>CM048042.1:23044873-23317373 GCA_026259375.1 Verasper variegatus | reverse complement strand
AAAACCCAAACGATTTGCAACCCTAGAGAGGAGACGAGAGGAGAGGAGACGAGAGGAGAGGAGAGGAGAGGAGAGGAGGAGCGTCTGAAAGAAGTGGGAACACCTTGTGCAAATAAATGAAAGTTGTGATCCTCGCAGTTAACAACACCATAGAGGTTTAAATACCCTGAGGAGTTCTTCACCAGTGCCATCATGGTGAAGCAATGTTTTTATGAATGGATATGAACCATTCAGTAGAAGATAAATCGGCCTCTGAGACTCACAATACCTCGTCTATCTAGAAAACAACTCATCTTTTTAAAAACATGATCTGACGTAATACAATCTGTCCAAAATCACCCCCACTTCTGTCCACTGCCCCTAAATACGTATTACAAGAAGAGAAGAGAAGAGAAGAGAAGAGAAGAGAAGAGAAGAGAAGAGAAGAGAAGAGAAGAGTCGTGGGATGTTCCTGTTCTTCCTCTCACCTGCCGTTCAAACAGCTTCAGGCAGTACGGCGGTGTGTACAGCTCACAGGGTGTTCTCTCTGGAGACTTCCCAAGCCGCCTATTTTTAGATTGTTTTATTACTTTCTATTGGTTTGATCTGTTGTTGCCATGGTAACCTATTAAAGTTGTGGTCTGAGCTGTCTCCGGATAAGAACTTGTGTTGGTTTTCTTTTCAGGCATCAACGTTTATTTCAGGAGTCTCTGCAGTTTCAACACAGCGGCTCTATCTGTGAGGATAACTGGGGTTTGGTGTGTTGGGAAAACCCCCACAACTCTGCCCCCGCCTCACACATCAACCAATTAAAATGGTATCTTAGCAACCACAGTCAATATGTCTCTAAGCAACACCATTTTAGCACAATGCAGGAAACGATAGCTGAGCAGCAGACCTCTGACAGAGGAGCATATTCCTCCTTTCGTTGTCCTGCACTCTCAGTTATCACAAACTCACTCCAGCTCTCATAGCTTTGCACACGCACACGCACACGCACACACACACACACACACACACACACACACAGGTCTTATTGCAACTGGGATGTCTTCATCACATGAGCTAAGATGTTAGAGTGGAAAAGGGGGGAGGCAGTGAAGAGTGATAAAAGTAAAAACCACAAGAAATGGACTGAGTGAGTGTGTGTGCATGTGTGTGTGTGTGTGAGGGGGGGGGGGGGGGGGGTCAAGCACTCATGGTGGACTTGTACAGCTGACCACCCGCTGACATCTACCAGTCCATTAGCAGGACACTAACCTGTGCATGGACTCACACGTGCGCACAAACACACTCTGCACCATCAGCATCAACAGTTTTCTCTGCATTGACTTTGTTACAGGACAAATTCTCTGTAGATAAATAAATGTGGGTCGAATGAGAAACACATATTGTGAGAAGTGGGATTTGAAATGTCGGGTTTGGTGCTACATGCTACATGCTACATGCTACATTCTGTGTTGTTTATGTTGGAGGATTCCGTAGATGGTCTCTGTTCAACCACGGTAATGACTTTTTGTTTAAACACGATGTGATTGGCTGGTGCCAGCAAACAACTGAACCACAATGCAGTTTGGCGACACATGATGTCACCACGTTCACTTTGAACAAACAGCATCAAGTGCATGTCTCTAGTCTCTTCACTGTAAGAGCATTTGTGTTTGCAATCGGGATTGAATGATGCTAAAACAGGAAGCGATGATAGATTACCAGTCTTTGGATCTATTGGAGGGATTTAACTGGTGGAAGTGTGCAGCTGGTCCACGAGCAGGCGCCGTGCCCGAGCTTGTTTCTAAACAGAAGGCGAGCTCGCTAACAGGCATCAGAAACACTGAGACACCTCAGATATGATGCCAGCCTCATCGGCTTTCAGAGACAGAACGAGGATGCAGGGAAAGCAAGGAGGAGGATGGAGGTGTAGGAGGCGGGGATAAACAGTAGGAGGGAGCGAAGCTGCTTGGGGGAAAGGGAGATAAAAGGGGGAGAGGAGGGTGGCAGGAGGTGGAAGAAACTGGAAGAGGAGCGCAGAGAAGAGAGTAAAGACAAGGAGGAGAGGAGGAGGAGGAGGAGGAGGAACTGGAGAACATTGTGCTGAGCTTTCTGGTTCATTTGTGTGTTTTACTATCTCACTCCCTCAAGTCAGTATATAATCCCTATAAGGAGTTCCCCTCTCTATTCTCTCCTTTCACCCAATTACACACAAACACACACACACTCACTCACTCACTCACACACGCACGCACGCACGCACGCACACACACACACACACACACACTATCTTCCTCACTCCCTACAGTCCTCTGCATTATTCATGCTTTGGGTGTAACCTCATCAGTCAACACACACCCAGCTGACAACACAACACACACTCGCCCAGTGCTTTCTCCCTCACACACACACACACACACACACACACACACACACGCGCGCGCACACAAATTATTCATGTCCGCATCATTACCAGCTGTGGGACACACTGAGGATGCAGTCAGTCAGTCGCACGATCCATCACATGCTCACCTGTACAGAACGCCACGTTGACAGAGTAAACAGGGGGCGTACAGTACACGTAAAGACAGCGACACGCCCGCTGCTCCTCTGCCGAGTGGTTCACTCTGCTGGTTAAAGGGATTAACTGCAATAGGTACTGACACCTTAATGACTCCGAAATGCATCTTCGTTATTTAAACTTATTGTTTCGCTGCCTCCATTTTTGTCTCCATAAAAAGTAACGTATCATCATACAGTATTTCCCAATGACCTCAACCCAGAAAAGCTAATTCTCAGTTTAAGAACTCAAACTCTGAGTTGGTTCAGTCTAACCTATCACAGAGGTTTACCTTCTTCTTCCTTATCTAATTATAAACTGCTTTGTTTTAGCTGTAGTCAGATTTAAGATATAATTAAATGTGTGAACGCATCACTCTGTCTCACGATCTCTCCTTTCATCCGGCTGCTCTGTGCTTTGCTTTCATTATCATGATTACTGTAATGGGAGGTTTCACATCGAGGTCTCGTCCTCGACTAAAATGGCTATTTGAGGTCTTGAGGAGCAAAAGTCATCTTCTGATTTGTGCTTTGAAAGATCCTCGATTTGAGGTGATGCAGGTTAAAATAAACAGCTTTTGAAGTAGTGATTATTAATTTCCTCCGATCAGCTGCTCAGAAGGTTGGTTTGTATCGTGCTGGAGTTTCCTGAATCCTCCTCCACTCTCCTGCTGACCTGCTCTCACTCTAACTAATAAACACTCATCAGTTATCAGGATCAGGATCAGAATGTGAAGTAACTTAGTGTTTGTTTGATTCACTCCAGAGTTTATGATGCTGCATTTAAACATCATGAAAAATGAGTTGTCAGCATTTTGTGCGCTCAGTACAACACAAGACTCACAGTCAGACGTTGCTGCTGTGACCAAATTGTCACCAAATTGACCAATTTTCATATCGAACTTTATCTTCTTTATTTCAGTGACAGTGCGACACAAAAAGACATAGCATTAACGACGTAAACAGTGCTGCTTTTGAAAATCTGTTTGCATAAACTATTTGCAGTGGACCTGTTGATCTCAACGTGGTCATGAGTCTCAGCCAAGCTGAGGAGGGAAATTCGTGCAGGCAATCAGATTGAGTTTGGATGGGTCCATGGTGACAGTGTAGTTTAGTAACTAGTTGTGTATCAATCTCTCACAATGTTAAGAGGTCTTTGTTTTCTTCTGCACCTTCTACTTTGTTCAGCCAACATCAGGATAGAGCCTTACATATATGTTCTCTACCCTTTGATCAAAGGTGAGATCATAAGGAGAGGAAACTCACCTAACCCTTTGAAGTTAAAAGGTTAAAAGGATACAGTAATGGGGAAGAAGAAGAAGAAGTAGGAAGGAGAGGAAGTCGGGTATTGAAACATACTGCTGGTAATGTACTTTGATGTTGTTTGCCACCCACCAATCTTCTTCTTTGTTCAGTTTATTAGCGGATGGCAACCTACTGTTTTGAAAGTGTGTGAATCAGAGTTATCTAGGCCATATTGAATTATTGTCTCCCTCCGATAATGAAGCATACTCCCTATTCCAATCATTTGCAAGCTCAGTTCTTCCCCTCCATTGCATTGCAATTTCCTACTTTAGCTTTTCTCGTTCTCCAACATACTTGTTACATTAGTGACATGCTCCACTGATGATTTGGCAGTAATCACATAATCCTGTAGGATGTCATTTTATTATGTGCAGTGTGTTACTGAGTTCAGTTTGTCCTATCGGCCTGGTCAAGATGTTCTCCTCTTTGGTTCTCCCATAGCTGTCCACACTGTGCTCACCTCCTGCTGTACTGCATAAAGATGTCTCCCTGTGTGAGCTACATCCCAGCTGCCATTGTACAATAATGTTTCCTTTGTTTCCAGCAGGATGATGAAATTAAACCATGTAATCAGTAATTCCTGACTGTAATGTCAGCCGTGAGAAAGATGTCTCTGACCCCCGTCAACTCTGTGTTACTGCGTCTGACCTCTTGACTGATATCAGACTCGTATCCCATCACTACGCTTGCTTCACTCCTCTTTTCCTAAGCTCACCCCGTCAGTTATTTCTCTCTCAGCGTCTTCCCACTGCCTCTGTCTGTCTGTTCTCTCTTCACCGTCAAATTCTTCTTTCACCCAAACTTGTCCGTGTCAACTCCCTCACATCTCCTCCTTCCCCCAGTCGAACTTTATTCCTTTTACACCCAGCACTCTCACAGCAGCATCCCGCTTCTTGGTTGCCAGGGAAACGGTAACCTTGGACACCAGGTTTCAGAGGCTGAGGGATGCACTTGCTATCGGGGTTTACATCACTGACTGATTTACATGTAAATAATATATACATGCGTCGAGGCTGCTGTGATCGCAGGAATGATCCAGACTGAGCTTTCGCCACCAGGTGGCTACAGACACAAGCTCATTTGACTGAACTTAATCAAATTAGAGAGATGTAGACAATATGCTCCCTGACAAGGATTCTCTTCACATTTCTAATCAATTTACTTGATTTATTATTTATTCTATTGATTATTTACAAACTCTTTACTTAACTGAAGGAAGGAGGTAATGTTTCTGCCCATGTTCGTTGTTTGTTTGACAAAGGTCATGGAAGGAACGGGACATAAGCCAAGAAAGAACCATTTGAATTTTGGGGTGGATCTAGGAATTATTTTGTTACTTTCTATAACGTTGTCACATCTTTTATTATTTTCTCCAATTTCCCAGTGAATAATTCATGGTTTGATGAAAAGAATCAGGCTAATTCAGGGGACTGATACACGAAAGTGACCAATTTGGTAAAGCTCAAAGAAATTAAAAGAAGTTTGAAGCTTGAAGCATTTACTAATGTCCATTCTAGTTTTCCTGATGTTTACCTCTGCCAAGAAAGGTATGTGCTCATCCATGTCTGATGGTTTATGAACAGAAATACACAAAAAATACAGAACAGATTTCCACGATTCTTGGGGGAGTGATATATATGAGTGTTTTTAATTTGGTGCAGTTTGATTAAAATGAAAAGGACTATTTGTCCTTGGTTCATTCTACTGAATGTCATCCTCATTTTCCTGATGTTTTTCTTTGTTTCAATCTTTTCTTTACACGCAACATTTCCCATTTCCTTCAGCACATTCTCCAATTCCCTTACGGTGATGTGAATTAATTGGGTGTGGCCATGTGCGTGTATCTGAGGGTGAAATCTTCATTTGCCAGTTTGACATTAAAGGGAAAATATTAGTTATAATATTACTCTTTTCCTTTAACATTTAATTTTACTATTTCAAGCATTAAAATCCTACTGGTAGAATTTATAGCCTTTTGTTAGTTTGAGGGATCCATAAAAATAATCTCATTAAGGGAGCACACAGACTCAGCTTTCCCAACATACTGTAGTGGATATAATCTTCATTTGAAACCCATTAAATCCAAATGAATAAGTGATGAACGTTACGCAAACTGCTTCACCAAGAATCAGATCGCTGCCTCCGACTGAGCTGAGATGTTTTACTCAACTCTCCTCATGCGTCACCATCTTCACTCCGACTTCTCACCCAACTTCCCTCTTCCCTCTTTATCCTTTCTCCTCCATCCATCATTCTCCCCTCACAGTGCTCCATCGTTACTGTGTTACAGACCTAAAGGCCCCCCCCCCCCCCCCCCCCCAAGAAGGTGATCTACTTCACCTTCATCTTCACGAACAAAGGAAGGGATGAAGAGGATGAGGTGGGGGGAGGTGGCGATGGCTCTGGGGCGGAGGAAGACAATAGAGAGCGGAGATGAAAGAGGAGAAGATGAGAGAAAAGAGAGGTGAGAGGAAGAGGAGATGGGGAGGAGGAGTCGGATGAGAGGCAGCTACAAGCCTCGTGGAGGGTCACTCATCGGCACAAAACAATTTCCTGAACTGATTTGAAAAAAAGACTTGGGCTTAACGAGATTTTAGTGTGCGTGTGTGATTGTGTGTGTGAGTGTGTGAGTGTGTGCGTGTGAGTGTGTGAGTGTGTGAGTGTGTGTGTGTGTGTGTGAGTGAGTGAGTGAGTGAGTGTGTGTGTGTGTGTGAGTGAGTGTGTGTGTGTGCGCGCCTGCAGAGTCGTCAGAGTGCGGTGGCTCGCTCAGTGAAAGCTCCAAAAAAAAAATTGCTAATGAGAGTGGCTCATTAAACACAGCAGCATTTATACAGGACAGACAGGACAGGAGGTTTAATTAATTCACCCTCTTCTCTTTTTGTTGCGTGCTCATCACCACTCACTCACACACGTGCGCGCGCACACACACACACACACACACACTCCACCTGCCTAGGAGCCAATTAAAAAGAGTTTTTTGGAACCACTTCAGATTCTGTTATTGCTGTAAAAAGCTGTCACACAAAAGGAAAAGGAGACAAACAGTTGAAAGAACGCTGGATTTGAAGTATGAGCTCCATGTGGATTACATATTTAGATTATTTGTTCATGAAATTGTGAGCTGTCATTTGGGAGCGTGACTGAAACGCTGCTGCAGCGAAGAGGCAGACGTGCAGGAGGGTTTTCTCTGAATCCGTCACGGCCAAACAAACACACTGGCAGCCTCTCTTTTTCCCCAAAGTTTTTATTCTTCAGCTGTCTTCACTGCTCACAGCTCTTGATGCAGAACAATCTTTGGTCTTGATCAAAAGTGATGAACTGAGCATCGCCAGGAGGAACCACAGTAAAGTATGAAAAGTGTCACGGGGATGTCAGAGATTTCTAATAAGGCCTAAGGTCCGTCCTGCATCTGGATGACGACATGCGCCAGATATGCTTGCAAATACAAAACTCGGGCAAAAGTTGGCTGAGCAACGTTTTGTCCTAACAAGCTGACATCAACTCAACCTATCGCCATGACAACTGTTCCCGACCTCCATGGCAACTGTCACTATAGTGACTTAGGGAGCTCTTCATGTGATGCCAAGTTGACATGAGCTGCAATGAGATGTGAAAATGTAATATTTGTCTTTTCAATGTTAATATCACAGACTGTATGTAAAGTTGAAGGATGTGACACTTCACCAAAAGTGTAGCCACCCTGCAATATAGATTATAAACCCTGTCTCCTCCATGTTATTGGATGAGACCTGGCTTCAAGTCAAAGTACACATCAAAAGGTTTTTTGGTTTTAATTAGTTATTTGACGCTCTAAAAATGGCGTCAAACATCATGACTGACAGCTGAGACTGACTGTGATTGATCGAGTGCATGTATTGGCAAGACCTCAATAACCTGATCCCATCCCCCAAACGCTACTGTGCAAGACGGAGGAAGCGGAGACACGTCATATGGGTTTTTTCCCCATCGTTATTTTTCAGTTGAATAGCAGAACTTGATTTCACGCTCAGATTTTGTAATGCCCCTGCGCTCACACTCAACTAGCATCCGTTTGTGCTCGAACTGTGCGCTTGTGCTCAGATATTTCGTTCCCTGGACAGATTTCCTGCCTCACAGCTTCAGCTCCTCTTCTCACGCTCACACAAGCAAGCGGTGTGAGCAGTGAGAAGAGGAGCTGAATCTTCCCAAGCAACAAAATGTGTGCCTGAAAGTGCACAGTGTGTGCAACAGGGGCAAGCGCAGGGATTTGAGTGAAAGAGTTACGAAAAACCGGAACATAAAATCAATGAGCGCTGTTCTCAAACTCAAAGAGCAAGATCTTGAATGAAGAGATAGGAAAAAAATGAATATCCTATACAGTCTATGGTTAATACATAAGCAAAGGGCACAAATCTAATGAAGATAATTACGTCTTTGAAATGACTCCTAATTCTCTCGTTATTAGCAGGATAATTGCAATAAATATGCTGTGATCTGAGGTCAGAGGTGATCTGAGTTTATTAATCACCAGTAATTACTTTATGATCTGCTTATTTGTAGAATCCCATGAGCTCCAGGCAGCGGCGACAGCTTCTGCTAATTGATACCTTGACAGTCAAAATAATGAATACTGCATGAAGTGGATGGAAATATCACATTTGCATGAATTATTAGTGTGTTGGTCGTCCCTCTGGGAGAATGCAGGGGAGGAGGATGAGCGATGGCGACACAGACAGAAAGTATCAGCATCTCTATAACTGTCCGTCAAGTCCAATGCACATCAGATTCTTTTCTTTCTCAGATTTATTGTCTATTGAGAAAACTAACGGCCGAGAAGATGGTGCAGGTATCACAATGGCTACTGTAGCGTGTTTTAATCCATGAGCAGCACTATAGTCTGTAATTTTATTCATCCTGTCTTACATCGCAAGAATTTGGCAAGGTCTCCGCAGCATAATAGAGCCAAGACTGCTGGGGTATAAATTTCAGATGACTCATTTTATTCTCACTGCAAACTCCCTTCAGGTTCCAACAGAGTGCTTTAAAGTAAAAGAGAAAGCACTTCAGTGCAGAACAGACTAGGCTACCAGCCAGGTACAAAGTCTGCTCACCTGCTCCACTTAATCTCTCTGCGTCTATATTCACAGAGGTGGATGGAGAACTAATCAATTCTCACAGGGATGTAAAAGGCCAGGACTCAGGCCGCAGCCTTCTGCCCGAGCTAATGTCACGCTCTGTCTTCAAACTCCACCCACTCACATCTGCTTCACTCTGGAGATTCTCTTCAGTTCTTATGGCGCTTCAGCTCTTTGGATGCATCAGTTTCCTCTGTGTCTCGCTCGTGATGTATTGATTCTACGAAAAGGAACGATTATCATTTGTGATGTGGTCAGGATACTAATTCAATAAAAAGAAACTACAAATAAAATGAGACCAGTGCTCTGTAGAAGCGACGTGAAAAAAGTGGTGTGTCTGTTTGAACTGGTTCACTTTTTCAATTTCATTGCTGTTGTAACATCAATATAGTTTACTCTCTGCAAAATACACATTGTCATTGTTCAAACATTATATCGTCAGAGGTGATGTCGGCAGGAATCCTACAAGCACCTCCTCTTATTTATCTCTGTATATTGTTTGATGCTGTCTCAACTTCCTGAGACCGACTTATTTGCTTGGATTAAATTGGGTCCGTTGGTCCGGACCTTGATCTGAAGAATCTTTCACATTTTGGTTTGAAGCAAACAGAAAAGAAAGTATCGTAAATCTAAAAAAAGCTCACAAAACTGAGATTTTTCTGTTGCTGTACCGTGAGTGACCACTGGGAAACAGGGGCAGCAGAAATGAAAAAAATAAAATGACAGAAAAGTAATTTATACTCTAAACCTTTATACACCAACATCTTATCTCCAGCTGTAGTTTCCAATACTTTAACACAGGGTATCTGCAGAAGTTCTGATACTGTGTCTGTAAACCTCAGTGGGAGATGGGATCTGTTTAGTTCAGATAACAAGAGGCCAGGAACTGCTGTGGCACGGAAAACTGACCGTCAGTGAATGTCACAGAGTGGAAACACTGAATGATTTTCCTATTTGCTTTAAGATGAGAACACACAATCTTATGTGCCTCAAAGTAAAACCACACCTGATTAAAACTGGGCAACAGCAGTAGAGATGTAGTGTAAAATAGAAGAGTTACAACTGGAAATCTTCAATTAAAAGAAAGTGCTTATTGACAGACAGGAGCAGCGTCTAGACTGTTTTTGAAACGTGGATATTTAATCATCTAGAGTCTCGTTCTCTGCAATGAAGTCGACTGTAGCCTCGCAGCCAAAAACACACCCACACACACTCTCACAAATCCTCCAGTATTCGACTGGTCAGCAGCGTCCAAGCACCAGTTTGGCGATCCAACTTCTAGAGCCAGCAGGCCGCGCCGCTACCGACACAACACTCCTCCTCACTGACCCGCAGAAGACTATAGAAAAATATCCCAGCTCCCAGGACACAAGACCAGAGGGAGCGTGTACGTGAAACAGCAACGGAACAGATATCAGAATGGGGCTGTGCACCAGCTGCTATATATAGCACATGGGAAAAACTAGGATAACACATTACAGCTCTGCAGCTGACAGCCACACACACACACACACACACACACACACACACACACACACACACACACGTTTGTATTTCGATCTTAGTGAGGACACTCATTGACATAATACCTTCCCAAAAGCCCTTAACCTTAACCTAATTCTAACCCTAACACCAAGTCCATTGAAAAATGAGGGCCGGTCAAAATGTCCTCACTCTGTAGGGTCTATACCTAAATGGGCTTCACAAATATATGTGCATATGTAATGTATATATATTATTATATATAAAGTACAGGAACACACACACACACAGTCTTACCTTCTTGGTGAAGTCCATGGCTTTAAGGATGGAAAGATTGAGTGTTTCCAACGAGGCCAGAACTCCCTCATAGTCCCCCATGTGTTTAGCAAAGTAGTCTGCACACAGAAACACACCAATTGGAACATTACAAGGTTTGCACAACTTTAAGAGTCACAAAGTAATTTGTGACGGTTAACTGAAATTAATTAGCTAAAAGTAAGATATTTTCCTGAAAAAATAATTGCATTTCAATGGAGAAATTCTTTTTAATAATAGATAAGACAGAGAATGAGGGCAGCGGCAGGTGTGTGTGTGTGGGTGTGTGTGTGTGTGTGTGGTGTGTGTGTGTGTGTGTGTGTGTGTGTGTGTGGGCAGTCACACTTACCACAGAGTTCCTTCGTGTCAACATTACTATCACAGTATGGAAGTGGAGCAGCAGAGGGAGAAAAAGGAAGGAAGGACGTAAGGAAGGAAGGAAGAAGGGAAGGAATGGGAGAGGTAGAAGAGCAGGGTCAGAAATAGAGGAAAGGCTTTTGGCATTTAGGCATAAATACAGGACTGATAGGACAGGACATTTAATGAATGAATGAATCCTTCTCTTTTTGTTGCTTGCTCATCAACTCAACACACACACAGGCTTTGGGGAGCAGCCTAACAAGACTGACAGGAGTCTGAATCAATCTGCCATCATTCATGCTCAGCTGACGGTGAATTCTTCACTGGAGTAAAGGAGACTGTCCCTGGTCGACTGACCAGGAGAGAAATGCAGCTTTCAGACCTGCACTGAATCTCCAGACATTGTCCAGAGGGGCTGAACGTGAGAAGACAAAAGAACGGGACATTCTCTGGAGTTTCTCCTGCCGGCATTCTAGTTCAAGCTCTGGATAATGTCTGAATACATGTAGCACAAGATTCACCGCAAGTGAGTGGGGGTGTTGATGACGTTTCTAACACACGACGGACACAGAACAAAGGAAATATCATAGAAAGACGAGATCTGAGAACTTTTCTCGATCTGTTGTCCACAGCAATTTATTTTTGCAGCAAAATGTGAACGTCTCGCTCCACATTCTGCGCCACGCCTCACGTCGAGTGGTTTGACGTGTTTCATTCCAGAATCTCCTGCTCTGGACCTCATTTTCTGGAGTTCATGTATGAAACCGGCTGTAGAGGAGAACGAGGGAGGAGCGGCAGGGAGGAAGAGAAGGGGAAAAGAAGATCCTCTCTTCTTCATGCAGCCAAAAGAGGGATGAGATGTAACTGATGATGGGAGAACTGAGGACGGAGAACAGACTGACGGAAAGACGCCATCTGTTCGTCTTAATCATCAATTACTGTTCGGAAAAAGGAGAAGCTTCTTGGAATAAAACCGTAAATATTTGAAATATCAGCAGGTTATTGCTTTGTTTTATCTGGTTGACCCTTGATGAACGGGCCGATTTGTTAATGGCTCATATGATTTTATTAAGCTGCAGTTAGATTCCTCCTGCAGAGCTTCTGCCAGCATGAGTCCTGATCTATCACTGTGACAGATGGGCTTTAAAGACCTCCACTAAAAGTCCAGTTCTATCCAACATGAAATGTATTTTCCTGTTTATTCAGTTGGCTAAAATAACAGAGGCAGATTGTTTACTATCCAAACCGGGGCTTCCAGATGTCCGCTGCATTTTCACACAGGAAATAAACCGGTAATTATGTGGTTCTCTACAAACGATGCAGGCCCCCGAGGGTAAGTAATAATATTCAAGTCCCATTAATCCTGGGGTTTAAACCATATCGCTGGCAAGAAGAGTCAGCATATGTTTCTATGACATTAGATTTCATTAAAATCATACATACATTTAAATGCAAAGTGCTGATGCGGTGCTTTCACACAGTATCTTAGTGAAGTCTGAAGTGTTTCATGCACAATAAAAAGAAACTCAACTGATTTTAATCATTAAGTTCAATTTACTGCTCAACTTGAAAAAAGAACCTTGATTCTGTCATTAAAGTGGACGAGCGTTTCCGAGGCTGAGAGGATCTACAGAGAAGTTCAGTTGATTGTGAGTGAACATTGAACAGTCTTCTTTTTGTAATTTGAGCTTCGAGAAGCTTCATAGTTTGTTGAACTGACTCAACAATAAATCAGACTTGTGATTTTCTCCCTGACTCCGAGTAAAATCCATTTATTAGGTGCTAAAGAAAACAAATGAAAACCCCCCTGACGTTTGTATTTCAGCTGAGAGCTCATGTCTCCTGCAACATTACAGAACAAGCACTTCAATCTAGTCAGAACACTGAGTCTCAGCGTGATGAGGACAGAAATGTGAGGAAACGAACGACAGAGGGAGTTAGATGTATGACTGGAGGCAGGACATCACTCAGTCTCCTCCTCATCCCTCCATCCCATCCATCAACTTCCTGCTACAACAGGAAACTCTTACGCCGTCAATTCTGCTTTCACTGGGACCAATCAATAACCTTATCTGCCGTCACGTGACACTGCCGAGGCCTGGCGTGCAGCAAGTCCACTTAACTGTAATGAACAGAAACTTTTTTGACGGCATCCACTGCAGTGAGTAAGATTTATAAAGTCTTTCATGAGGCAAGATGGCTGACGTCAGTTGCATGGTTCACTTCCTGCGCTGATTTAAAAAGGAAAAACCGGCTGAGCCCTGTGGAGGAGTTTTATATATAAATATATTGAACCTAATCCAATTCTACAACAGCCATAAAGGTCAGTTTTTGTTCTGCTTGGTTTCCTTTTGTTCGAGGACCTGCAGGTTTCAGAGGTGGTTTAAATGAACAGTGCTGCTCTGTCAGCTCACCCCCCTGATTACTGACCAGCTGATTATAAAAGGGTCAATACATTGATTTATTGAGAGCCAATCAAAACAGTATCCCGAGGGCAAGTAGCCACAGAAAGGTTAAAGTCCTGGAGGGTCAGGAGGACTAATGCAAAAATAAATGACAATGAGAAGAGAAGCAGAAAAGAAGGGGACAGATGTGAAAACAGGAAACGCTGCTTTCTTTGTTTCATCCCACTGTCTTTTTTTATTTCTCATTTCCGTGCTGTCGTTAAATGTAAAGGTTTCGCTTACTAAAGGTTTTTCCATAAAAAACAGCTTTCAGTTCTGGGTGTGACATTTCATCGCTGCAGAATAAATTACACACATTTTACCTGAACGTGCACACACACATGCACACACACAACGTGGTACTGAGGCTTTGCAGCTGCATGCTTCTTTCATCTTTTTCATAATTGATAGTGAGATGTGATCAAAAACAAAAGTCATGGTGGAGTGAGCACACACACACACACACACACACACACACACACACACATATACATGCACACGTATTTCATGCAGCTGCTAAGTAATGTTGCTGTAGGCAAAGACACACACAGACACAGACACACACGAGCATGCAGTAGCGGTGAAGTAAGTGCTGACCTGGTGTTATCAGAGTCGATGGTGTGGAACAGCTTCTCCAGCTCCTCCTCGTTCAGCGTACCGTCAGAGAAGAAAGCCTGGAACTCGTCCAGAGACAGTTTACCATCATCTGCAGAGACACACACACACACACACACACAGGGAGTTAAATCATGACTTCAATATCACACCATTTTAACAGTATGATCACAACATAGTATTATTATGGGGGAAGTTTAAGGTATTGTGTGAATGACTTCACCTGTTAAAGGGGATGGAAGGAAATAAAGTAATGTGTTAATAGTGAAGCTGCTCAGTCTCCACCTGTATTACACCAGTAATAATATGTTCATCATGTTCAATGTTTTTTCCAACAAACATTTGTTGAAATCTTTAAGGTCATTGATAAAATCCAAGTCTGTGGTTTTGGATCAATTTCTTGGGTCAAAGTTTTTATTTCTGACATATTTTAAGCAGAGTTAACAAAGCAGGTCTCGTCACTGAGGCTGGATATTTTACACTTTAACCTTAAACTTTATTATGAATGAGTATCTATGAAAAGAAAACACATATTCAACCAAATATGTAGAATTTGAATTAAGAAAATGTAATGTTTTCGATGTTGTTTATTTTATAAAATGAAAGAATTTATATTAGTGTGTAACCGCAAGTACTGATACTGGTATCTCTGTGAAAGTCTCATATGGGCTGATATTTATACCTGTTTGCTGTTCCATGTTCCCACCCTCACAAAATCACACACACACACACACACACACACACACACACACACACACACACACACACACACACACACACAAACACAAACACACACACACACGCTCCATGTGAACTCTGCCTCGAGTGCTTTCTCAATCTGCTGTGAAATCAATCCGGCATGTGCTTGATTTTTCTCCAACACTTTCACTTTATCCCCCCTGTCAGTCTGTCTCTGTGCTTTGGTAAGAACACAATGCAAAATACAATTCCAAACCTGAAGGCCTTCTGGAGAAGCATTGATCACCAACAAGCTCATGAAATGAGACTGGATCTTGTTGTGTAAACTCCAGAAAATGTATTTTCATTATTTCAATGTAACATGGATGATGCCTGACGCCTGTATACGAATCTGAGCCACATTTAGTGGGAAAGTTGCACAATATGTTAATAAGATTGTGAACACAAGCAAAAGAATAAGCTGCACGATCTATTTGACTTCAGCATTTTACAAGTTGAACATTTTAAATCCCCTGAATCAAACACTTAGCACTGTCCTTGCTCTCTGTGCCAACCATGCAGCATCGCCTCTACTCCGCTGTCGGTGTTTTGTCACCTTGCTGTAATAAAGAGCGTAACTAATCAGTGCTTCCTGCAAAGATCAATCACATTTTCTCTTGATTGAAGACTTTGTTCCCAGAGTGCTTCACTCCCTCCATGAGATTGTTTTCCAATTATGCACGTTCAACCTTAATCCTTGTTCCACACATAGAAATGTCAGACGTACAACACTATGAAATCCGGTTTCACTTTACCACATCTACGCTTGGGCAGTCAGACTCCACCCCTCACTCCTCCAAATATGGTTCCTTCTGGTTTCACAAAACAAAAATGGACAAAATTGGCTAAACTCGCTTCAGATTGACAAACCAATGGTTGGAAAATCATTTTTGCTGAAATCTGTGGTTGAAAGTTTCCCGTCTGTTTCCAGGTGAGGTCAGAGGAGATGCTCCTGTTGCCAAACCCAACATGGTGTCCGAACACTAGAATATACTTGTACATCACTGTGGTGAAGTCAAAACACTGCAGGGCAGAAAGAAAGCTGTATTTTCATGGTGTGCTTCTGACAAACCCAGAGAAATCCTTTACTTCTTCAGTCCTTTATGGTGGATACGCTTCTGGGTCTCATGAGGGGCAATTATAAGCTCTTTTATGGAGCCTCTGTGAACAATGTACTTACAGTACAAAAATGTGTGGCTCTACTTTTCTATGTACAGGACTTACATTCATACTGGATATTTCTGCAGTACAAAAAGTACTGCACATCAAATTAACAGCAAAGTGTAAGACTGTGGTGGTTCATTCTTTTCCTGCAATAATGCGTTTACATGATTGGATCATTCTGGAGCATAAAGACTTTAAAATGATCACGTGTGTCCTACATATACTGCAGACTTTCTTCTAACAAATTTAACAGCGACATCTCTTTTTGCTGTTTGATTGTGATCCAGTCTGAGCTTTTCTGTGGCCGACTCCACAGAAGGGAGTGGTTATCCGTGGCTTTGAGTAAACCCTGTATCTGCCAGCCTGTACTGTACGCCTGAGTGTCTAGCTCACCACATGATGCAGAGCTAGATATCAAATATTAATTTCCTTGCCCTCAAAGTGTGGTTGTCCTTGAGCGCGGCTGACTGGATGCAGCAGGTTGAGCTATGGGACCACTGCAGAGAGCTGGGGAAACCACAGGGGCAGGAGGACTGCGGCTTTCCAGAAAGGCTGAATTCAAATGTGCTGCTCTACACTTTCCCTCTGTTTATGCATTTCTTATTTTAACCCAAAGAATTGAATTGTCTCTTTCTTTCTTCTTTTCTTCTGCAGTTGTTTTCTGGCCTCAGCTTTTTGTCGATGACCCATATCAAGCACAAGTGGCCCTTTCTGGTTTGGTTTGAGTTCTGACCACTCAGGAGAAAAGACGTCACATGAATTATGGATACAGACTCACAAAGTAGCGAGAAACTTCTAAGAATTCCACAAGAAAGGACCAGTCCCATATTTGTACAACTCATGTCCTACTTTCCGGGAACGGTGGTGCAGCGTCGATTCACGGTTCAAATCAGCCAGGGTCTTTCTGTGGGGAGTTCTCCCTGATTTTCTCTAGGCTGTACCGTCTCCTCCCATAGCCACATGAAGACTGGGGTTAAGTTAAATGAAGACTCTACATTGTCTGTATTGTGTATATCGACCCTGTGTTACGCTGCCGACCTGTCCAGGATGTACCCTCTCACGCATTGTCAGCAGGAATCTCCTCCAGCCCCCCAGCAGCTCTTAAAAGATAAGCTGTGTGGATAATGGATGGACGGATGGATCTCCTGATTCCTCTAAACCTCACTACAGCAGTAGGGTTGGAAAGTTTTATTTGCTGAAATCCTCTTCACAATCAATAAATGCAGTTGACTGAAAAAAACTGGAAAACACACTGTGGCCCTCGCAGGACTGTAATAAATAAGAGCAATCATTTCATTCAGACTGAAAACCAATCTGTCGCTAACCTGCCTCAGTCTTCACGAGCCGGGGAGACGTACACAACGCTGAGGCAACGACGAGAGACAGACGTTAGAGAGCCACAGAAGGTTGGGATGTTTCAGTTGTATATTTTCAAAACGAAGCCTTCTCTCGTTAGCTCTTCCAGGATCATCAACCCTAGCTTTAAATATATTATATTCATACCAGTCTTCCTATTAGTCCCTTCACATACTTCATCCCCCCTCTCCCTCCTCATGACAGAAACACAAAGTCGTATCAGGCTCTCATGATGTCGTGCCGTGTTGATTTCTGCTGCACACAAAGACAAGCCGTCATTTAGAGACGCTTGGTCTAACCTTTCCGTGACAGAAGGCATGTTTGTTTGCGGCCGGCTTCTGAAATGTCACTTCTTGCCTTCGCAGCAGCAGCAGTCGGTTGCATTGTCCCCGTCCGCCCGGGCTCGACTGTTTATTCAGACTCTGTGGCCATGACTGTTTCCAACCTGTCCCTCTCTGGTGCAGCAGCGGAGCCGCACTGAGAGCAGAGGCAGTGGTGTTTAATTCAGCGGTGACCCAATTTACTGCGAGCTGCCAGCTAGCCCGGTTAGACTCACTTAGGAAATCTCCAGTAACACCAGAAACACAGAAACACAGAAACACACACAGCCAAAGCAGATAGTGAGCTACCCCCATTTCCTGAAGGATAGAATTAAAATGAAAGACAAATTACGTGTCTGACAAAAAACTACAGCTTCTCTTATTCCTGCTCCACGTTGTACCACTTATGTGCATTTTTCTTAACACATGATGCCCTCTCACACAAACTGTTATATATAAGGTGATGTTTGTCTTTTTAAGTTCTGCTCCGTCGTCATAGGTCACATACACGCCTGCATCCCATCATCTGAGTCCTGGTGCTGTAGCCACCAATTCAACCTGAAACTCATCGAAGAAAACCCCAATGTAAATAATTTACAACGACCACTCTCTCCCCACTGAGCTCTAAAGTCGTCTACAAAGGAGGTGACGCAACGTCCACGAGCCTCCCGTCTCCTCCAATGGAAACACTGACGAACGGCTCTATTTGCTGACATTATGGTTATTCTACCGTCCAAAATGGCTGATGGAGGGAAATCATTTAGATACAAAGGGAACCTCACACTGGAAGATGACAGCTGCAACAAGAGAGAGATGAGATGAGGCAAAACATCGACTGAAAAATACATTATTTGGGGCTAAAATAAAAAGAGAGAGTTAAACTCTGTATTTTGTCTACATGACTTTAAAACATATTATAGTAATAGTGTTTTCACGCTGTAGCTGTTGTAACCCCAAATTTCAACCCCACAACTTTTCAGAGGAAAATCTTTTACTCTTTTACAGATTTGTGGATCAGTCTCCTATATATGATAAGATCAGCTTCAAATACACTGTGTCCTGTTTACATGTTGATGTATTAGTGATAATCCGATGATACAAAAGGGTCTTAAGGAGGAAATATATTCCACTGGCAAATTAAAAATATCTGCAAACACCCCAACACTTCTCTACCACATAATCACATAATGTGAAATTAATGAAAAACTTCCAAATGGTTTTCTAATGCTCTGCTCCGGGTATGAAAGGTTTACTGACAAACGGAGACAGATGAACTGACATGATCACAGGGTTCTGCAGTGTAGATTCAAGATTTAAATCTGTTATAAACTGTTATAAAGGACAGTTTGTGTTAATGGTGCTGGTGTAGGACTACAGTGGCCTGAACGGAGACTGTTGTGAACTTGAAGTTGGATAATATGAGAAATTATTTGGTCACACCTTTAATGGTATAGTGTGATCCAATGTGTCAAATCCTTCAGAGGGACGAGACGACGACCTCTCACCACTCGGCAGCCGCCTTGGCAACGTCCCTGTTCAGCTATTTTTGGCTTATAACACCAGACATCAAGCCACAACTGCTTCTCTTACAACACGAACACATTATGGTTTTAGAGCTGCTGGTCGTTTGAATTCTTCACCCTCACACAAAGCCATCACAGCTGTTTCCCAGCTTCCAGTCCGCTGAGTTACACTAACTGGTAGTGGTGGCTTTCGTAGTTATTGTTTGAAGATGAGAGGAGAGCTGATCTTCTTGTCTAACTCATAGAGAGCAAGTGGCACAAGTGAGTTCAGAGCACCAAGTCGAAAAAACCTTTGCAAACCTGCGTCACAGAACTTTCAGATCTGATGGAGGATTCGTGAATAAATTAAATAACAATTACTACATATCTCTCAGAGCAGTTGATTACGAATAATCTGGATAAGGACAAAAACAAACCTTCCCCTCACATTATTCAGGATGAAACCCAGCTTCGTTTCCTTTTAATGTCAACGAGTGTCATTATTGGGCGTCGAGAGGAGGTGTCACAAACACGATGACATTTTCATACCTCTCTTTTCATCAAAGCTCTTCATTTTGAAAATACCACAATGCAAATCATGCAATTAAAAACCTCCATGTTCATCCAATCATGGGAAAAAGCAGATCTACATAACCACGGTGCAAATTACAGGTGGTGAAACGCTGTCGCCGCAGCCTGTCATTTCCGCCCCATCTAACAGCAGGGAGCTGATTCAAGAGTGATCGAAATTGTTATTCACCTTTCTGTGTTTTGTGCACTTGATTTATATAAGTTAAAAGGTTGTTGTTTTTGCTCCGATCAAATTCTATAAATTCTTCTGTTCTTGCTTCAAATTTGTTTAAATAAATGATCAGTAGGTCAACTATCGAAAAAAACCAATGTCGAACATCTGCTGATGACCTGACCCACAAACTACCAGCTCCCCTGCACCAGTAAGATTGTGTGTCACAAAAACTGTCCTACATATAAAACCTGTCCTATATATACTGTGACTCCAGTGCGTGGTCACAGAACCAGTGCCTCAGTAGTCCTAGGTTTGTTGGCTCTACGTCTGTATGAGTTGCACCTTGTCACTCGGTATTAAAGTGAGTAGCCCAGACTGGACAAACTAAACATCTTGTGAGTTTTTATGACAACTGAAGGTTCCCACAGGTTCTCTTTCATGTCTGGAAGGGGAGGGTGAGGTGAGGGGTGTTTAGCTGCAACATGATACTTCACCACTAGATGTCACTAAATTCTACACACTGAACCTTTAAGTTTCTTACGCCTCCATTTTGAACGCTGACATACAATTTGAGAGGGCTGGAGGTGGTGCTGTTTCAGATATTGGGGATCATTCCTAAAAACAAAAAAGAATACGTGTGAATTTTGATCCTAAGGAAATTCCCTGCAATAAATATGAGTAACTTTATATTTTTGTCCCCATTTCAGCAGTGACACTAATGGGGACAGCCCACTCAGGTGGCAGAGCACGTTGTTTACTGATACACTGAGTTTTAACACAGAGCTATTTCTGGTCTGAATGTGGTCCAGGGTAAGCTCCGCTCAATCGAGCCTCCTCCTCCTCTCCCCTAAACTAATCCCTGCTCTGGAACTGCACCAGCGAGTGGGAAGCTCGATTTGACCGGCACCGAGGGAGGACACGTCGGTACGAGGTGGTTGGGGGGATCACTCCGGGGCAGAGACTTCAGATTTATGAGATCTTCCCCGATACAGACCACTAGCGAGTTGTGTGTACGTGTGAAAGAAGAAGAAGTGAAGAGAGGAAGTGAGGCGACGGTCAGAGCAGTGGACCCACTGCGCTAACTGCTCTCTCTTCTCTCACTGCAGACTAAAGACAAGCAATTAGCACTTCCTTCTTCCTGCTGGGCTCCACATCCTGCACACAGCAGCACACACGGAGGAGGAAGAGGGACTCAGCGTTCCTTCATCGCACACACACACACACACACACACACACACACACACACACACACACACAGCCTGTCTCCACAAGTTTTTACATAATTTTAATGTTGTGTTTTCAAGAGCTACAATGCTGTCTGTCTCTCTCTCTCTCTCTCTCTCTCTCTCTCTCTCTCTCTCTCTCTCTCTCTCTCTTGCTGTTAATCATTGTTTTTGGGGCGCTACATGATGGGTTGTCATAGCAACAGGAAGAGGGGGGAATTGACCCTCATTTCAAATTCAGGATATCGCCATTGCTTTTTCTTTCTGCTATTAACACACACACACTGCCATTGGGTATGTGAAAGCATGTGTGTGTGTGTGTGTGTGTGTGTGTTTGTGTGTGTCTGTGTGTGTGTGTGTGTGTGTGTGTGTGTGTGGCTGCCAGCTGTTTCATCTGATAGATGAGGAACTACAGTGATTCTCACTGAGCTGTCAGCTCTCATCCTTTCTCCCTATCCATCATCACAGCCCACCTGGAACACACACACACACACACACACACACACACACACACAACACACACACACACACACAAAAATATAAAATAATTAATCATTTCCCTTAGCACTGCGTCAAGAGACATTGATTATAAAACTTTACAACCAATCAGCTTCCTCGGCATCAGGATTTTACCGTTGGCCGTCGTCCGCTCTATAAAATCATCCTCGAGCAAGACACTGGATAAATGTGTTACACCACTAATGACTGCTCTGATTTTACAATGAGCATAAACAGATGTTCTCATTTACGGTCACACCCGAGGCTGCTTAGCATCCTCGATTAACTCAAGTGTCACGTCAGGAATGAGCTGAACATCAGGAGACACACAGACTTCAGCACAGACGTCCATTTTAAAATGTTCAGCTCACTCCAGCCAGCCAGGCGGATTCTGGATTAGAGATAATACCGACACCAGGTACCAGTGACACCAATGTGAGACCATCGGGCCACTGCTCTGCAAACTGGGTCATCAACGCCACTGGACAGGAAGAGTGAACACAGTGTCTGAGGACAAAATGTTCTGTTCGCTTCTCGATGCTTTCATCCCTGTCCAGTTGTTGGTTAAACTGCTGAACGGATTCCCACAAAAACTTGGGTGGAAGAAAGAGACTGGAGAACATTGAGAGATCAGGTGTTTTGGACATTTTCAACAATTTCAGCATAGTTAGGGGACTGATATTTATAGGTGTGAAATTTAAGGTGGATCTGGAGCTGACACTGGTAAATGCAGTTTCATAAAGGGACAGTAGAAGCCATTGTAGTTCGGATCTTAATCTGGATGATGATTTGGAGGACATGATTCATATTCCTCAAGTAAAAATGTTTCTGACTCCACCAGAACCTACAACTAAACCAAAATAATGCTCATTGCTCCAGGAGGCTAATTCACCATCAAGGCTCAGAGATCGATGCAGTAGTGGTGGTGGAATCAAACTCCTGCGGATACACACATTTATTTGATGTGTATCTAAGCTTTTCAATTTGCTCTATGTCCCATTCACAAACATGGAGGAGGTGGGGTTGCAGCCAGACACCTGGGGCGATGCTTAGGCTTCACTTTTCAGGAGCCATCATGTCGTCCATCATTATATTGAGTCTGTGGCTGTAACATAAAAAAATAAAATGTTCCCTGCTTGCTGACACATTCATTTTAAATGTGATAATAATGTCACTTTGACACTCTGGTAAATGGGGGAAATGATGAAAGTTCATCTGAGGCGAACTTGAAGCTTCTGCAGGTGGATTTTCATACAGGACAGAAATGAATGAACACCCATGGACATCCATCTAAAACCCCTCGGGTAATGGACAGTAATAATGTCAGTGCAGGCAGAATGCTGCTGTGCATTGTGGGTTCCCTGACAACAGCTCCACAGCGACTCTGACAATAAATACCGTCTCTGTCATGTTTTACTGCACTTGTCCAACAGTCAGGCCCTTGAATCTTTTCTTCAGTACAACCCAGGAAATCGATTTGTATTTAAAGAGCTCAGAGTAAAATATGCATCACCATCACCGTGGTCTTATAAATCCAACAACATCCAAATTAATGCACGGTGAAAACTCATATACTGTGCACATAAAACATGTTTTTATATTACTGAACATACAACTGTGTAAATATATATGATGTGTGTTAGGGTTGTATGGCTGTTGGTCATAAGCCACACCTTTATCATTGTTAGTGGATGGGACCTGGGCACAACTAAAGTACACTTTAAATAATAATTACTGTCAATTTAGGTAGTTTTCTAGTAGCACACGTATCAGCAGAATCTCTGCCCCAAGGTGGTACGAGGGAGAATCGCTGTCTTTGCAGAGACACTGAGTAGAGACCTCATCATCGCCATCTGACGTCAGATGCTTCACAACAGAGAAGCAGCCATCACATTAGAGATGTTAGTGTGATATATGGATTCAATAATTTATTGTGGCCCTCAAAGGAAGTTATAAAAATTGAAATGGCCCCTGATAGGAAAAGGCTTCCCCACACCTGAGTTCAGACTAACCAGCTTCTTTGTGAGGGGCCAGAGTTTCACTGTCGGGGCTTCGTCTGTGCCACATCCTGCCAGAACATGACCCCCCCCCCCCCCCAATCAGTCGCCTAAGTTTTAATAAAAACAGAGATGCGGGTCATGATTTGTCTTAATGAGAAGGATGTGATCGTCTCCATCTCCCCAGTGACAGACAGTTCTCTGGTGTAAACAACACGCTGCCTGTCTGGATGAAGAGATGAGCCACAGTTGATGATCATCTGTCACTCTTATCTATTTTCTGTCTCAGCGGAGAGTGGAATGATGTGTAATCATCATCAATCTGCCGGCTGAACATAATAATATTATTAGAGGAGTGTGACTACACACAACACAATGGGCAGAGCGGGGGCGGAGATGGTGTGTGTGTGTGTGTGTGTGTGTGTGTGTGTGTGTGTGTGTGTGTGTGTGTGGTTTATATGCACATGAGGGTCTATCCTAATGATGAGTAATCCTGGGTGATGGCAGATAATAGCAGCGTGTCAGTGCACGGGCGAGGACGATGCATTCAGGTGCATCTGAAGCCCATCGGCAGCCTCTCCTGCTTCAATCAGCCCTCTGGGGAGCCCTCATTTGCACAAACAGTGTTTTATGGTTCCTGTTACAGCCAGATATGCTTCCTCACCGGCCAGTAATTGGCTACCATTGCCCACGAAGGTGCTTTTTTAATGCAGCCTGATGGTGTTTAATGGCAGGTAATAGAACCTGGGCGAGCTAAACGAGGTCATTTCCACGTGACATGTCGGTCCTGCTGTTAATGTTATCACATGGGGCCCTGGTGGCTCCGCACACTAAGGAGCTTGCCAGGTAAGATGTCCATTCTGTGTTGAGGTGTTGTTTGATTTGTTCTCGTTACAAGAACAAGCATCTTTTATTTGGACCAGAGTGTTTCAGACGTGAGCACTTGGAGGCTTCTATTTACTGCCAGTGAATTCAAAGGGAACCATTTCCATTGGGGGAAATTATCCCTTTTCACAATCCTGCTGTTTTCTGCCCAATTTCCTGAATTACACAGTTTGATTCCAGCCTCCATCATCCAGCTGAAACTGGAGAGAAGTAAATACACATGTGGACAGATTGTTCTTTTTAGCTTCCAGTGCTTTGCAAACTTTCTCTGCTTGTTCTTTCAAGGCTACGGCCCGACCCACTGATTGGTGGAGAGTCGTGGCCACAGGCTGAGAACAGGACTACAGGTAAAATACAATGAAAAATCCATATGAGGAAAGAGCTGAAATGTGTTTGAAAATTGGTTTCTCAGTCACGTAGAATGAACTGATAATGACTTTAAGATTTCTGATCAGAAGACAACAGGTCTCGTGAACTATCAGACAACTTGGAAAATCGTTTATTTTATTACGAGCGGTGAAAAAAATAACGATCATTGTAAAAGGCCACAGTCAAAGTAATGAATGAGAAACACCTCTTGGATGGAACGGAGCTAATTGACGAGAACAATGACATTAGTTATGTAACTAATCAATTTTACTGATAGTGTGTTATGTTAAATGCAACGAAGAATTGATTTCGATTTTAAAGTAATGGAAATAAGTCACTGACTTCTTGACAGCCTTTTAAAACCAGGGACTGATAAAAATCAAGAGATAAAAAAAAAAAACGAGGAATAAAAGCCTAAAGAAATGAGCTGCTGAATCAGCATTCCCCCTAATGAAGCAGCTCCATCACTCCCACTATGCAGTTTAAGATGTCGCTGGAAGCTCAGACAAATTTAATCACCGTCTGTGCCGATCCCAGCAGAGCACCCACCTCCACATCCAGGAGGGGAGCTCCATTCACAACAACCGCAGCCTCCTCATTACTGTTTGGCAGCTCGACAGTCGAGGCCTCGCTTACAGTCAGATTTCAGATGAGACACTTCACCAGGATCCAACCGCTTGTTTGGGACGACAGAGAGCGAACGATGGTGTAGTTTTCAAAGAGTTTGACACGACCAGTACTTGTCATGGCCTCCGCCGAGTAATGATGAATAGGGCTGTAGAAAAGTCAGACAGGCAGGGAGGAGAACGAGCAGAGGATGGGGGCGAGAGGTGGAGATAAATGGATCGAGAAAATAAAAGAGGAATCTGAGGTGTAGTGTTAAAATAGGAGCCGGTGTGATAGGAAGTTATTTAATCACTGTCTTCTTCTGCGTCTGTTTAAACAGATTCCTCAACCTTCACTCGTTCACTCTCCAGAGAAACACTGCCTGGACGATGACACTGGGAATTAGGTCCCAGGAGGAGGCGGTCAGTGTATTAATGAGATCATTTGTTTAAGTTGAGGTGAAGCATGAGAACAGGAGGCGTTTGTTCTGGAGGTGAATCTCAATCCTTTGTTTTTCCAACACAAACAAAGATTTTCTGAGGCTAAAACACGATCGATAGAATCTTTTCATAAGCGCTTTGCCCGGTCAGGTCCACGATGAAATCCCCATAATAAGGGAGAAATGAGAGAAACACAGTTTATATATTGTTCTAAACATTCCACCATTGTTGAAATTGCCTCATCTCACTTGAACTACTGGCAACACTTGATGGACATGAGACACACAATACGAGTCTGTTGAAGCCTAAAGTCAGTAAATCGACAGGGAGAAACGTGGGCTGCATGTTTTTGTGACTGAATTTATATGAGGTGTTAAAAGTGTATCTGTCAGCTGAAAATGGATTCCTGTCCTTTCACCTGAAAGGTCGTTTCATCTTGGTAGAAATGTGATTTAAGATTTAAGATACAGAGACAAGGTTTTGTAAAGGGACACAGACAATGTGCTGGGTTCTTGTTGAATGTGTCAGTATAGCTTGGTAGGACTTTTGTTCCCATTGGTGAAATAATGTCAGACGCTTCTGTTTTTCTGCATGAATGTCCTGTGGTGTCGGAGTGAAAGGATTCAAATCTGTTTATACATGTCACGGTGGCTGGTAACCAGGATGCACTGCTCTGGAAGGAAGAGAAATCCCTGCTGCTACTACACAGTCTGAAAGGTACCAATATCTACAAGGCTGAAATTAGAGGAAACAAAAGTCACTGCATGAGAGAGAGAGAGAGAGAGAGAGAGAGAGAGAGAGAGAGAGAGAGAGAGAGAGAGAGAGAGTATTTTATTATGGTGCACCAGAAATGATGACTTCCACAACGAGATAAAGGTTGAGTATGTTGCACAACAGCAAACAGGTTCCACTCGAGAGCAGACGAAGGACTCTTCAGTTCCTGTGCAACAGTCTCGACTCATTTGAGTTTATCTCAGAAATTAGTGCAAAGACCTGCAGCCGTATTTCACAGAGTTCTACGTATTGCATTATCATGAATTTGAGCTTGAGCATCAATGTTTTTTTGCCTCTTTTTAAGCAAATTTTGAAAAATGACACATTCAAAGTCATGAAACAGGAAGTATAAGAATTCCATGGATACAATGAGTTTGACTGTGGGCACCAACGTGAGCCCCGTTTCCTCTTGGTTCACATTTTGAAAAATTAAATTCGCCAAATCGACTCTTAGCAGATCGTTTTGTGATGTTATAACAACTATCATTGAACTAGAGGGAAGTAGGGAACTCTAATTTTGAAGGCAGCATTAATAATTGACAGATGGCAATAACCAATCGGGAGCATGCCTGCCCACAAGTGGAATAGTGCAGTGTCAGCACTGAATAATGGTGCTTCTGCATCCATTATCATTCTAATAACGTGGGAAAGAAACAACCCGGCTTGTTTGGTTTTCTTGAAACAATGATGCCTCTGCAAAGCAGTGTTGGGGGGAACATTTGGGAGCAATCCAAATGCCACGGAAACAGTAAAAGACCCTCAGGTGAGAGACACTGGGACAGAGGTTGTTCTTGTTGCTTCCTGTGGCGAAAGGGGATTTTCAAAATTGTACTGGTATCTAATGATGTTCTTATAGCCACAGTCTACATCAGGTGAGTCAGACAACGGTACAAGTAAATGTTACTCACTCCATCTCCATCCTTTAAACTCTGCTTTGGTGCTTTGATGCCAGTTCCATACGAGGTGAACCCGGTCAGGGATTTAAACCCGGAGTGTTCTGGGTGTGAGGTGACACTACAAACCACTGGCGCAATTACAATTCTGAAACTGATTTATCTCAGGATACAGAACAATCCTCCCGGTGACGTGATGTGGGGATGTGTGTAGGCAACAGATGTCGTACAAGATGCCAGCTGTGAGGTGAATGTTAAATCTGACTCCACAGTAAATTAGTGAGTGTGTTGGTAATATGGCAGCAGCTGTGATGTGAGGCCAGAGGCACGGGCAGCTGCAGAGGGAGGCAAATATCGATTAACGCAAATCACACTCAGAGGTGACAGTGACGGTAAATATCTGGCAGACTTTGACAAATAGGGAAGTTGTGTGACGAACAGCGGATTCATGAAGGTCACACGGGTCAGCTGTACAAGATGCCACCTCATCTAAGAAGAGATACCAACACATACGGAACTTGTAGTCACTATCGGCAACTTTCTATACTTCAACTTGGGCTCCAGATAATCATAGAAAATCATTTCCCTGTTTCAATACTAACAACTTAAAGTTACTTTGTCCGACCAGAATTCCAAAACTTGACTGAACGTAGTTTGCAAACATATGTACGAGAAGCAGAAGTCGACTTATTTATAAAACTGGAACCGACCAATGTCTGGGAGGCTGCACATGGGCAAGGCAGTATTCTGAGCTAAATGCTAATGTCAGCATGCTAACTTGATGTCAGTGACAATGCTAAGTTAGAAAATATAATGTTTACCATGTTCATTTTCTCAGTTTAGCATTTTAGAATACTTAGAACACAAAGTAGCCTATTGGACAAATTTGAGATTTGATGTGACGATGGCGCAAGGTGGAAAATTGAGGGTTAGGGTGAACAATCCTCCCGGTGACGTGATGTGGGGATGTGTAACCCTAACCCTAACCCCCTAACCCTAACCCTAACCCTGCTTTCTCTCTAAACATTACACAATCAATCAATTAATCCAATAGCTGGATGTTGAGTGTTGGTTTATTTATTTTGCCGATCATCTAATGAATTTACTGACTTTCAGCTTTAGGCTAAACCCCCACATGAAAAGCAGTGGGTGTCCTCCGAGTGCAGATTAGGAAACTGAGCGGCAACAGATGCCCACAGTTTGTGAAGAAAACAGTTTCCCCCCCAACAGTGCTGTTACAGAGGGTTTTTTGCAGGGATAGGATGGTGGGAGGTTAACTTTGGTGTCATGGAAACAGCAGCCCATAAGGCCTGGTGTGAGCAGAACAGAGGGAGGCTGTAACCAGGGGCAACTGAGTGGTAAGTGGGGTTATACTGTATCCTTGATCTGAGCAGAGGTAAACTGCTCGGTCAGTGTTTTAATGCTAAACGAGGGCAGGAAATCTCATTTGTAGCTTCAACAGCAGCAACTCTCAGCTGTTTTAAGATGAAGGACGACTTTCATTAGTCAGCTGGTGAGTTTGGACCCAAACACATGGACGTCATAAGACTTTCAGTGATGAACATACAGTAAAACCAGCACGTTCAGTTCACAGTAGATCCAGAGGTTTATCAATCACTTAGCAGTTAATAAAAAGCAAATGAACGTTAACACTGGGTGAACTCCTGCCCACCTGATTCTCTGAGAGACCTTTAAGCTGAGTTATTATGCACATGACACACTCACACATTCAGACACGCCCCGGCAAGGCCACAGTGTTAATCATGAGACATGTAAATGTCATGTCTCAAGTGCACCTGATGCTTTCAAGGGTCACAACATTATAACATCATCCTCCAGTAACACACACAGATGGCGAATAGAGGTTTGACAGCAACTAACAGGCAACATCACCTCAGTGGCAAATTACCGTCCACAGCTAGACTCTCTCCTGAGCTCAGAGGAGAATGAACCCTGAGCAGTTTCATGTCTGATCATCAAAGCTGCTACTCATCCACTGTAGATGTGTTCACCTTGGAACACCCCAAGCCTTTTAGAGGCTGAGGCCGAGGCAGGTACTTCCTCAGGATCAAGCACATTTCAAGGAGAGATTGTAGATGCTGCTTCCAAAGCTGAACTGTGACATATTACGTGTCTTGTTTCTTTACCTGACAAAATCCAAACTATCAAATTGGGTTGACACCGTGACTTGTGAAAAGTTGAAGAGGTTGAAACACATGTTGGACACAGATTTAATTCAGTCCAGTGAGATACAGACCTTCAGAGAGAACTGTAGGTCAGATAAACTGACTGATTTACCATCTAGTTTGGGCTCTAACCTTAGAGCATTAGAGTGTGGATACCTGACCCAAGCCCCTCGGAACACATCAGGATCCATCAGGAACCGTTGGGCTCAAACTAAAATATCGATCACATTGGCTTTGCTCTCTTCTTGATTTTTAACACTGCACACGTCTGTAATTAGGGAAACCAAGCGATAACCATGCATGTCAGAACTAACAGACTAAACATGTGTGTATGTAAATATGGTGGATATATAAGGTGAAAGTCAATGAGGAATAGACAAAGATAACTCCAGGCAGGTCGCCAATTACCAAACAGGAGCATGAGGAAACACCAGGGAGGACAGAGCAGAAGCCTGAGGTGAGACTCGGGAGACGAACACACAAACTAACAGAAGCACAAACAGTGATCCCATCAGGATTAGTGAACACAGGTAAATCACATCAGGGAAGGGGAGAGAAATCAAAAATAAAAACGTATTTTCCGATCATGGAACTGGTTTACGTTACTGGAAAGAGTTAAATATAAATGATATTAATAAGAGCTTCAACACTGGATGGACGGCGGCTCCACACACGCTGCCAACTGTCAGCTTTTTTTCAATTATCTCATAAAAATGTATTAATTCACTTTACCACATGCCTCCGTTCCACATATTCCCCTGCGTACACACACTCACACACACACACACACACACACACACACACACACACACACACACAAACAGACACCACAGTACAAACAACCACTGGGTGTAATCTGTTCAGGACACAATGCAGCTCTGATCTCATCACTGTTTGTTTGCTTAGATTCTCAAGAGGATCTGTGTGTGTGTGTGTGTGTGTGTGTGTGTGTGTGTGTGTGTGTGTGCGTGCGTGCGTGCGTGTGTGTGTGCGTGCGTGGTGTGTGTGTGTGTGTGTGTGTGTGTGTGAGAGAGAGAGAGAGTTGTTGAAAATGTCCCATCAGTGAATCGATGATTGCGCCGCACACCTCCGGCACTTAAAGGATAATTATGGTATTTTTAAACCTGGGCCCTATTTCTCATCTTTCTGGGTCTAACAGATTAAAATGGGACAGAGGTGTTTGGAATCATTCCAGTGTTGGACCACAAAGCTGCAACTGACGGAGGAGAGGCTGCAGTGTAATTTGAATGGACTGTTAATCTGTGTCCAACCACGTCCACTAAAAGTGCCTGTTTTTGTCCATGATAGGCTCAGATTGTTAATTTAAGAGCCTAAGGAGACATTAAGGAGAGGATCCCTGCAGCTGGTGACATGTGCTGTAGCCTCCACAAAGCTTTGGAACAGTGGACATTTAGAATTTACTTCCTCTTCTATACACATATCCAAAGGTAAACTAACGACCAAACATGTTCAACATACGTACGTCGTGTTTTCATCACCCATGTGACTACTTTTAACTGACATTGATTGGTTTGTACGCGGCCGTGTGGCTGACCATAAGCTATTTTCTAACTTTTCTAACTTTATAACATTATATTGGCAAAGGTGAAGACTGCAAACAATCCTGTGAACCTGGCCAACTCTGGCCAAAAACAAGAACCTTTACTGGACGTATTTCACCGTGGTTGAATGCATTGTGCTTCATGGTTAAAAAACAAAATGATTTAGACAAGCTTTAGAGTGTAGAGGCTTGTTGGTTTTGTTTATCCCTCCATCCCCGAGTCAAATCTCTTTGTCACACACTCTGAGAGCGGATATAATTACACAGGCGTGCAGGGGAAGTGGAAGTTACACGACGTGGGAGAAGAGTGGAATGGCAATGAAAGACCAACACTGGTAGAGAAAGCTGGGACCGACTGAAGGACTCGAGGGATGAAGGAGCCGGAGAAGGAAGAGAAATAGGAGGGATGGAGGGTGAAGGTGCCAAATGGCCACTCATCCCAGGGCAGCTCAGCCTCCTTTGAGCAGTGCCTCCAAATGTGGATCATACCAGCATGGAGGCCCAGTTTAAAAAGCCTTGATGCAGCTCACACTGCAGGGGGCAGGCAGGGAGGGGAGTCAGGGTGGATCACAAATGGGAGAAAACACAGAAACCAGAGGACCCAATTCTTGGATTGACAGAAGAGAAAATGAAATAGACTCTTTTCGCTGACAGCAATTCCAGAGGAAAAACTAATGTATAATGAAATATCTGTGGTGCATTAAAATAAAGCAAAAGCTGAACCTTTTGAAATTAAGACTTCTATTATCTTCTCCTCTTACATTTTATCTGACCCATTTCAAAAAGTTGGGACTTAAATTCAACCACCCTCCTTTGTTTCAAACAAATCCTGATAAGATCTGCGTATAATGACGATTCTGTATCTGAAGCTTTTCATTTCAGCTCAGTGCTGCTGCAGTTTTGATCCCGAAACAATATTCCGAGGGAATGAACCTGAAAGAGGGAGAACAGATCCCGACCCAGCGGAGGGCAGAGAGCGTCAGGTGAGGAAAACATCTTCAAAGGGCGTCTTAACTCTCTGCCTTTGATCCAAATCCAGACGACCAAGACGGCGAACAGAGAGACTTCAATCCCCTCTGGTCCGGCAAAGAATCTGCATTCGATTCGTTTTCCCTTTTCAATTCTGCTGTTTCCTCCACTTCGCATCACTCCCGTAGCACAGCGCTAACTAATTCACACCTCGTGCTGCAGGAGCCATGTTGTCCTCTGTGTCAGGTCAAGTTATTACCTCCGCCAGGAGATTGTGTTTTCATTGCCGTGTCTGTTTGTTTGTCAGCAGGATTTCTCCAAAACTACTGAACCCATTTCCGTGACATTTTGTGGACCCGAAATTCGAATTTTGTAGCCTTGTTGGATATATGTGACCTCAGAGTGTCCCTCTATAATCTTCTATGATTGACCATGAACCTCGGTGGAAGGACGGGACATAGACAAAGAAATATCCCTGAAATGAGATCCAGGATTTTATTTAACATTGTGAGTTTGGGCTTTTTGGACATTTTCACTTATTTCGGGGGGAATAATTCATGGATCTTTATTTAAAAAACAGGCATATGTGTGTCCCACATATAGCAAAATAGTTTATGCCCAGATTTATCCCACACTGTCACACTGCTGACTGCACTGATGACTGACTGTCGTCCAGCCCGAACACTGCGTGGGTGGTTCCTGTTTGACAGATCTAGGCTACAACTAATAACAATACCACATTTCAACCAAAGGTGACCCGAATTAGTTTTGTGCTATTCGGGCCATATTCACCATTGAGCAATGGGCCACTCTACGTTAAAATCCAGAACTTTACCCAGAGCACCACATGTTTGACAAAGAAGGCCCACATTTGTTTTGGGACATTTTGTCCACATTTGCCATTTTACAAGTGGGCAATTTTAAGGTCACATCCACTTTGTCCAGGACACAAGGAGGCATCAAGTGTTGCATCCTTGACAGAAGTGGCCCACATCTGTATGCTGTCTGCAATATGGTGCAGCTTGATTGAATTTAAAGAGACTGTTGGGCCTTGGCAGAGGAATGAGCTCTACTGAGGGACATTTTACTTTAGAAATGAATTCAAAGGAAGACCTTGATATAAACTAGATGACTTTAATTCAGATAACTCAATTACAAGACTCATGTCTGAAGAAATGAGGAGATAGACATCTTAGTTTAGCATAAAGAAAGCAGGAGACACGGCTCTGTCCAACAAACCAGCCGTTCTAAAGCTCCCTTATCTATTTCAAACAAAAATCTAATACTAGAATGATGAACTGTGTCTTTACGAGGAGCGACTCGCTCTTTATTCTAATCTAAGATAACCACCTGCCTGCTTTATCTTTATATTTAGTGCACAGACATTGATATTAATCTTCTCATCTCACTCTCAGCGTGAACTCTTCTCAAACGTCCCTACAGATATGTTCATTTTAAATTACGCCTGAGTTCAGTGGGACACATTATTAACAATCTTCTCTTAGAAAATTCCACCACAAAACTGACAACGTGTAACATTTCTACACAAAAAAAACACAGAATAATACTGTTAATGACCTGTTCAGGGCTTAAACTGCAAATCTATAGCAGAGATAACTGCTGAGACTTTCTGTGTGAATGACTATATTAACATTTTACACAACTATTCATCTGCATTAAGTACATTCTGATTTGTATAAACCAAGAGTAGATTGGTGAGAGAAAATATAACCACAAGAGCTGTGATTGGTCCACTTGGTAGCATCACATCCGACAGACAGTAGTTCTGGAATCTCCTGCTTATTTGTCACCATTTATGAGTTGAGATAAAGGAACGAACACGTAGAGAAGAGTAGTAAGAAGAAGTAATTGCTTCTCAACATCTGTCAGCTCCAACTCCAACATGAACTCCACTAGCTGGTAGGTAGACGTGCTTCGTTATGTAACAGAAACAATGCAAACAAGGCGATTCAGACTCGAGGGCGACAAACTGTCTTTGCTGCAGACGTCAGCCTTTGTAACACAGCCGACATTTTAAATGCTCAAAAAGCTGGGACGCACTAAAGGGAGAAACCGAAAAGCAATATTTCGGAAAACATTAGCCTCCAGTGGGTTTTGCATGAAATGATTGTCCCGTTGTCTTTCTAAACATTTTATTATAATCACTTCCCTCCCCGTCCCTCAGACACACGTTCCTCTCTCTCTTCTGTCGTCTGTCTCCCTCAGCGTGCGGCGCTGTGGGGCTTGTTAGCGGCAGTGTCAGTGATTAAAGACTGCAGGTAATTAGATACACATGACACCGTTCTGACGAGCTGCAGCGTCTAACAGAGCACCAGTGTTTCACTGTTTACACACTAATCCACACCACTAATGTTAGAAGATGAAGACTTAACGGACACACATGACCGATAAGTTTGTCAAATCAAATCACAGACCGCAAATATTCTGCAGATTTTTCCAATATATATATATTTATAGCCATAAGGCAAGAAAGTTACCATGGTAACTGTGTTTTTAAACACTCATGGCCGTCTGGGATTTTGTTTCAAAGTTTTCAAATTGGAATTTTCAGTCTCAGTTTCAAATCTCCTGCTGATCAAACTCATTGAACGATATTAGCTCATGGTCTTAAAATTAAAGTTCACTGCCCTCGGGCACAAGGTTCGAAAGTGTTTTTACTCTCTTCAGTGACCGTGGGGGTTCTACGGGCGTAATATGAAATCAACCAATTCCTTTATTCTTAAAAATATCTAACTTTTCCTTTGAATTTCAGAAGCTCTGAGCCCAACAGCTGCTACCTGCCACAGGTTTGGGAAGCAGACAGTTAACACAGATTGAATCCATCCTGGTTCTCAGACGCGTGCATCATGATTCAGCTGATGAATAAACCATGAGGTAAAAGCTGCAGCTCAGTGCCATCCTGCTGAGTGTCTGCACCGACTCGTCTCCTCCATCAGTTTGTCTTTCTCCACTGATTGATGTCCCGTCTTCCTGTCTCACTGTTTCTGTTGACAGCGACGTCTGACTCCAAATCCTTGTCCGTCATTGATCTCCAACTCTAACGCTGCTCATTCTACGGTGTCTTAGTTTCTTCACAGCCTCTTGTTTGTTTTAAACTGATCTGCTCTTCTTTGATTCTCTTTTGCTCTGTTTGATCATCACTTATCGTTCGTCTCCCTCCAGTCTCTCCCACTGTTGCCCTGACGATGAAAGTCTTTATCCCTGAGCAAATATCGGAATTATCTGAAAAGGACAACCAGGACAAAAAGAGACGGGAACCTGCAGGAGGAGCTGAAAACTCAACCCTGAGGATTTAAAGTTTGAAACTTGAACCACTTTAGCACAAACTCTGTTACATGTGTGGGGCTGAAGACGAGTGATGACAGTGAATTGTTCAGGGGCCTGTTGGCAACTTGTTCTCTACAAATCCGACTTCACCAGAGTTGGCGAAATGATTTATTTGAGAGTTGCTTTATGTTTTTAGACCTTCTGATGAATTTCAGCCCTCTATATGTAAATGTAATGTGTTTTACACAATCTGATTCTCATTTCTCAACATTTCCGTTTCTTCCCTCAGCTGCTGGATGAGTCGTGACACTATGGCAGAAATAGAGAAGACACAGAAACACAAGAAAAGCAAATAAAACGAGGACATCACAGTTAATGTGTCAGCGATCGTTTCTGTTTGGCCACACTGAAGAGAAATATCCACCCTCCCGTTTGCTTCTAGCGTTAATGTTGTGATTCTGTCTCGACTTGACAGCGTGGATCAACAAGCCTCCCGAAACTCCGTCTGCTTTCCGCCTGCACGTCAAACACTGTGACGATAATTAGCAGATGGCTGATGAGTCGCAAGGCAGAAAAAAAAAATCCTACCCGCTAACTGACAGGAACGAAAATGTGTCTCCATCTGTGTTAGTGTCTCCAGTCTGTCAGTGAGGAATCAGAATGTTTCTACATATATCAGGTGGATAAAGGCTCTTTGAACTCATGCTTTACTTCACTTACTCATTTACGACACTGCTTATTTTAAAGAAAATCTAACAGGCCAAACAATTCCATCTTTATGAATATCTCATAACTCATCATGCTTTGTTTGTGCACTGGAAAAAATGCAGCGTAATCACACAACCCTGGCTCAGGATTTGGGAAAGAGAGAAAGATGGACGACCCAAAGACCTCAACACATGCCAGGGGACGGGAGGGCGACGTGGCCTCAGATAACTAGACTGTTTCAGAATGTGACGACTGTTCCAATTGAACAGGAAAGGGTTGAACACAGTTTGAGTTGGAGCTTTACCAGTTTAATTGAATGTGCAATTAAAAGAAAAGGATTCTTTTTCGTAACGTTTCCATTTCACTCGCGAAAAGATGAAGTTTCAGAACTGCAGCAGCTCAATGGACTGAGGCACATTAGAGGTGCTGCTGAGTGCACGGAGTAAAATAAGTGCTGTCAAATGATGCAACTGTTTCAGAGAATAATGGGAAACACTCCAGCAGCTGCAAAACAATGGCTCAGAGTCAAAAAACACACACACACACACACACACACACACACACACACACACACACACACACACACACACACACACACACGACCAACTCGAACAGTTGTGATTATATTACACACTAACAGAAAAACAATGCTCACTGATGCATGCAACTTGTATTTGCAGGAGAGGTGGATGAATAATGTACATGTACCAATGCGCGCACACACACACACACACACACACACACACACACACACACACACACACACACACACACACACACACACACAGCATCACAGGGGCTGGACGTCCGGCTCTGAAATCTCTGCCGTGAACGTAGAGACAGAACTCGCCCAATAAAAACTCAATTACTCCCCCAATTCTCTGTGTAATTCCCTCGCTCCTCATCCTTTCTTCACTCATCTTACTCTTCCATTCAGATTCTACCACCCCTTCTTTCATTCAATCTCTCCCTCCCTCCCTCCCTCTTCTTTTTAACAAGTCTCTCCTCTCTCTCCGTTAACGTCTCTTCCCTCTCTCACTCATTAAAACTGTTCCCCGGCCGTCTCCCAGGAGAGAGGAGGGGGATAAAAATAGCTCTTCTTCAGCTTGTGCTCACTGGTTTCTTCTTCCCAGCCTCCGTTCCATACATCAAATAACTCCTGTACGTTTCTGCATAACAACCATCGCTTCCTCCTCTTCTCTCCCAGTCCCTCACCCATCCACCTCTTCAAACACCGTTCCTAACAGCAGCTGAGTTATGGAAACACCCAGAGAGATTATCGTAAAGTTGCACACGATCCTGCAGCTCGTTTGTGACGGAGAGAGGCCGCTCTTTGCTCGGAATGCGATTAACGGGAAGGGAAATAAATGTAAATTTTGTTTTTAAACTGACGTTGTGTGTCTGAGCGGTGGCTAATTAGGCAGAGCAAAGCATTTAAAATGTTGACGGCTGATGCCACAGTGCGTTGTAACAGCACAATCGTCCCTCAGAATAACCCCAGGCGAGAGGAGAACGTCACAAATCACAGTGGATGGTGTCGGCGATTAAATCATCTGTGAAAAAATGGTTTATGTTCGCTGGTTTGTAACCTCAGTGGAGCATTGAATTCAGTGTGCATCCACACACAAACACACACACACACACACACACACACACACACACACACACACACACACACACACACACACACACACGCACACACACACACACAAACACACACACACGCTCCATCTTATCAGCTTCCAACCTGTATTGTAAAGGGCTCAGGGAAGTACAGTGTTGAATTTGGTGCGATATGATATGTTTGATATTAAATATTGTATTTGATATTAAAGTTTTATTGAATAAACATGTGACCAGCGCTCTGTGACTGCTACTCACGACATAAGTGACGATGTCAATCATGACAACTGATTCTCCAGTTCAGGTTCTGCTTCCTGAGTCGAGCTTCACTGAACTTTGAATAAACCAGCTCTTTGTGCAGCTTCGTTGTTTTGTGCACTGAATCCAGCAGCCGGTCACTTCTACAGTTTCAGAAAGAAACCTGCAACCAGCTTCAGGTCAAAGAAACAGCCCATTCCAAACAGGCATGTTCACAACAGACACTGGTACACACACACGGTTATTGTGCTAACGAGTTATGGAACAAAGCTGAAACATATAAGCACTGACTAAATATAAAACCATGGCAGTGTGAGTAAAGTGAATCTCTTCTTTACAGAGAAACATTCGGGGAACTGGAGAAAAAGCAAAGAAGTAATAAGTTTGGATAGGACAGAAATATGTCCACACACACACACACACACACACACACACACAGGAAGCACAAATGGCCATCTGGCTTCTATGAAAGCAAAGCTTTTTGGGCTGTTTCCTCATTAGTCAAACGCTTTTTTGTCAACGACACAGTGATGGGATAAAAGAGGCGGGAGGGAGGTGTGGAGAGAGAGCGAGGAGAGATGGATAGAGCAGCAGGAGAGGAGACATGTGGAGGAGATGAAGAGGGAGAGAGAGGAGCATATATGTGATGCCAGAGGGTATAAACAAACTGCTCACTGGCACAGCTACATGGTAATGTCAACTTTCCCCTTTGAAAACACTTGAACGTTTGCTAAAAATACAGCTCAGTGCAGCAGCGGCGGCTCAGACAGGCAGATCATCACTCGCTGGCTTCCTTCAGACAACAAATCTCACACTTCTGAGTAGAAAGACCATCTTCTGTCTGAAAACACTCCCAGCGAGGTCAGATAAAACTGTTGGAATAAATGAGAGTCTGTTCGGATGCACTGAGCAAATCATTTCTGGAACCAAAGCCCATTAAAAGGAACATAGTCGTCTCTGTGGTTTTACCCTTGTGTACAAATACATTAACCTCAAGTGCTTAAATGTATTTTTTATCGTTTAACTGATATTTTTATGTCGGGTGGATCACGCATCGATATATCTTCTAAAATCCCTTCTCACATTTTTCCAGATATCTCAGCGATGGATAATTTTAAACTAAAACATTAAGAGATTGACTAAGATTTTAAGGCATTTTCATACATTTGTTTCTCTACAGATCTGCAGAGGGAAGATATGATGACGAAGGAATTCACTCACCGTCTTTGTCAGCTCTTCTGAATATCTGTGAACACAAAACGACAAAGAGTTATGAGAGGTGTGAGAGGTATAAAGAACGTCAGTGAAGCGTTTGATAAAGTCCAAAGTGGTGTTTTGGGGTTTGGGTTGTTATTTAGTGACTCAGTTTTATGGTTTGCCACATAGACTGTAAATAAAGATGGACGACATGACAGCTGAAGACAAAGCATCTTCATGACCTCCTGACGTCTGGCTGCTGTATAAGTCGTAAACCTCTGTTAGCAGATGGGACATGGAAGTACACACACTAGTTCTTATCACACTGATGTTTGTTCACGTGTTCATGTTTCTGATGAGTTTGGTTAATATATAACCAATCATTTTTTATTACAATACCACGTTTGCACTGCTATACAACCCCCCAGGTTCACGAGAAAGATTTTGAAGAAACATTGAAGGACATGGTGTGAAATTTCCAGTTTTACTCACTGACCTGTGATGTAACAACAGACACAACTCAGAGCATCATCATCACTACCATCTGACATCAAGCAGTTTCATCATCCCTTTGGAGAAGTTACGTACACATGTTCAATTATTTAATCTGATCCTTCAAAGGATGTTGTATAAATGTATACGACTTTGACCTTGTACGTGCACACACTGACAAAACACACACATGGACAGCTGTGTGACAAACATACACACACATACTACGAGTTAATTCATAGCGTGAGTGAAATGGAGAGTGGCAGGTTTGCTGCTTTGTTTCGTGTGAACTGATTCTACTGACGACGAGAGGCAGAAAACAGCCGAGAGACGCAGAGGACGACGACGAGGGAGGATGTAGAAGATGAAATGGACGGACAGGCTGAGACAGTGAGACACTCCCAGTTTCTGGACACTGTTACAATGTGTGTATCGATTAATTAATCTCATTAGCAGCGCGTTTGACAGCCGGACAGAAGAGAAGCAGAGTGTGCTGCAGGGAGGAGTCCTGAGAAGTTCCTTTCTTCTTCTCTTTGCTTGTCACAACAAAAAGGAGAGTTAACGACAAAAGATTTATGCAACTGTCAAAGAAAATCCTTATCAACAGTTGAAGAATTTCAAAATAAAAAAAAGGTACTATTTAAACTTCAGAAGTTTCAACTTTTACAACTCTCACACTGAATATTTAAAGTAGAACTGAAATGATTAATCAGTTAATTGATCAACAGGGAATGAATCTGCAATTACTTTGATAACTTAATTAACTTAAGATTAATTGCTACAAAAATAACCAATATTTTCTGTTTCCAGATTCATTTTGTTTGTCATAGATGATTAAAAAACAATCAACATCTCTGGGTATAACGACTAGTAATGAAAACTTTGAAGAGCAATAATAAATCTAATAAATTGAGAGAATACTTTGCAGATTAATAGTTGATGTCTCTCCGGTTCAAAAATCATCAGGAAGCGAAAAGAAATCATAAACTAGTCCAGAGATCATTTACTCTACCACTGTGTGTGGGTTGTTAAACTATAAATAAGTGGTGCATTTAGGCAGCGGCTGCGTCCATCTGAGCGAGCCAAAGTGAAAATCATTAACTGCTGAGACGAGCTGCGTTCCAAACGACAAGCTCTTTTGAATTGTTCTGCTTTCCGGCTGCACCCTTGGGCGCACTCAACTCTGCAGAAAAGAGCCAATTCTGAGGCGGGCGTGTGTGTGTGTGTGTGTGTGTGTGTGTGTGTGTGTGTGTGTGTGTGTGTGTGTGTGTGTGTGTGTGTGTGTGTGTGTGTGTGTGTGTGTGTGTGTGTGCGTGTGTGTATGTTTGTGTAGAGTGAGAAGAAAACGAGAGGGAGAAACAGATACACAGAAAAGACGGAACAAAACAGAAGACAGAGGGAGGGAAGGGGAACGTTGGTTCCATCTCTGAGCCTTATTAAGAATGGATGCTGTCTCGGGCCTGACTGAGGATGGAGGAGAGGAAGATGACAAGTATATGAAGGGGAGGAGGAGGAGGAAAGGAAGGATGACAGCAGTTTAAAGAATTTTAAAAAAAGGAAGGAGCATCGGGGTTAAGATGAAGAAGAAGACAAGAAAAAGCCAAGGAGGAGAAACAAGCAAGGAGAGGGTTTAATGAGGAGAATACATACACACACACACACACACACACACACACACACACACACACACACACACACACACACACACACACACACACACACACACACACACACACGCAGCAGTCATTCAAATCCCTTCAGTGTGGACTTCTTCACAATAATAATAATTAACATGTCACAGTTCAGGTCGATGCAGAGACTGAGATGCAGAGAAAACCGCAGGAATGAGTTTACTGAGCTGATGTCAGAGGGCGGGGCATGCACTGCCTATCGACTAATCACAGCAGGGTCGTGGATAATGTCAAAAGAAAGAGCACAGAGTATTTATGACTGTTTTGTGGTAACCTGTTTGTCTCCGTCTGTCTGTATGTGGCTTTTGTACAAAGACGAATATCCTGTAAGCGACATGAAATATTTAGAATTACTATTCTGAAAATAAACCCCCGCCAAGAAACATAGAAAATATGATTATTACTGGAAAATCTATTCAAATTATCTTATTTTGGTTCTCCTTTATGTTTCTTATGACGAAATGGGCCCCCAAATGCTTAAGGCCGCCCCTGTTCCAGCAAAAATGTTTCACACTCGACTTAAATGAGATTTTAGCAGAGCTGAAGTTTAACTTATATTTTGAGGCTAAAAATGCTCATAGAAAATAACGAGTTTCTTAAACATGTTCTGCAGATGAACCAGACCACAGAAAAACATTCCATCAGTGAAATGGTTTCACACCAGGACACGGGAAAGAGACATTTTGGCTCCAAAGCTCATAAAACCACGTTGAACTGAATCTGCAGCAGTTCAGCAATTCACACCCCCACCAAGAACACACACACACACACACACACACACACACACACACACACACACACACACACACACACACACACACACACACAGATAACTAGTTCTCTGTGGCACCAGGACACAGGAGCTCTTATCATCATAATTAGTTTTGCACTCAAGCTCCGGGTCTGAACACACTGAGCTACTTTTCTCTTTTGTTTTCTCCACAATAAAAGCTTTAAAAAGAACAATAATATCTGATGTGATGAAGCTTTAGTGGAGCAGTGATGGAAGAATAATCTACAGTGCTGCGTTATAGTCACAGGACACGAAGGCTGGACGTGTGTCCTCCTACAGAATAATGTGTTGGCATTAGATTCATCTCAGGGATCGATAACAGCAGCTGCTTTAAGTGTCGGTGCAGCTTCTGGGCAGCAAAGTGCTTTGGTGCACGTCAGAGTGGATTTGGACGGAAATCATGTGTAAAAGTCCAGATGTGCGGATCGTTGGGTGGATTTTGTCCAAGTCATAATAAAAGGCAACACGTTAAGAGAGGATGTAAAGAGAGTTGGTGAATAGGATGGAAAATACGCATCGATATTTGGCCACCAGACAGATAGAAAGAGATCACAGGTTCGATTCCCGGACTGCAGCGTGTCTTATATGAGTCTCGAAGCTGTTTCCTGCTCTAAACCGCTGGAGCCACAAGTTTTAACCCTAAACTGCAGGATGGAGTCTGTGCGTAAATGCGCACTGCACCGGTGTCTCTGGATGCCTCCATCCCGCACACCCTCACTCACACCCCCGCCCCGTGAGGCTGACCACCACCTCCCCGTACTCACATCCAAAATCACCGAGATGCCTCTCCGTGGCTCCGGGGCGAAGAACTGCTCCTGCGCCACGGCCACCTCCTCCTTGCTGGAGGCGTACTCCCGGCTGGAGATGTTCTTGTTGTCGCTCATTTTGGTGACGATCCAGCGGACGAGCCCGTCGATTCCACCGGGCTGGGCTCCGCTGTTTCCGGACTGCGCTGCCGTCGCGGACTCGCTGTCCTGACCGGCTACGGGGTTCGGCTGCTCGCGGGTTTCCTGGGCTCGAAGTTTGGCTTGTTCTTTGTTGAGCAGTTTGTGGACTCCGTCCCGACAGTAACGCGCTGCCTGCTCACACATCCTTTTGCCGCGGAGCGCTCATGCTGCGCTCTATGGGGGAGAGAGAGGAGCCCCCACCCACCACCTCCCCTCTTACATCACAGCCCTCAACCCCTGAACACACCCACCCACCCTACACCCTGCATCCCTGCAGGAGAGGTCCATTCATTCATCTCCACTGAAAACACAAGAGAATTGGAAGAATTCACCAACAACAGTTGTAGGAACGTTAAAGGAAAGAAACATTTCACCGTTTAAACTTCAGAATCTTCAGCTTTTACAACTCTCGCATTGGATATTTAAAGCCCTACACACCCACTACATGACCCATATAATGACAAGTAGTTGGTGAATGCTTGTGGGGACCGGTTTGTTAAGGTTTGGAGAGTTTATCGTATTTTCATTTGGTGCAGCTCCTGCAAAGTGAAACCCATTATTAGGATTTGTTGTCACTTTGTTTTCCTCATGGTGCTGGAGTAAACCTACAGAAACCACTGAGGACTGTTTGGAACAGAGTCACCATCTGCATGTGCTTATTGTCTGACAGCAACCTGAGTATATCCTCTCTGCTCAGTCTGTTGTTAAACAAAGACAGTGATCGTTCTTTATTTCTCTTCCTTTAAATAGTCACAGTAGGAGGTTTGTGTGTGACCCACAGAGGCCCAATGGGAAGATCAGAGGATTTTCACATGGAGTAAAGAGGAGTGTGTCTCAAAGTGTCACTCTAGCTCATCATTAGAGCCGTGTGTGTGTGTGTGTGTGTGTGTGTGTATGTGTGTGTGTGTGTGTGTGTGTGTGTGCACGTGTGCACGTGTGACAGATCTAACCTTTGGTAATGAGCATCTCCCCCAGCTCTGCCCTTTCAGCTCAGTAGCTCGACTCGCCTGCAATGTGCCGTGTGTCTAACAGCGCACAGGGAGCTTTAGACAAATTAACTCCTTGTGCAAACTTGACTAATGACACTTTAACACTCAAAATGTCCATAAGACACAAAAACCACAGGTATTTGGAGCGTCCTGCCTCTTTGCTGGAGCGCTTTAGACTCGGTATAAGCACTTGACATGATTGCCCCCATGTGGACATGATGGTGCATTGACAGGAACGGAGGGGTTTTCTCTGCAGAATGTTTTATTCAGTGTATTTGGCATTTGTGTTAAATAAAACATCAACTAAAAAACTCAGGCTTGAACCGTAACAACGCAATAAAGTCCTTGTGGGCATGTGAATCTCTCTCTAAGCTGTATCTGGACGGTAGCCCCTCAGGTAATAGACCCATGAGCAAGGCGTGCTGTGGCCCTGAGCGCGCTGGCTGGAGATGGTCAGCTTGCCTGACCAGGGCCCCGGGGGGCCTCCTGCAGGGGCCTCAAATGACACCACGATGTTTTGTAACTTTTTGGAGGGGATGGTGTCGGTTCCTTTCACAGTGAAGCTGGGGTTGTCCACCTGTAAGATGAGGGTCAGTGAGGCCACGGTCAGATCGATAGCAGATGAAAGAATAATCACATTTAAAGGAAACTAAACAAATGCTCCTCCTGAGGCGACTTTAACTTGTGTTCCACTCTTCACAAGTTCCAAGAACAAAGTTGTTTACCTGATAAGATAAAGCGATGCTCTGCGCGAAGACGTTCTTGAATTGGATCGTGATGTTGCGACCGGCCCTGATGCTAAACGGGCCCTGGGCTTTGGGATGGGTGCAGATCCCAAGTAAGGGAAAGATGTATTCACCACCGATGGCTGAGGACAGGGTGAGCTGTCCCTTCACTTCCCCCAGCTGATGAGGCTCAAAACAAACCTCCACGCTGGCCTCGCAGCCGGCCTGGAAGCCCGGTGAAGCACCGAGGCTTTTGTCCACGGTGAAGTCCGGGCAATCAGTCTGGAGGAGAGAGATAAGGAGGAGAGAACCGTTTGACAGCAAATAAATCGTTCTTACTCCAGTGCTATTTTCGGTCATTTTGAAACATGGATTGCTGTTTTTGAATGAGAACTTCAGTCCTCGTGACTCTGACGTCACCGGCGGGGGTCTGGAATTTCATTACATCCAAGTCCCCATACAAGTTAAATAAAGCAAATGTCAGCATGTGAGTTCCACAGCACATCTCAGTACAGCTCTCACTGATCTTTACAGCACAAAGAATCAGACGTCAGCAGGTTCAGGTCTGGTCCCGCACTCCACTAGGTGGCAGTTAAACACGAGTTACCAGCTTCCTTCTTATCTTCATGGTTCACTCCCTCCAGAGCGAAAAGTAGAGCAGCATGTGATGTGAACGTAATGGTTGATCTCTCCAGTATAGTTAGTAAATACAGTCGCTGTGCACCACTGTCTAATTGTAGTTGTTGATCTCTAACTTTACAATTTCTTCTTTCTCTCATTTTCTTAAGATTCACAGACATTACCAGATTGTCAGTATCTACACCGATCAGCCACAACATCGAAAGAGAAGCTTGAGCAAACCACATGTAGTCTACAACAAGAACGTGCACCTTAAATTCCTCAGGACGTTTTGTTACCTTGCACGTGTATTCTGTTTTGAAGCGGGAGTAGTTGATGAACTTCACGAGCACAAAGTGGCAGCTGCCCAGTGACGTGTTGAAGTGGACGGGTTTCTCCGGCGGTGCAGGCAGAGCTCTGAGCAGCAGGTCGTAGGGGAACAGGCCCAGATCGGTGCTGAACAGAGTGAGCCGGGTCGTGGATTCTCCTGCACGCAAAGGCTGGTACTCGAAGCTCAGAGAACCCTGAAGAAAATACACACACATACAAGAATTGAACCTATTATGATTTTGAAAAGTATTATTTAAACATAGCAAAGAGGTTCTCCTGTTCGCTGTACTCACCTTGGACTGTCCGGGCACAGTCTGCTGAGGTGGGGCACTGATGTCGGCGCATTTACACTCAGTGGTGAGACAGGTGGATGTGGTCAGGGGGTTCTCCACCTGTACAGTGGCTGAGGCCGTCCGGCGGACAATGCTCACCAGCTTGATGGTGGACAAGACTTCTGGACAAGTGGCCTTGAAGCTTACGAGGTAGAACATGTACTCGCCTGTCCCCTCGTTAAGAAATGTCACCTGAGGAAAAAGAGTTCATGTAAAGATAAGACTCTTTATCAGATCTGATCTCAAATGAGGGGGTGCATGATCAAACCTTGTAGTTGTACTGTCCCTCTCTGTGTGTGGAAAAAATCATCTTGTAGTCGGCCTTGGTCAGAGCAGGAACATTGATGAACTTTGGACCCTCCAGAGACATGGTGGCATCTGGTTTTTCAGGCTTCAGTATCTTTATCTGCACATTGAACCTTAGAAAAAACAAACAGGTGAGTATTCAGCACTCCTACGCCCTACATGATTTAATTTTGAGGTTCTTTTGTTAAATTAAAAAGGGGTAAGATCATTCTGGTGTCGACTCTGTGTGCGTTTGTACCTCTGTTTCTCCGAGAGCCAGTTGTGCACAGGGAGCGACTGTGTGTGTTGAGTCTTGGCAGGAAGCTCATACACAACAGTGTCCTCTGGCTTGGGAGGTTCAGCGGTTCCCTGCAGTGTGTACATCACGCCTGTCCCATCAGGGAAGGAGAAGAAGACGGACCCCTGAGGACATTCAAAAAGAGAAGTGTAAGAAGTTCATGTCTGAGATTTAATTAATGTCAATAACTGGTTTTGTCTGTATGTCAGTGTTCCTGTACCAGGTGTTTCTTTCCTTCAGCAGTCATGGTCAGCGGTCTGTAGGTGATCTCATACGTTTTACTCTGCAGAGCTTCCAGGGTCACAGAGGGCGCCGCTCTCCACTGATTCCCCTCGATGACAGGTCGGATGGTGCAGCGCTGGTTTGTGGGGTTTACCAGCGTCAGGGTTTGAGGGTGAGAGCAACGTACTGGGCAAACAAAATTCAACACCTATAGACAGCAGAGGGAAATTATTATACAGTAGATGTATGAAGAGAGTTACAGGTAATGATTGTCACTGGTAATATAATCAAAAGGAAAAGCAGCATTAAGCACATTCCACTAATGTTAAAGCAGAAGTCATTAATCAGCTAATTGAACCCGATTTCCAGTGATCTATAAATCTGTCACCTCTCACCGTCTGTTGGAGCTGGATCGAACTCATCCATTATCTGAGATGGGTTTTTTAAACATCCTTTCAGTGAGACGGCTTTTATCTTTTATACCAACTGGAGATTTATCCATTCGTTGTCTTACGCTTAACTGAGAACAGGTAGCCAAAGCAGGGTGTTCCAGATTTTCCTCTCCAGGTATTTATATGAGTTGCGACGGGAAATTAAGCCCAAGTTTTTGTTACCATCAGTCAAAAAAAAAAAGAATTCACTCTTTAACTTTTAATGGTGGACAGAGAGATGATTTGAGATAGATTACTTAGTGTGATAGATTATTTAAACTGCTGGTAAATACATATAAAACTCAAAATGAGCAAATATACAGCATATTTAAGCGTGTGGGTACTTCACTGGGGTGGTGCATTTTATTTTCATTTACATCTGTGGGGAATTTACATTCTCTCCACATGTGGGTTTCCTCTGTGTACTGTGGTTTTTTAAAGACATGCAGATTGGGGTTTGTTTAATTTAAACTCTAAACTGGCACTAGTTGTTTGTCTGTGTGTCGGCCCTGTGATACGCTGTCAACCTGTCCAGGCTGTACCCTGCCCTCTCCCAGTGCTCGCTGGGATTGGCTCCAGCCCCCTCGGTGATAAGATAATGGATGGATGTTCTTCTCTACACTGCGTATGTGAACAAAAATAAAAATGCACCGGTCAAACCTCTTTGCTCGTGGAAGCTGCAATGCAGGAGCCTGTCACGGTGAGGGTGACGGGCGAGGGGCGGCTCTCGATGGAGCAAGTCAGGTTCTCGTATCTCGTGTCCTTACTCAGGTCCTTGGGGGCAAAAGTCAAATCAAAAGGAACCTTCATGCCCGGACTGATGGAGCCTTTAGCTGGCGTGATGGACAACTCTGCAGGGAAGCTCCTCTTCTCCCAGTGGAACCTGCCAGACAGATATAAATTAGGCATCTCAGAGAGCAGGATTTAAATCCAATATATGGAGACTTCAGATTCTATTCAAATAATATTATGCAACACTGCAGTAAAACAATATTGTGTATCTGTGCGTAGGTGCATGTGTCTGTGTGTGTTTTTTTTAGCCCTGCGACAGATGATAAGAAGAGAATCACGCTGGATAATCTGCTGTGCATCACCTACCTCACACCAATGTCTCCGGTGTTTGTCATAACAATCCTCTTCGTCGCCTGGCACCGCTGAGCGACAGGTCCAAAGGCCAGGTGGTCCTGATCCAGCCGGACCTCCACACCCTGACAGTTTAAATTGGAATTACACAAATTCATCCAACATATCTTTTTAAAACAAACAATTATCAAACCGTAAAAGATGTTGCAAAGCAGATCAATTTAATTTAGCGCTTGTTAAGAGAAGCAAACACAGCCTGGTAAAATAGCACGAAACGTATTGGCTTACATGACAGCAGCCTTGGATGGTCAGCAGATGGTGTAACAGGCCTAAAAGCTCAGCCTGCAGCTCAGCTTTGAAGAGAGGGATGTGCTGACGAGGAGAGAACTGGATCTCAACCTTACAAGATCCACCACGAGCCTTCAGGCTCAGTTTCCCTGTTGGACTGATCGACAGATCCTGAAGGAGGAGAGGAAGAGAAGAGGAGAAGATATACGTGCTGCCTGTATTTTAACCATCTGGTCGTGTGTGTGTGGTACCTTGTGACCCTACCTTTGGGTCCAGAGGTGTGTCTGAGTGGAGCCGCAGACTGAAGGTAATCTCTGTACGGCTGCGATTGACCAGAACCACCTGTTTTTTCACCTTCTGACCCAACATCAAAGATCCCAGTTTCACCTCTTTGTGCTTTGGATCCTCCACATGCAGCTAAGATAAGATAGTACAGATCCAGAATAAATAGATTAAATACAACAGATTGATAGATTATATAGTCAAATGATATCGATATCTATACTGTATATCTATATTTAGATATACAGTATAGGCTATCTATGGTATATCTATATTTACTGTTTATCTATGGTACATCAATATATCTAAATACTAATCATAACTCTGGTATCTTTGTTATCAGTAATAGATACACACCTTTGTCTTCAACACACACACACACACACACACACACACACACACACACACACACACACACACACACACACACACACACACGTGTTTTTCTCACCTTCATCTCGACCCCTTGTCCGTGTATGTCCACCTGTTTCGTAACGCAGCCGTTTAAGATGAAGCTGAGCCTCTCGTGGTATCGACGCGCCTCTCGTGGATAGAAGGTGACTGGAACCTCCATCACAGCACCAGGTAACAAAACATTGGACTGGAAGTCCATCTCCAGGTAGGAGGTGTTCTTGAACTGGCTCTGGACACTGATGAAGAAGTAAAGAAAACGTAAAATCTCACAGAGCTTAGAATAAAAACAAATCAGTAAAACCCGACACCTCAACACACACCTGATGTCTAGGTCGCCTTTGTTGCTGATCACCAGAGTCTTGGATGGCAGCACCATGCCAGGACAGTTCAGGAAGCACTTGCCAAAATTGAATTCGGGGAAGGAGAAATCCAGGCTCGGTGCTACAGCCCTGCCTATTACCACAAAGGTAAATGTCGGCCCGTGTTTTACCTGATGAGATGAAAGAGAAAACACAGGAGAGAATAAGGGGTTTTAGGACTTGATACCTCCATTAAAACCCTAACATATTATCTAGGTATGAGCATGACCCACCTTTATACTCAGGCTGACATCCTGAAGGTAGCAGTTGCCTCGAGGAAAGAACAAGAGCGACAACTGCAGCTGTTTTCCACTCTCAACAGTAGCATTTTGTGGTTTTGCCTCCAAGTATTTCAGCAGCTCACTGGGACCCGTTAGGTCAAAACTCACATCCAGGCTGAATCTCGCCAGGTTGGTCACCAGCAAATGAATGGTGGGTTGCTTTGAAATGTCGACCTGCAAATAGTGAACACACAGGAATAAAGCTGAGGTCATTAATTAAGCTTTACACTGCTTGACCTTGCGACCTTGTGACTATAGAGTCAGAGTGTGCTGACCTCTCCAAAGTCCAGAGTGACTTGGTGGGCAGAGTCGACCTCTCTGAGGCCCCCGTCTGGATTCACAACTTGAACCAAAGTGCTCATGGTGAAACAGTCGGCCTTCACAGTGAGTGTGAGCAGCTCTGACCTCTTCTTCACCTTCAGAGTCAATCTACAGCTCACATAGCCCTCCCGGCAAGGTGTGAGAAACACAGTCAACGGCAACCTGCAACACAAGGTTCAATTTTAACACCAGAACGTTGGCACCTCACATAGAAGAGCACTCCTTGTATATGTCCTCATATATGTGTTTTTACAGTAAAGAGTGTTATAGTGTCGTTAACCTGTCTTTAGGTGCCACTGTGCCACTCATGGGCTGCACAATGATGTTGGACTGCTGGTCTTCACAAAGCAGAGATGACTGCTGGACCGAGAAGTGAAAAGGCTCCTCCTCTCCATTCACCAGATCAACTGTCTGCTCCACTTTATGACCTGTACACACACACACACACACACACACAGTAAATGCTTTTAGTGACATAACGTTTATCAGACCTTAGTCTTGCTGAAGCTTTTGATATTGTTGAAATGAATAATTCATAACGATATAGTGAATTTTTGCAGGCATTTCTAAATGTAATAGAGCAAATAAGACTTGTGGTGCAACTTGAAAATGTGTGGATGTTTGTCACGTACCAACAAGTAATTCTCCCAGGTCGATGAGAGGTCTGCTGAGATACACGAGCGGTTCTCTGGCGTTGCCCACAAACAGGAAGGGAAGTGTCAGCGGCAGAGTCTCAATCACTAAAGCTCCAGAAAGACTCCACCACATCCAGCTGCTCGGCTACATATTCAAACAACATCTGGAAACAGAGAGGATGGATATGGAGTAGGTAAGGATGTCAGTGAAACACAGCCTTGCAATTTTAAATGGATTTCATCGAGGCGATCTCGAGATGTCGTGTTCACAGAACTGGGACGGATCTGACAGACAACACAAAGATATAATGCCTCCGGCCACTGATTGTTGTCGGATGAGGATGAAAGGGTTACATGTGACAAAGAGAGGAAGGGAAGTGAACCATCTAGAACAAAATTGATACAACGAGATTGAATTAAAATGGAATTGGATTAAATAGAAAGAGCAGTGATGATTAGAAAGTTGTGGTAAAGTGGGACACGGGGAGATGGGGACACTGAAACACTGATGAATCAATTTGAAATGAGGAGACAGACTGAGTTTGACTGATGAGGTGAATGAGATGACACACTGTGGGGAAATGGAAGAGAAACGTTGTGAGATTCCTCCAGAGATTAAGACCGTGTCTGCGTCTTTACCTCCACGTGCTTCCCAGGCTGGACGATGCCACACGGGGTGAGACAGCGAAACAAGCTGCCACCTGCGTCCTCACACTTCCAATTGTATGAGTAAAGTTTGTCGGTTGGGTTCAACAGCGCAAAAGACCTGCAGAATAAAAAAACAACAACAACACACAATGAAAGTAATGAAAGTGTTAGATGGAGATGAAAAGCTTTCCACTGCCTCTCTCTGTCTGTTACCGTGTTGATGGCACAGAGAGGCCGACAGCGTTGAACTCTATGATCCTGATGTCGGGGTCCAGGGAGTCCCTGAACTCAGGGTTGCGGTGGTTCCCAGTGACGTAGTCCGAGTCCTCAAGGTCAAAGTGGCAGTGGGGCTCTAGACTGCGGCCGCACACTGGGATGCAGGGAGCCTGATCCTCGTCCTGCAGGTTGGGAATACTGAAAGAAATGTACACATAAATGTGTCCATGTAATTATGTTTTAATAAAATATCCCTGTTAAGTCATATTTAAGGGGATATGTTTGTGTATTTTTTGCCTATGTTGTATTTTTCACCTCCAAACACATGAATTTTCTTTCTTGATTTGGGTTGAAATTAACATAAAGCAGAAAGTACAATCCTGTAAGTGTCAGACTGACAACAAAGTGTAAGAAGCCTTGTTAGTCGTTACTGCATCATCTCGACATTGTATTCACCTGCAGAGCAGCCTGCTCTGAAACTGGCCGACCTCCTGAGGTGAGAAGCAAACGCTGAAGTTCTGCGTGGAACCAGGACCTATGAACCCGATGCTGGGCTCCACACTGAAGGGAGGCAGCTCAGGGCTCTCCTTCAGAACAGACATCTCACTGGACACAGCGCTGTGAGGATGGGCTTCAGCCAACGCTGCTGCTGACGACACAATCACACGTTTAACTATTTCAGCATTTATTCAGTTTCATCCTCCCTTTTTAAAGCATTCAAATATAAATGGTTAAAAGTCGCTAAATGCTACGATCGAGGTTAAATCCAGTGTTTGACTTCATGATGTCGTTGTAATACCTTCTTGGTCGTTGCCCGTGTTGCTGATCAGATCCATGACAACCTGCCAGGAGTATTCCAGCTTGACACCCCCCTGATTCACCAACTGCAGCCTACACACACACACACACACACACACACACACACACATTGAAGAGGTGCAGACTTTCTTCCTGGTGCCCACTGTTGATGGATTGATACAAACATCTATTCTAGGTCCACTTTGAGCCCATTTCATCATTTTGATTATTTCAGTTACATGTTGTTTCATGAAGCATACTCTGTACACGATGCCTCACTTACTGGTGGAGTCTGCTTTGGTAGAGCATGGTGTCCTCGAACTGGATGCTTGTGTCGTTGCAGGTGAACATCACATAGTCACAAACTGCGCTGATCTGCAAATCCAACTCCCACAGCGAGCCCTCCACCACGGAGCAGCAGGGCTCAGGTTCTGTGTTTGTCACCTGCATAGATGGACATCGACGGTCAGCTATAATTGTGAACTGGTAACTCAGTCTTTAACATCCCAGTGAACATGTGTACCTGGTTCTTCACAGGTTGCTCTGATTGTGTAGCAGCCTCCTCTTTTGAGCCACTCAGCCACTGGACTGTCCTCTGTCGGTCGTCCCAGTCGGCCACCTGGTCTACTGGCTGCTCGAACTCCACCTGGCAAACCTTACACTTCACTAGCTTGCTTTTCAGGGTCACTGGCTGGTGGGAGCTGAAGGTGACGGTCACTTCTTTAGAACAACCAGCATGAAGGTGTCCCACCTGTAACAAGCAGGTTGTTTGTTTGAAATCACAAATGGCGAAATAACATCCAAGAAAACAATAAAAGAGAGAGGACATAGTTTCTTAGAAAGAATCTCACTATAATAGATAGTATGTGGTGCAGGGGCACAGCCACAGCGGTGCTTAGGGACCATTGTGTCATTGTCTTTCTTTGGCTATAAGCTATGTGGAATAACAAACAGCAACTACTTCATTTTAAATTGTTTGGCATTCATTTATTATATTTAATGAATAATTTAACTGTTAATGATGTACAGTATATTTACCCTGCATGCCAGCAGAGCCAATGAGGTTTGCGTGTGTGAAGAGACCTGTATGCTTGTCATGTGACCGTGCACAGTGAAATCGATATCTACCGAGTTCATGCTGAAATCTGTCTGCCTGCAGGTGATGTTGCAGGCAGGGTGCTACATGTCTGACTGAAATCTCCAGGTCAATGTGTTCAAGTGTTTCATCCATTTACACATTCAGAAAGGGCTTCTAACCGACAGTGTATTCTCTATCACACACCACACACTGGCCTCTGCATGGCTGTCAGGGGCTTACAGATACACCTTCCTTCCTCCAGCACCGTACCTGTGGGGTAAAGACGACCTGAGGTCCAGTAGGAGGCCACTCAAACCTCACCGCCTGGCTGCTGCTGTGGTTCTTCATGGTGAAACTCTCTTGGTAGTTACAGTCTACATGGCAGTCACCAAAATTCAGCTTCTCATAACTATCTGTGATGGAGGAATGATGCAGGATAAGAATCAAGCTTTTGAGTTGTTAAATCACAGGGAGTGAACTCAACACTTGTCTGTTTGTCTCTGCTCTCCCGTCCTCCTTTCTTCTCTCACCTCTCTCATCGTCCTGGTCCATTTCCTGTGATGACCAGTTGATGTTGTCAAGAGAGACAATTTGCTGGTAAGTCTCTCCGGTCACTTGTATAATGGTGTTGCTGCACTGGTTGTCCTCCACCCGCAGTGTCAACTTGGCCTTGACACTCAAGGGCTCATCAGAGCAAAAACCGACCGTTATCTCCACCTGTTCATTTACGTTCAGCTTGAGAGCGGCTCTGTGCACCAGGTGATTCTCTGTGGAAGAAGGACAAGAGGATGATAGTGTTACTAACCATCTCTCTCCATGTAAATCAAGTCTTAAGTGAATTGATCTTAAGTCTTCTGGTTTCTCTTTGCCTGTAGACAGAGTTGTACCTGAGTCAGTGCAGCCCTCCAGCTGTGTGAAGTGGATTGAGCTGCAGGTGTTGCCTGGAGCCGCGCTGAAGCTGAACACACCATGTTTATCCAGCATGTCAACCTGAACCTACACGAAAAAGACACACAAAACTTTTACAAAGCTATCCTGTCAAATATATTATATTCATGTGAGTATTGTAAACGTAATGTTGCTAAAATTCCGTTTTTGATGACCCAGATCAAAAATTGTGTCTCACCTGAGCTGCAACAGTTCCATCATTCAGCAGCACCAGGGGCAGAGTATTTCTTCTCCCGACTAATTCCCGTCTGAACTCTAACACTGGGTTTCCTTCGCTGGTCCTCAGAGCTGGACGCAGCACACACACACTGGGCAGATTGCCCTCTCCCACCAGGTCAAATTCCAGCACCTTGGTCTTGAATGTGGGTGTCGTTCTGGATCCAGCAGAGGAGAGAAGTGGTCAGCAAAGACAAAAGAAGAGGTTGTGGGAAATAGGAGACCAAAGTAGACGACACAGTCATGCACTCATACCTGCTGGTTCCCTCCACTGTGGCCTCGAACACAGCACTGTATAGCTGCATTGACTGTGGCGTGAAAGTGACCACAGCGAATGCGTGTGACTGGCTGGGGATGTTCAGTGTTGTAGCAGGCAAATCAAAAGCCTCCACCTGACGGGACGACTGTGAGGAAACCCAGGTTAATTTTTCACTAACTGTACCACAATCATTGATCATATTTATGCATCATGTATACATTCACAAAGCTTCACACGCCTTACCTTAGCACCACCATATTTGATGGACAAGCTGAGCACACAGGGCACCTTGCTGCTGTTGGTGAGCTTGAAGCGAGCCTGATGAGTTCCCCTGACCAGGACTTTGTTGAAGATGAACTTGTTCTCATCCAGGACGTAAATCCCTTTAGCCTCCTTAAACTGCTCGGAGGAGAGCTGTCTGCTGTTGGGACACAGGTGATGCTCTTCAAAGATGGAGGCCATGTCTAACGCTATATCTGGGAAACAGAAAAACGTCAAATTATTTAAAGTAAAATCCCTTTGTGAAGAAAAAGTGTAGAAGGACACGATTCCAACTTTATTTCGGTGATGAAGACATTGTACATGTTTACATAGTCAGTGATTGTAGAAGAATCGATGCATTTAACAGGTTTGGATCTGGACCCTTTGGAAACAAGCCACAACCGTGTTAAACAATCAGATGAGACAGAATGAGATCAGCGGCTCCTACCTGGCTTGCAGACTTTCGCCAGCAGTCTGTATGGAATGCCCTCAGGCTGGTCTGAGGGGTCACGGTCACTGACGTCAATGAGCAAACCCTGGTTCCAGTTGCCCAGCTGGTCAGCTGCACAATCCACCGACACCACCTGGTGAGACTCTGGCTGCAGGACCCCTACGCAGGGAGACACCGAGAAGACCCCCAACGTGAGGCGATTCTGGAGGGGACGCATGAGAGGAAGGAAGGAAAGATGCATCAGAAAAATGAGGAGAGGTTGTGGAAATGTGAAGCATGATTGTGTTCATCATACACTCAAAACAATTATTTACTGAATTTATTTGATACAGTCATGTCAACAATTAACTAAGTTGTGTTAATTTGATATAATTTAATATTACTGTTAAGATGGCAATGAGTGACTTATGTGCAACCACGATAACTGTATTAGGCAATTCCAAAATGATCTGGTCAACTTGGATTCATTTAATAAGTCAGTGTCAAACTAAGTAAAGTACTTTATTATTATTATTAGTTGGCAGCAGTGAAGTGAGAAACAATACAAACAACCACAGACTTGACTTTCAACCCTGCTTAAACAGAACAGCTGACAGTAACTAAAGAGACCAACTTTATTTAGTTTGTTTCTCATGTTTCTGTGAGTTCCACACTCAAAAGTCACAAACTGTTAAAGGTGTAATCTCCACTAGTCTCTCACCTGTACAGAAGGCACGTCTTTCTGGGCGGACTCGTTTCTCACTTTGGGCCTCCCTGTAGCGTTCTCCTTCTTCTCTGGGACCCTGAGGAAGAAGAGCAGGACACAAAACACAGACTGGTTTGAACATTTTAATGGACACTGGTTTTAAAATGATCGGACAAGGACATGGACGGTTTCATCATGAGTGAGACTTGAGTGGAATTTGTCAGTTTTGGGGTATTTTCATGCACAGTGAGGGAGAGACAGAAAACTGGGTGCGAGAGTAGGACTGGAATGACACACAGTTATAGGCCCTAATCAGTTGTTGGCCCCACATTCTTCAACACATTTTGACAAGTTACTGTCCCATTGTGTGTCTGTGTATACTGTACATGTGTGTGTTCTCCTACCCCGGCCTCCCTGTTAGAGAAGAGACTGCACTGAAACGGCAGATGCTGTAACGGGTCTCAAAGACTCCGTTGTTCTCGATAGTAAAGCTCAGGGTTTTCCTGCAGCCGTAGGCCAGTGGACCGAAGTTGATGTCGCACACAGGTGTGATCTTGTACCTGAAGAAGGACAAAAGTAAATTCATCGCAATTTGTGCGAAGGCTGCCTCTGTGAATCAAATGAGGAATCTCGCAGATTGCTGATGTGAAATGGTGCAAAATGATAATTCATCAGAAAATGCTTTAAAGGGGTACAACACGATTTGAATCAGAATCTCATTTGATATCATTTCTTAATTACTAAAACATATTATATTTAACATGACAGAATGAATCAAGCATTAACCTGGAGAAGACCGACTGGAATGAAATCTTGATGGTCAAGAATGCTATGGTTTCGCCTCCATTCCCACTGGTGGGTTCAATCAACTGCAGAAAAGAAGTCGGTTAGTCTCGTCTCTCAATCCCATCATTCAGTTTCATCAGTGTTTCAACTTAATATGATGAAGACAATCCAGTCAAAGTTCAGTTCAAGACAAAACTTTAAATCTTGAAAAATCAAAACACGTCTGCTTCTGGGATAAAAACATTTTGGTCTCACTGGTGAAGCATGTTGTGCTGTCGTGACTTAGCTTCTGCCTTTTATGAACAAATAGGGAGGAATCTGACGAATCAAAAGTCCAATCAAAAAGATACGGTCCCAAAAACGTGCTAATAAGGTTAGAAAATCATTTTCCATTCCACTTTGACTTCAGTTGAGCCCACAGCTTTGTGACGATTAAGACCAGTGTACGGCTCAGACCTGGCAAGACAGGATAGGTTGATCTCTGAGTTGGAGTTCACTTTTGGGTTTGAGGAGGATCTGAACTGCTGTCGCCTTCTCGTGGGGCATCAGACTGCCACACTGGGGGGACGCAGTGAAAATGGAGTCTAGGGCTGGCTGGTTTGGTTCCGTCTGCTGAAACATGAACCTAGAACAAAAGTGCAAAACAGTCACAAAATTCACCTCATGTGGAACTGAACCACAAGGCATCACCTTGAAACGTGGTTTACACTCACCTGTAAGAGATCTCATATTTTCCTTGGTTTTTCATCTTAAGAGGGAGTTTATTCTCTTCAAAGGCTCGAACGATTCCATAGTCTAGACATCCATCTTTCACAGAAACAGGAGAAGACAGTATATGATTAATTTTCAGTTACTATGACATCAGGGCTGCAGCTTGGACGGTCAGTGTTGAACTCTGTCATCTTCCAACGGGACCACGAGGAGTAAAACGCTGTACGTGTACGCTGTGACAGTTTCTACCTGGTGAGATGTCCAGAGCTACATCATAGGCTTCAGCTGTGATCAGTATGTTTTCAGTGTGTAAGATGCCGACAACCTTCTCAACGTCCGACACCTGAAACAAAACACACAAGCTTTAAGCTACAGTATGTACGTACAAACTGTGACATACATACGCTTTGACCATTACCTAAAGGAATCTTTATAAAGAACCTTGACCTGCCGAGTAGAGTCAGTTTTTACCCCTGTCCATGTCCATCCTGGTCTGTTTGTCAGCTGGATAACGCAAAGACTACTCAATGGATCAATATAAACATCAAATTTGACCTTGGATCTAGAACTTTTTTTATCAGTTTTTTGAACATCCTGACATAGGGCCTTTCGGGACAATTTCTCCAATATTCCAGGAAATAATTCATGGATCTTGATTAAAAGAATCATGTTTTGTGCAATTTGGGGATCGATTTTAAGGGACTGTTGAGCCTTGGTGGAGGTATACGCTCGCCTGAGTGACATTCTAGTTCTAAAATGTATTAAAGTGGTATATGCATGTCCAGACCTGAATTTGTCACTATTTTAACTATGCGTTCCTGTACTGTCGATCTCACCTCCAAACGCAAGGTCTTCTTGACATGGAGTGGCTTCCTGGCCCTGAAGTGTAAGCTCAGGGGGAAAGAGGAGTTGGCTGAGATGATGCCCTGATCCTGCGGCACACTGAACTCATCCCCCAACTCCTCCACACCCTGCAGTCTCCAGGATACAGGCAGACATGTCTTATTACGTAGTGTCACGTTACGGGTGATTCGCCTGGAGGGAGGGACGGGAGAGGGGAGGTTAATCAGAGAAACACACGAGGGACAGACAGTTTAATTTAAACGAGAATTTGAAAGTAATCACTGCTATCACAGTAATGGGCATACACTTTATCATGCCGCTTCTTACTCTGTAGGGCTTTGTGAAAATCACCTATCAAGTCATTGATGAAAAACACTCTTTTTTCAATTTGCCTTTCCTGAATTAGTTTTACAAATGTCGGTACCTGTGCAGCAGAACTCTGTCAAAGTGCATATGTCTGCTCTCCAGCTCCAGCTCTGGTCGGACGCCGCAACACGAGAAGTTGATGTTGAAAGGCTCTGGATTGTCCTTGATACAGCAGATGACTCTGTCATTCATCTGTGCCGCCCTCGTCGGGTAGGCCCACACTGTCAACTCCTAACAGGTCAGCAGAATATTCACATGTATTAGTGTTAATTACAGTCATCAGTATTCAGTCGATGGGCGACGGTAGACGGTGCCATGGTACCTGCTTCTGGTCTGGTTGGAGAGTCATGGTTGGAGGGTCCAGCAGAAACGTACTGGCATGTTTGTCTTGTTGGAACTGGAACTCGACCTCAACCTCCAGACCTGAGTTGTTGTGAATCACCAGCTTCTCCGTGTTCTCTGGGTACCTGTTTTCCTTGTATCTACACACACAAATGCCGAAACTGTAAACACGAAAGCAAAGAACCATACAAGCCTTTGTTTGGCATCACTCTGTCTCTCACCTGTCTCTAGTCTTGCTACAAAGCAGTGGCCCAAACTCAAAATATCCAGGTTTGACAACATAGCTCTTCTGGAGGCCTTCTTCCATTTGTGGCACCTTATTACTGAGAGCAAACAGAGTCCTGGGGGAAATCAAATATGATTATTTTAAGTCCTCCATTTGTGCAGTACCAAAGTTATGTCAGTTTTTGTCATAAAGTTTGGTTAGAGTGTGTTGACTGACGTGTAGTCTGTGCAGATGGAGGGAAACATGCTAATTCCTCTGCAGGGGAGCCGGTAGTGTCTCTGCGATCCGAGGAGCTCAAAGTTAAAGGTCTGTTCAAACTTCCCCGGGGACTCGGAGTAGAACCAGATCTTCAGCAGCACTTCCCCGTTGGCTGGTACGACCCAGCGAAACGTTGTCAGGCTGCACACAAAGACGCAATTACTAACAATAAGGAAAAGCAAAAACCCAATGTGTCGTATTGATGTGTGTGTTTCCTTACCTCTGACTGCGTTTTAGCTCTAAGATTTCTTGGCGATGGTCTGGTTCATTGCCCTCAGCCGTGGTGTTATTGAGCGTAGGCGAGCGGGTCGGTGGTTTTTTCTTGGTTGTAGTTCGGCTCTTGCTCCTCTGACTCTCTCTGCTTTTTTTATCCTTCTCCTTTGATCCTGTGATCTCCTTACCGCTGCCCTTGCGGCGAGTTTTAGACACAGTGGCCTCTTCCTTTATTGGGCACAAACAAACAAATACACAATTTTGACGTAAACATTTTTCATCATGTTTAAATCTATTTGTACTGTTGATTGATATAATTCTTTACTTGTTAAACTAAATGACTATGATAGCAATGATGAAGCTTGTTTTTCAACAGCCACCATCCTTTCTTATTGATTCTGTGTATGACATTGTCTTTACCTTTATAGATTCATCCTCTGACTCTCTGGTCTCTTCACCATGTTTGTCCGGCATTGAAGGAACCAGTAAGGTGAAATGCTCACAGGTGAGTGGACCGTTTGTTTGCTCCCTGTTTTGGGGGAAAGGAACAACCGAGAGGGTGACGGGAGGCGAGGTGGGTGGGCTGCTGGGTCCCACCCCCATATTATCCAACACCTGAGGACACCAAAGGAGAGAAGGACACAGTTTAGGGAATGATGATACATTTACAAAAAAAAACCAACTCCAAGAGATAAAACTCAATGTTAAACCGACCTCATCCAGTGGAGGTAGGATGCTGTCTCTGAGCAGCTCTGTGGCACTGGGAGGGTCTTTCTCCGTTAAGTTGAGCACAATGTGAGGGATGATGACCGGATGAGGCAACTTGTCTCCTTCCTTCTCTGCTTCTGCCGTCGTAGGGCAGCGGAGACGTCGTCTTGCTGACGACTTTCTTGCTCCTTTTGCCAAAAGGACTCTGTGGACACAGCGCAACGACCAATGAGTAATACTGCACTAGCATTTTCCTCCCTATTAATTCTTGTTGAGAACAATTAATAGAAGTAGTACAATTTACACAGTTTGGTATGTAGAGAAATAATTTGTGGCAGTTGTTTACCTTCAGATTCATGAGGTCACTGTGACCTTTAACCTTTGTCCACTGAAATCTAATCAGTTCATCTTTGAGTCATATGTGACAACTGATCAAACTTTGAAGAAATTCCCAAGGGCATACTAGAGATACTATGTTCAAGAGCTCACAGTGACATTGACCTTTGACAATCAGTTCCTCTTTACGTCCAAGTGAAGGTCTGTACCAAATTTGAAGAAATTCCCTCAAGGTTCAAAAGACCAAAGACGTGTTCTGTGAGGTCACAGGGAGCTTGAACTTTGACCCCAAGTTCTGATAAGTTCATCCGTGAGTCCAGGTGAACATTTCAATTTCTAAAAGTTACTAATCTTTTTTTTTTGGCAGCTACAGATTAACTGACGACAACCACATCATCAGTGAAAAGCAACTTTCTTGGTGTTTTTTGGAATCACTGAACTAACCTGTTTGTCAGCCGGGGGATCCTCTGACACTGGTAGAGCTTCACCGATAAGCGTGACCAGCAACAAGCCCCGGGCCTGGTCCCAGTGCTTCAGGATGTGCTCCACCTGCACTTGACTCTGCTCATACGCAATGAACTGAGACTGCAGCTCAGACACCACCAACTGGAGAGGGCAGCAAAGGCGGATTGGAAACAACACAAAGAAGGTTATAGAGTCTGAGTGTAGGTATCACTGTGCATTTTTATGCAGATTTAACTTCATTACATGTGACTGGGAAACGTTTTTAACCATCAAAAATTATATTTTAATAATATTCTATTAAAATAATAATATAATATATAATATAGGTTTGAAAATCTGAAAAATAATCACTTTAAAACTAAAACTGAAAAGTGTTGACAGTTTATCAAACCCACCACTTCTCCCTCCAGCTCGTCTGCAGGCTGACGCGTCTCTCCAGGGAATCCCTTGGCTTCTTCTGTCTTCTTGGGTGATTGATCCCCCTCTTTGCCTTGATAGGCTGCGTTAGAAGAAGAGTTTTAGTATTTATTCATGAAAGTAAACAGTGTGTATTCGTATAGTGTGTCCTATTTCCTACGCATGTTCTGCATTAACATGTTTCTTACATGATTCTTTGGAGGCATCCTGTGCAGCTGTCGACTGGAGAAGAAAAATACAGAAGTTAATAAATATCACTGTTTGGCAAAGAGCTTTAGTGTGTTTACATTTGAGAGACATCCCAGAGTCATGAATGCACAGACCTCCTTTCCACCGGATGGACCCTTCCTCCCTGACCCTTCTTTGATATCTCTGTCTCCACTCTTTTTGCTTTTCGTCACATCTTTTTCTTCTCTCAGCGTCTTCATCTCTGCAGTTTCCGCAGTCTGAGATCCAAACACAAGTTTCATTGTACACTATGTAGAATAACATATAAAGAAGTCGTCTAATGTGCCACTGTCTTCAAACCTACCTCTTCTCTCTCCGTCTTATCTGTGGTTTGATCTGCGTGTAACTGTTTGTTTTCTTCCGTCTGCTTTTGTGACTCATCGGCCTCTTTGTTTTGAGAACCTGAAGCCAAGAGAAACATGTGTCATCAGCCACTAAGTAATCAGATTACAGTCTATACACTATCATTTACTCTACATGATTCAAAGGTTTCTCTTGCCAGGGTGTGAAAAACAATTCGGTTTCTGTTTTCACACAAAAAAACCTGAAAAGTCTCTTGTACCTTCATTTAATTTATGTTGCTGCTCTTTTGTGTCCACAAGGGATTCTTTAGAGTTGTTGGAAGTAGATAAGCTCCGTTTATTCGATGAGTCCATGGACTGGAGAGGAAATGAAACAAATCAATTCCATGGTCACTGACTGTGAGACTGACTTATTGTGTATTTGTGTGTGGTTATTTACCTGCTTTCCTTCCAGCACGCTCTTCCTCCTCGAACTTTCTTTAGTATCTTTCTTTCCACCCTTTTTACCCTTCTTCTTCAACTCTTCTTCTTTCAGCCTGTGCATCTCCTCCTGCTGCATCTTTTCTTCCTCCTCTTTCGCAATTCGCTCAAACTCCCTTAGAAACAGACAGAATACACAATTATTTGAATGGTTGAAAATATTCAGAATTAAATCAAATTAAATACTGTATATGCTGGGATCATTTTAGGATTAGAATAAGCAGTTGTCTGTGGATCTTCCAGTACCTGAGTGTCTGCTGTTGGACTTTCTCTTTGTGTTGCTGTCTAAGAAATTCTTTCTGCTCCTCTGGCAGAGCATCATACTCCTCCTCATCCAGCTCCAGAAACCACTGCTCCTCCATCTCCTCTTTCTCCTTCTGCAGAGCCTCTGAAGGAAGCCACACAGACAGTTGCACATATGGTATCATAAACCTTCTTGAATAGAAATAAGAATCTGACTAACTTGTGTTCTGGTGCATGTTTTGTTTTACCTTCAGCTTCTCTCTGCGCTTTGTCCCGTGCCGTCCTGGCATCAAAGGAGTCAAACAAATTGACCACGTAGATGTGTTTGCTGGTTTTCAGGGCCTTAAGGACGGCTTGCAGCGTGCTAGCCGCAGATTGAGAGTACACAGAATTCAGGTCGTCGATCACGACCCCGCGGTGACAGTCTTTTGACTGTTATCACAGCAACACAAACAGCAAGGACCAGACAAGAGAGGAAACATGAGACACAGTGAAATCTCTGTAAAGTTGTACTGATGGATTTCAAGTGCTTTAGAGTGGGTCTTAGCTGTACTACACAATATGTAAGGTCCTGTGACACAAGGCCCTTGTCGCTTTATTTAGTAGCTTTTTTCTGATGTGTAACACAATGTTCTACAAGAATATAATGTATAAACTTCTGCTGCCGTCTTTCTGACGTGTCTTACCTGAAGTCTCTCCACCAGGATATCAACCAGTAGATGATCAGGTAAGATACTCCTGAGTGTGGTCACATCTCCTCCCTGAAGTAACATTACAGCAAAGGAAATGGTTAATTACATTTCATTTTATTTATAATATTAGAGTATATTCAATTTATATAAGTAACAAATCAATAAAGTAATAAACTGTACCAGGCAAAGGGAACTGTATGGTTTTTCAGTCTCCTGAGATGTATTGCTGCCGTTTCCACTGCAGCCTTCCTCATTTGCTTTTGGAACAAGTTGCAGTGAAGCTGGAGCTGAATCTTGACTCGGGTCTGAGTCTTCATGATGTTCTGCAGGTCCTGGTTCTTGGGTTCCATCTTTTGTCTGAGCTGGAAGGTGGATACATTTATTTTGACCTTCTGCAAAAGAGCCACTCATCTAACTTCTAGTCTTCAGCAACTTCCGGGAATTTCACAGTAAATTATACGTACCAGCCTCTTTCCTAGCGTACTCGGCAGCAGCGATGTCATAGAGTTGTCTTGCCATCAAGCTAGCAGGTGAAGTGCCATGAGTCAGCACATCTGTAACCACTGCATCAACACTGACACATGCAGCTCCATAGTGATGAGCCAGAGCAGCGGCTGTGTTGCTCCCACCTGGAAAAACAGGATATACAGACAACTTCAATATGCAGACTCATACATAATCCACTTAACTGACTACAGCAGTTTGTGTTTTTATTTTTCCCAATAGGAAGTCTGTTGTTTTCACCTGTCTGTGGAGCTCCATACACAATAATCGCAATGCCTCTGCAGTCGCGTGCCACCAGTGACATGTTATCACACTTGTGGCGGGCGATCGCTCTGGAGACGGGGTTCATTTCTAGCTCTCCCACTTTCCCACTGCTTGCCTCTGTGGTCATCTCTGAAATGATTGAATGCACAAAATACAAATAATTAAAGACACCTGCCTTCAGGTAGATCAGGTTAGATTAGATCATGCACTGATTGAATATGTAAGTATATGATTTCAATGCTTGTCGATGAATCTACCATCTCCTTTCAGCTGGGAGCAATGCTCCTTGTAATAGTCGAGCAGTTCTCTGGGAAGACTTTCTCCAGGGACTCTGGGGGGCAGCAGCAATGTGTTGTTCTCTTCGTAACCTTGCATCAGACGCAGGATCTGAGTTGGATGATGTAAGAGAGGGCAGGAGAGGGGAGAGACCAGGAGGGCAGAACACAGAAAGAGAGAGTGAGAGAAAAGTAAAAGGTTGTTGATGATACGAGGAGTGTTCGGTAAATAGTGCAGCTCATCTTTTGTTTGTCTCCAAGAGGGAATGAAAAAGTGAAAGGTAAAAATTGTGGCGAATGTTTGAGTTGCAACTGGAAAATGATATTAACAGACTTTTTACTTTTGGCCCCTTTTCCCCCACGTTTACCTTCTCTTCCTCCAGATACTGTGTGTCGAAGTCCAGAGAGTAGAACTCAATGGGAAACGAGCAGGGGTTTCTGACGATGACCTCAGAGTCTATGTCAGTGGTCCCAGGCAGACAAGGTCCCAGCTCCAGCACCGATGGGCAGAACTCAAGTTGTGGCTCCTCCCCCTGACCCTGGGCTGTAATGAACACCGGCTCCGTGTTCTCAGCCACGCGGACCACTAGCTGCCGGTGGTACGCATGCTGCACAGAAATATATAGAAGGTCATTGCCTTTATTTTGTAAAACTACATTTAACAGAATTCTAAAGCCAACCAGGCTGCTTACCCCTTCAATAGGACTGAACTTTATCTGGACGTTGACTCGTTTACCAGGGGCCAGCGCGCCGGAGGAGGGAATCATCTCAAACACCGGCCGAGGCGGTCGCTGCGCCTGCCAGACTTTCTTACGCAGATGAAGAGGCAGGAACTTGTCAACCTGAATGACAGAAACAACAAAGTACGAAGGTGTCACTCTGATGATTTTATATTTGTATTAGAGCCTGATTTATCAGTTGACTGATAAGAAAAAGCCAAAATGAGCCTTAAAAAGATAGATATTATTTAACTTTTATTTTATTTTGCAGAAAAACAGGAAAAAACGTTTATGTTATAGTTACTTGTTACTATACCTTTGGAAAAGGCTTCACGTGCTCAGCCATGCTCCAGTCGCAGGGCACAGACTGAGGATTAACCAGCTGTATTGTCCTGATCTGAAAGTTGTAAAACATTAGATTCAGGAGGTTTTTAACTACAGCCCCAGTTCCCTCTCATGTCTGTTTGTTTCAGGAAACAAAACTTGGCCTTCTTGCTACTTGAAATCATTCATTATAGTTTGACCACATTATTTATAACCACAACAAAGTTGCAGCTCTTCCTGTGTTTCAGCCTTGTAAAAAAAGTCCTTGGAAATAATTAACTTAACCTGCTTTTGCAGGGAACAAGCGCAAGATGTCACCACAGCAGGCAGCATACTGGTCTCTCATTAATGATCCTCATTAGTGAGCCGTGAACACACTCAGTACTGTTGAGCTCTACACAGGATTTGTACTCTTTCTACTGCACATTGGTAACACAAAGAAAAATAAACGTGCATGTGTGTAACTATACAAATTTAGCACGTTTTATGATTCTCTGTTACCTGACACATGCCACACTGTACAGTGTCGAACTGGAGTGAATCCGTGGAAACAGTAACTGCCGGCACGTGCACCACTGCACTCAGCCGCACCTGCACCATCGGACCTCCTGCAACCTGTAGAACCCCAAATAACCACCTTAAGAACACAGTCACAATGATACTGACTATAAATGATGCAGGGTTATTTAAAAATACATGCACATGTAGTGAACATGTTTGTGTAATGTTGTTGTGTGTACCTGTATCGGCATGACAACCCTGATGTCTCCCAGCTGCTGTTTGGCTTCTTGAGGATCAAATTTAACTGTGAAGGTCTGAGTCTCAGCACAGGGCAGATTCTTCACCCGTTCAAACTCAGCACTGAAACCTGAGGGAACAACAACACAATCATAACTCGTTTTTTATCTGTTATGCATTGTAATAAAAATAATAATAATAATAAAAGATGCGATGTGGAAGAGTCACAACTGTGACCATACACAAGTTCACATGAAAGGAGTAGGAGACAGAAAACTTAAATAGAACTCATCTTTAAACTAGTGCTCAGCAGAAATGCAACATCTTTAAATACCAGCGGCATCAGTGCACACATTCTGCATAATTGTGATACACTAATACTCAGATATCACATTCAATAACAAACAGAGACAGAGAACTGAAAATGCTACGAGACATTCAGCTGTGTCTTGTGTTACCTGTGTCAGCGAGCGGTTTGTGATTGGCCTGGAACGACACAGGTACTGATCCAGTGTTGGTGACATTCACAGTGTGACTGAGGACTTTCCTGGGACTCACGTAACCAAAATCCAGAACGTACTCTGGCAGCAGGAACCTGGGGGAGCAGAGAGAAGCAGGAGTGGAGAGATAAATCAGGTGATGTTAAGTTAAGTTGGTGGAATGGGGGTCAGTGAAAAACCCATTAACTTTTGGAGCAGATCCATGGATTTATTTGACTTTCTCTAAAATGTTGGGGGTTTTCTCAAGAAAAACTGCAAAGATATTTTCAAGCATAATGATCTGGATTAACTTGGGGGGGGGGTGTTTATTCAGTTACTGGACAGTAGCCAACCTTTGCGTTTTAGTGTTTTATTTTAATATTTGCAGTAATGTTCAAGTTAGTTTTTTTTTAATTTGGAGATAAATAAACTATGGTGTTAACATTTTTGGTTTGTTCCTTTATATGACGGATTTTTTTCTTGTATGTGTGTTTAAAAAAGAAAAAGGTTTCAGTTTCTCTGTTGTAGCCTTGAACTTCAACCTGACAACTTTACTGAATATGTCACAATTGGCAGTTTTACGTCTGTGGAGCAGCGGATCACACATTGTGCTGTGAGTCACTCCAGGACTTCCACCAATCTACAAGCACCACAGAGTAAACACATTCCAGATATCTCTCATTAACCAAGACCCTTTGAAATCGATAACACAGTTTCACACTGTTCTCACCCAGTCCACCAAATGGACCATCTGTTAAACCTGTGTGTGTTTGTGTGTCTGTGTGTGTGTGTGTGTTCCTACTTGCTAAGTTTGTGATACTTCCGAAAGGAGCTCTCCGAGCACCTGAGCTCCAGGAAGCTGGCGGTCATGGCGAGAGCGTTTTCTTTGACCAGTGCTCTCTCGACCTCCAGGTGAAGCAGCTCTTCATACTGGACAAGAGCAAAGGAGGGAGACAGAAGAAGGGAAACATCGAAGTTACATAAGCAATAAATAGTCTGAAAAGCATTGTCATAAATATTTTTAACATGTTGTAGTAAATGATAACTGTATTTCAAGTTTCTGTAACAGTGTTATATTCAAGTGTGATATTCAGATTTATTTTGACAGCTGCAACAGATTCTGCTCCTTTATAGATCTGGGAGTTGTGGGTCAGTAAACAGTTATATTGAGTATAGTTAAATATAGTTGTATTTCTTTGGGTAAATAAAAACCCAGTTTCCTCATTGCCTCACTGCTTGTTCCCTCACACAGCAACTGACTGTACATGACCACAAAATGAGTTTGAAAGCTTTATATGAGAGAATATGCTTAAAAATCTAAATTCGAGATTAAAAATAAAACTTCTTAATCAAGGTTTCCCTGCTTTATTTCAATGTTGTTTATCTTATTACCTGACTGAGTGTGCGGCTGACCCCATTTGCCTCCACAGTTGTTTGGGCCTGTTGCACCACGTCACGGTAGCACTCGTCTGCTGCAAGAGAATCATAGTGTCACACCACAGACTGTAGATAAAGATGGATGACATGACAGTTCCACTAAAAATGAAGCCAAATCATCTGTACGGCCCCCTTGTGGCTGGCTGCAGTAAAAGTCATAGACCCTGCATCCTCCATGTTTGTGAATGAGATATTGTCTAAGTTAATTAATGCTATGAAAACGAGGTCAAATATCATGATTGACAGCTGAGAATGGAGACAAATCGTCAATATTTGTTTGCAAGGAAATTTGCTCACTGGTTATGTCTGTTCATCGTCTGCAACATTTTGGGTGAAACATGGATTAGCTGCAGTACTTGGGGCTAAAATCTGTTGTAGAAGAACAGCTCTGTTCAGGAGCTGATTCTTTTTCCTTATGTGAATCGATAACCTATTACACTGTGTGGTTGGCGCCTTGTGTTTACATCTATTAGCTTGACGAAGTTTGTCCATTCTCGTGCTTAGACAAGAACTCCTGACATTGTTCACAGGGTTTAACATCACCTGACGTGATAATTGCACTTGGGCAAACAAAAGAAACTAATATACAATTTATCTTTTTGTTGGCTGTTGCAGATGCACTTTAAGACTCCGACTAAAAGAAGTATATTGCTGTAAAATCGAATCCCCTTGGCTTGTTGGGTGAAGATTCGGTCATATCTGTGTGTAGGAGTGTGTGTCTCTGCGTACACAGGTTTCGAGGAAGGTCCAGGCTGATCCTCGGGAACACTCCCTCTCCAGTCACAGTGATGTCCTGAGCTGAAAGGAACGCCACGTTCAGCTGGAGCCGCTTCTCAAAAACCTCCGGGGCGCCGGGGAGGTAGAGCACACGCAGGCGCTGCTCCGCACCAGCATCGATGTGACCCTGACACACATACACACACACACACACACACACAGACACACACACACACACACATACACACACACACACACACACACACACATACACACACACACACACACACAGGTCAAATCCCTCCATGCATAATGATTGAACCCTCCATAACTGAAATTAAGATCATCTGAAATTACCAAGGCTGGGACGACCATGGGCTGACCAGGTCTGACTTTCAGCAGCTCTTCATTTTCTCCATTGTCTTTTGCATCTCGTTGTTGCTCCTCCTCTTCTGGGGCCTTCCGCGATCCTGCTGCCTCCTCAATGTGCTCCTCCTGCTGCTCCTCCTCCTCCTTTTGTGGGAGTGTGATGATGAATTTGAAGCCCACCTTGCCAGTATTCCTAAGGGTCACCTCATCTTCCCCGACGTGATCAAAGAGCTGGAAGGAAAAGAGGGAGACTGAGATGTGACAGACTTTATTTCAAAAGTAACTTTGGGTGAAACTACTTCACGCAGTGTTTTCAGGTGGAGTGATTGGCTTGTAAAGGTGACACACTTATAGTTTATGGTAACTGTCAAGTATCTATAACAACATTCAAAAGAAAAAACTCACAATACACGTAGAAGGTAAACTATAAGGATGCTAGAACACAGTAGTACTCAAAGTAATCCAGGAAGCAGGAAATAAGAGGAAGGGAAGTGACCTGACACGAGACCAGAAGAGTTTCAAAATAAAATTTGAAATGAGACAAAAAACACGAGGAATGACAAAAGGTAACAACTCAACTCAAGGAGGAAATAACCGAGACACAAATCCCAAAGTCAATAAGCACCAACAGTTTCAGGACATCAGCGAACAAGAGAAGGGGAAAGCAAGAGCGAAAAGAAAGCTGAAGAGAATAGAGCTGAACCGACAAGAAGGTCACAGAAATCTTCTGCTGAATTGCTCATTTCAACCGAATAAAAAATCAATATGTCTTTGTTTTGAATATCAATGATAAACTGGTGTGGATGGTCTGAATACATAAGGAGGGAAGTGCAGATCAAACTGTGGAAATTCAAAGTTAATGTGATTTGTCTCGTCAGTCTTTTAGTGTGAAAACATTGAGGTTAAAAGTCTCAGCAGAGTTATTGTGTCTTTAAATGTGTATCTGCCCGTCTCCTGCAGTTTGTCGCTCAGCGTTCGATTTTCTGATAATAGAAAACAAAAAAGTGAAAGCAGGGAAGAGTGAGATTGTTTCGTTGGTCAAAACAAAAAGGAAATTATCAGGAAACAATCGGCAGCGATGCTGCAAACGTGTCGTCACGCAAAGTCACAAACAAAACTGCAAACAGTCTCCTCAGGCGTGTGAGTGTCAGTTTGAATATGGCAGTTTGCATCGTTCCCTGAGGTTTTGCACAAAAAAGAAATCTCATTAGTTTTGTCTGAGATATCATGTGTCACACATGGGTGAGCACACAGATGGCAAAGGAAGGACAAGAAAAAAACAGGATAACAAGACGACGCAGAGGCAAATCAACACAAAAATAAGTATTTTAAAATAAAGTGTTTGTAGAGTTTTTCCCTGACATGAGCAGCCTGAGAGCTGAGAGGTGAACTAAAGGAGCCTGTGGATGGGACGTACCTGCACACCCAAGTGGACGTGGGTGAAGTCAAGGCTGTAGCTGATTACTGACGCTTCTCCTCTGAGTTTGATTTCATATGCGGGCCCCTCCTCCACATGGCACAGGGCTGTCACCTCTCTGCTGATGTGTGTGTGGGCATAGAAAGATAATTCCACGAGCTGCTGGTCTCCAGGCTGCAGGCGACCGTACAACGGAGAGATGTCAAAAACCTACAGAGACAACAAGAACAACATTAATAAAACATACATAGGATTGATTCTCTGTTTTTCAATTGTTATATCTGTAACAACACAGGGACCTTGACCATCATATTGTATTCAGTTCTTCTGTGAGTTCAACAGAACGTTTGGAACAAATTTGAAGAAATTCCTTGAATTGTGAAGAACTGTTTAATGTGAATGGATGCAGCATGAGCAGGATCAGCAGTGCAGCACACACACAAGCCTGTCGTCTGACCTCTTCACCCACCAGACAAACTGGTAATCCTGAGTTCTTCACATGTGCACAGTTGCCTACCTGTTCCACCGGCACAGGGCTGTGAGTCCTGTTCTGCTCATCCACACCAGTCCTGGGGTTCAGAGGAACTAAAGAGGGAGGAGGATGTTTTCCTCCATCTTCAGTCACATTCTCTTCTTCTGGCATCTCTGTCTCTCTAGTGAAAGAATGATGTTTTTACAATATTGTAAAGAACTCCCCAAAATGTGAATTGTTCTGGCTTCGTGAAAATGGGCAGATGAAAGCTTCAGAATGACGTATCGACACAGAAATCCTTGCAGCCAAGTTATGCATTTATATTACAGTCTATTGTATATCCAATATATCATCAACACACACAGTATTATAATACCCAAGTGCAGAAGGAACTCTTTTACCCCACAGAACTCCGACTCTCATTTTCTCTGTCTGTTCTACTCTCGCCCTCCCTATGGGATCAGATTGGGTGTATCCATCAAGTTAATTAAACAGAGTGTTCTATAATTAAGAGGAATTTTAATAGGCAAGTAGCAGGAAACAGGTCAGGATAGATTGCAGCGAAGTGCTGAATAAACATGGAAGAGAATGAAAGAGATTTAGTGAGTGAAGCCATCTCAAAGCTGGACAAAGTTCTATATCAAATCACTGAATGCTGGCTACGCTTCTCTACCAGTGTGTGTGAATGTATGTGTGTGTCTGTGTGTGTGTGTGTATACATTCAAGCGCATACACACAGTCATCTGCCCAAGAATACTTCACTTTTGGTGTGTCAGCATGAGTGAATGGTGGTGACGCAGCCAGCAGGGGGCACTGTTGTATGGTCAAATCTGTGATGAATGTTATTATAAGGGTTGAACTGGTCTGGCCTTTGGAATCATAAATTAGTAGGTGTTGCAGTGGGAGATGTGAGGGTGAATAAATTCTGTGGGTCAACGTCTTCCTTAGGTGGTTAAGAGTTTGTCCAAGCCCATGAAAAACATTTGGCCCCATGCGGGAAAAAGGAGGCTTTTAAAAATGTGGGTCCTCTTAAGAAATAGTTTAAAACCCACTGGTGCGGACAGAGGAACAGATGGTGAGACAGCAGATGATGACTCTGTAAGAGCTCAGCGCAAAAACAGAAATAGCGAACACTGACATTCTCATCTCTCTCTCTCTCTCTCTCTCTGTCTTATCTGTTCTTTCCTTCGTGTGACTGTGACTGTGTTTTCCAATGTTCAGCCCCAGTAAAACTCATCAAAGCCCACTGAGCCACAAACATCTCACTTGCAGCAGATTGTCAGGAAAAAAGGAACAATGGGAAGCAAGGATGAGAGTTGATGATGATGTCTTCTTCTCCTCTCATTAGGACAGGAAGACAGGAAAGGGTTCACTCTATTAAAATATCCCTCTGCTAAAAAGGCAGTGGTGTAATTACTGATAGGGATGTAATTAGCTTAACATGGCAAGATAGTGCAGGTTCTGTGAGCAAGAAAGAGAGACTTAAGAGAGGGAGAGTGTGCACAGTGAGGTCTCCATTTAATTAGCCAGATGGCCTGTGAGACAGATTGTTAGGAAAGGTCACAACGTAAGAGGAGAGGAGAGGAGAGAAGGATTAGTTAGAGAGCAGAAGAAGCAGGGGAGACGAGGGAGGGAAATAAAAAAATAAAGATAAATAGGTGATGTAAAATCCTGAGATTAAGAGAAGGAGAGGTGCAGAACGGAAGAATGCCGATAGATGAAAGAGAGCGGGAGGAGGAAAAGACGATGGAGGGTGATAAATCTTGTAGAGCTGTAGCAGGTAGTTGGTTCAAGGCCACGGACAAGCAGACTACTATAGTATTCACAGTCCATTTCAAGGGCGGGGGCGTGGAAGCAAAGGCTGCAGAGAGGCATACTGTAACAGTTTGTAGAGAACACAATCAGGAGATTTGTCTTCCCCGGGCTTTCGATTCAGAGAGTTTAATGTGTAGTAAAATGATTATAAACAAAATCACATCTCAGGGAGAAACCTTAAAAGAAATACATGCTATTTAAACCTTCAAGTGACAACTGGTACAATTCTGAAAAAAATCCTGAAAGGCAGATGTAAGATATCATGTTCAAGAGGCCAAAAACTCAATAAGTGAATCCACCCTGAGCTTGAACATTTGACCATAGAACATTTGTGCAAAATTTGAAAAGATTCTCTCTAAAGGAGTTCTTCAGACACATTCATGGAAAAAACAAAGCTTTGTGTTCATGTGGCAAAGAAGAAATTCCTTTGAGGCGCTCTCGAGACACCGTGTTCACAAGAGACAGATGGACTGACATCCTGAAAACATAATGCCTGCAGCCACTAGCGAATCTGTCCTGGTACATCACTTCTCTGGTGTGTTTAAGGCTGTTTATTGACCCAGATTTCACCTATTGCACCAAATTTCTGAGCTATCGGTATTCCCTCTACTTGCCAGGTCATAACCAGCAGTATATACACGCTACACTGTCTGTATTATCCTTTGATATCACTTTGATGTTTACCTCAGTCTATTTTCATATTCTCTTCCTTAGCTTCCCTATAGTGTGTCGACCCTGTGGAGGCTTTCTGACCCAGGAACAGCTACGCACTTCCACGGTGAAGATGTCATCTTTGCTAATCTAATATTGTATGTTATACGGCATGCAGCTATACACCACTTACTACTCTTGATAATGAATCAAATGTAAAATGAAAAAGTACATTTTCAGTCTACACACCTGAGGGTGCAGTGATTCTGGTTCTCCAGGAAAGCCCAGCGGTAGGACACAGGCAGCTTGGAGCAGTTGGTGATTGTGATTGTTTTTTGAGTCTCTGAGTGGTTGAGCACGCAGCCAAAGTCCACTGTGGTGGAGGAGAAGTGCAGGTTGGGGAAGTGGACTTCAGCGTGCAGCTCCACCATGTCCTGCTGTGGGTGTCCCTCGTACTGCACCTCAAGGAACTGGGGGAAATGGTGAATTTGTGGAGGTTTTGAAGAATAAAAATAAATGTTTTAAACCCAGGTTGGGAACTACTGCCACGTGCAATATGTCGTTATGCTCTCAGGAGAATATAATAAGGCAGCAGATGAAAAAGCAAAGGATTTCATGGATAATTTTTACAAGAGGCATCACTGTTACCTCCTCCATGACTCGTGACACTCGATCTTGACAGCAATCTGGATGGAAGCACACCCACAAGTCAGCCTGCTTCCCGTCACCTAAGTCCATGGACTGGACAAAGACATGACACCAGTTAAAACCAGTGGGTTAACGAATCAACAGGATTTAAGACCAGTGTTCACACAATGCGGATATGGACTTGCTCGCTCGATTAAAAAAATCATTAAATCATGATTTTATCTGATGACTGCCAAGGGATAAGTTCACAACCCTTTTAAAAACCCTCCTACTATTTAATTAGACGTTTAATGTAATCCTGCGACGGGAACTGGTCTTATCAAAATACCCTGTTCCTCCTTAGCTTCATTCTGAGACCTGCCACAGGCTTTTTAATGTGGATTCCAATTGTGGATTCCAATAAAACTTTCATGCCTCATATATCACAGACTTTAAAAGCAAGGGCATTTGAATGAGGTAGAAAATGAATATAACGTTGTGAAAGGAAAGAGAAGGAGTTAAAAATAAAAATATACACAAGATCACTGCACCTTTCTGCAATCTTTCTTTCCGTTTCTAAGAAATGTATATTTACTCAATTATTTATCTGCAATAAAATAAATATAACTTTACATTAACATTATTGTTTTATAAAGTGCTTACTTACTTGCATTTGAGATTAAACCTTTTACTCCACTTTTACTACTTAACGTGAAAGCTGTAGTTGCTAGTTTCTATGACAGGTCAAGCTACAACAGGTATCAATGATTTAAACTATGAAATCTTTTTAATCAGTTTTATTGGTAATTATTTTTAAATTAATCTGTTACAATACAACGGTCAAACATCACATGATATCCCTCTGAAACTATCAGAGGGTCTTTTTAATATGTGAACTACACTGAGCAACAAAATCTGTAGCTTTGTTCCTCAAATACAGAGAAGTGCAGTGTGTGTACCTTAGTGGAAGCTGAGCTATGTGCTCCTGAGGCGTCACACAGAGAGAATGGAGCCACAAGAGCGAGCTTCATGGACAGATTCAGAGACGACACGTTCTTCAAGACCAGTTTCTCATACAGGGGCCTTAGATCATTTCCTGGAACCTGTACGACATAAACACACATTGCTTCTGTGTTTAATCCAGTTATATAAAGACACGACCCTACAGCACCAACACTTACAAGTCATTATGCTTCATGTTAATTAAAAAGTGATCCTTGGACTCACCTTCTCGATGTAGAAGTTCAGCTGCTTAGAGGAGAAGCTGAGCACAGGAGCAACAAAGCGACAGGTGACATCTACAGACATGAGCAGCTCGTAAGAGCCCTGCTGACCCACGATGGCTTTGCACAACAGACGCTCCTGTACAACCTTGAAAGACAATAACACCGGACTGTACATCCACTGCAACAACTTGAGTTTATTCAATTGAGCCTGTAAACTGCACACTGTGTTACCTTGTTTGAGTCTGAGGATCCCGTCAGCACCATATCAGCCGAGCAGCCTGGGAAAAGCTCCACCCGAGAAGGCATGAGGCTGAACACTGGCTTGTCTCTGTGACAGGAGAGTAGAGATCCACGCTTCTGGACATCTTTCTTCTTGGGGTCCGAGATGGGGGGCAGGACGGGTCGACCAGACAAGTTGTTCCACCTGCGGGTTTTCATCTGGGGCGGGTTGCCATCAGTCCCCCAGTACATCCGGTGAACCCGTTGGCCTTGGTTGGTCAGCTTGAAGTGGTACTGGCATGGCTCATGGCTAATACAGAGGAAACCAAGTACATGAAGCAAGTTGTGAGGTAAACATTTTCAATTCTAAATCATTACATCATTGATATTAAAGGAACAACATGTAACTTTTACTGAGCAACAGCGCCCTCTGCAACCTTTTGAGCAGAATGTGGGCAATGTCTGAAAACATTCTCCATATTCACAGTCACTCAACCATCAAACTTATTTCGAAGCTGCTATTTTAAGGTATAAAGTTGCATAGCGTTGCTTTAAGTCAAAATTAGACTCATGGTTGAAACCTCTTTTACCTGAAGTATGTCCCTAAGTCAAGGATTGGGGCAAAAGGCCTGTCACTGACAATTGTGGTGCCCGTGCCTGTGGCAGACAGAGGGACCTTGAGCGTTTGACCGTGCTGGATGGACACTTCCATTCTGTCCTGGAACTCGATTGTGTCCTTCAGGTGTGCAACTACACAAAGCTCCAGCTGGCTGTTAGGTGGTACTTCACCTTCACTGGGCTCCACACGCCAGAAGGACTTCCCACGGCTCCTGAGGAAACAAAAACAGAAAGGTGTTGCTACTACGGGATGTCTGCCTATGGGCGGATCTGCAGAATGGAGACATGGGTGTAGTAACTCCTACAGCAGCCACTTCCAAGGCTGAAATGTGATGCATGAAAAGATTTCCCTTGTGGGGGCACTCTCCTCTAACTGTTCTCCACAGGCCACTGAGACCGATGCTACAGATGGAACTGGAAAGATAGATGTGTATATCATGTAGCTGCAAAATCGCATCAACCTCTCAGTGCGGCACAAGCTCATAGAGATAAGAGCAGAGCAGTGGCTCCCTGCATGACTTACATAAGATTAAATGTCTCCTTACTGTGATGATAGTGGAAAGTATAATATATGTGCTGTAGTAAAGTAAATGTACAAAAGCAGTAATACATGAACAGTTTAAAAATAATTGTTTCCTATCTACATTCTGGCATAAGCATTAAAAGGGACTGCGGCAGGACAAGCTCCATATTCCCCAGCTTGGTGGACTGTTCAATTGCATTTATTTGAATAAAATCCAGTGTAATGAACAAAGGTTTAAATCTAATGTTCCTCTCCAGTCTGTCTGCAGAGCAGATGGCCTTTCACTGTGCTCGCTGTACTGTATCTGACCAATCGAGATCACAATCAATGTTCTGCACAGCATCTCTGTTGATGGATGGCGAGAACATAAACATTTAATTGGGATTTGGAGAATAAGCTTCCTACAGATGCAATGAAGCCGAGGCACTTTCACTGCCTGTAGGACAACACAATAGATTGCTGGTCAGTGGGCGAATATGTCGTCACTCAAACACTGCAATGGGCGTTTGTGTTGTCTTACTGAAACTAATACTGGACGAGGGAAGTAGGAAGATTTTGATCCACATCTGTGTCGGAGGAAAGTCCAAGGAAACAAAGTATTTGTGTTAAAAAGCCTCAAACAAACAGGCAGAACTTGACCAGCAGTTGACTTTGAGAGTCACGGATCACTTTCTCAGTGTTTGTGATCGGCTGGAGGAGGCAGTGGAAGCCAACTTGGGGTGGGTCGATACTAGGGTCAACCGTGCTAAAGGGGTGGGTAAGTCTGAAGAGCCGTAAGAGCAGGAGGTCGACTCCCTGGAGAGCGGCGCAGGACGACTAGAATCTCAATAATCACATCAGATCTGCAGCATCCCACAGCTTTATTACAATTGATCGCTTTCGTGTGCAACAAAAGTCAGACGGGTTCTGGGCTTTGCTCTACAACTATCAACTAAACATCACACTGCATAAACCCTGCATTGATGCTGCAGCCAATGTTTCTGTCAAATATTATACAGCACGACTCGTTCAATATATTGTTATGTGAACAACACTCAGGCTCGTGTTTCTGGTTGATGGCAAAAACAGACTGAACAGAAATGATGTCTGAATTTCAAACGCATCCCTTTTTCATGGCGAGTGCAGAAAACAGCTTCCACGTCATGTATGTATGTTCTGTTATAAATTCTATTTCTAACACTCTCTCTTCATATCTGACAACTGATAACAACACTAAAGAGTCTGATTATGTGTTTTCTAATCAAACTGCAAACTGTGGTGCTGGAATATTGTATATGTTATAAGATAATTAATAAAAGCCTCATTCTGGGGATGGAGTCAAAGTTAGTTTTTCACAGAGGAAGTGTGGAAACCTTTCCGCAGCAACCCTGCGATCTTCTGTCATCAAGTCTATCTGTGTGGCTCCCTGCCAGCCTATTGAGCTCGATGTAATGTAATTCCAGGAGAATCTGCATCGATTGATGCTTCAAAGTGCAGAGGAGAAACTCCTTCTCAACGCTGCCTCAGAGGAGAGGACAGGGTCACACAACTGCAGTTACACCAGGGCTGCCTGTGTATGTGTGTGTTGTGTATTGAAGTATTGAGGCATTGGTTGCAGTCACAAGTTTGTTCCCGATGGATATCAGGCATCGCTGATAAGGAGATGCGCGGTGAGAGAAGGGCTTTCAGGAGGCAAAGGGAAACACTCAATGTGATGAATTGTAGATATCACGTTGCCGCCGAGTTTAGAGTTTCGTTTACACTGAGTCAGCATGATAAGTAAAAACAGGTGGAACTCAGCTATTCAATCTCGCAACATGTTATAAGACTGTAACACTGTAAACAACACAGTGTGTTAAACGTGTTCAGTGTTGAGAAGGTCAGGAGAAATGAACGAGAGGAAAACAGTGGAGCTGTGGTTGACACTGTGCTGTAAATATCAAACAACCATTTTGTGCATTGAATGTCCAAAACATCCCAAACTGCAGGACAGTTAAGAGTAAGAATGATTTGATTAGTTTGCAGGATCCTGATCGCCTCTTACATTTATGTCAGTGTTAATTGATCAAATGTCGCCATCTGACCGGTTTATAAGGAAAATCCTTTATGCTCCGGGGATAGAGCTGGAATTGATCAGGCAACTAATTATTTCAAGAGCTAACAAGGCATCGAACGCATTAACTGATTAATTACATATCCAGTTCCACTGAAAATGAATTAGTCACAGGAGCAGGGGAAGACATAACGTTTATATGAGAAATTCAGCTGGTGAATGGAATCCCAAATCACCAGTAAAACTAGGTAATGCGCTCTTAGTTCATCACCATATGCTTCTAGACTCTGTAACATTCTGCTACTCGATCTGTGGTGAAGTTGCTTCTCTCATCTTAATTTCAGTAAAAAGTGCTATTTAATGTGCAACTGCCTGATGCTTCTCATTCAGTATGTGAGGTGTGAGGTGAGTCGGTGCTGGCAGAGGTTTGTACCATGCGAGCCGTGAAGTTGGCTGGAGTAGGGGACTGGTTCGACAGGTGGAGGGTCCTGGTGACGTCCGTCAGAACTGGGATTTTACCAAAGTCCAGCTGTGGGTTCTGAACATGAACAACTGGACCCTGTCCAATACTCGACAAGACCACCTCCTGGGATAGAACACAACAGAGGCAGGTTAATAGAGTTTGATAATGCTGCTGGTATTCATAAGTGAACACACTATTCAACCTCAGACGGTATATGAAGATGGACGATATGACAGCTACAGTGAAGCTGGCTGCAGTACAGATCAACTCTGCCTACTCCCTGTTAGTAGACGGGACATGGATCAAAATAAATATTCAGTATACGTTCAATCATTTTTTCTCAAACATGGTTTCTGTCATCTTCGTCGTTCTTTTGTAAGTGTGCATGTTAAGTTTGTTGTAATTATAAAAGATGAAACATCCAGATTGACAGCTGAGATGGACAGCTGAGATTGACATGTGATTGGCTGAGAGTATGTATCTGCAGGACCTCAATTCTACAGGTCCACACCATGATCACTATACTGCAAAGACTCTGGCTCCAATTGATGACAAAAGCGTAAGATGGCAGCGTGCATATGTGGGATATTCTAACTTCACAGGAGGAAGTGGAGACATCCGTCTTCCATCTTTACACACAGTCTATGTGTTTAACCTACAAAAGCACCCGGGAGCACACACATAGAGACAAACACACACACACACACACACACACTGACCAGGGGTGGATGAGCACTGCCATACACAGCAATATGTAGACTGTGCTGCAGCCTTCCAACAGCCTTAGTCAGCAGGAACACGGGAACCGTCTCTGAGGTGTGAGGGAAAATCACTCCTCTGGGTCGAGAGCTGCCAAAAAGCTGTGATGGATTCTCTTCATATTCCTGATAGAAGAAAATTCACAGGTAGAAATTAAGATCTATTGTTGTGCATACAGATTAAAATCTCTCCACTGGGGCCATAAATCAAATTAGACAGAAATACATCACCAAGTTGTGCTCTATGTATTTTATATCACATTGGATTTTAATTAGATTTATTTTGAAGAGGATTAGGTCTTAATTCGGTTATAAATACTAAAGAGATGACATCAATTTTAAAAATAAGATGACGTATGAATAAACCATCGTGTTTTGTTTGTTTAGCTTTCCCTTCGATTACCAGTTCTTTGCTAAGCTAACGCGCTAGTGGCTGTAGTTTAGTTGTAAAAGACAGAAGAGTGATATCGATCTTTTCATCTAACTCTTGTGTTTCCCAAAATGTTGGACTTTTTTATAAAATAAACATTATATTCAAACATACAATATGTAACTTTGGCCACTAGGGGTCTCTCGTGTCTCTCGCGCTAGTGTGATGATGCCATACATCAGCGTGGATTCATTGATGGAGACATTTTGGATCAGTACACAGAAGTATATAACTTTGGTCTAGTTGTTTTTAGACATTTTAATGAGGAACTGTGACGTATATTTAAAAAGTGTTTTGATCAGGCGTTAAAGATTAGCATTCTTTATGTTGCAGCACTGAAATGCTGGAAATGAGCCACTGTATTAAATATGAATGACTGGGCCTTGACGGATCTTGTTCTATTAATCTCATCCTGTAAACACCACGTTATTACAACGGCGTCAGTGACCTCACCTGGTCGAGCAGCCCGTAGCAGACAGGCAGAGTGCTGGGGTTGCTGAGCCGCACTTGCTGTTCATAGGAGTAATTGAGGAAACATCTCTGAAAGTCCAACACCGGGGTCTCCAGCACAATCTCAGGCACAACACATCTATCATCGGAGGGAGAGACGGAGGAGGCGGCCGACAGAGGGGAGAAGAAAGGGCTTTATTTATGAATCACAACAGTAATTGCACGGCGTCGTGCCAAAACGACAGACTATTAATTAGAACTGTTTCATAAATTTACAATGACGGTGATTGCCCGTGAGGAAGTCAGATTACCGCCCCGCTCTGAGAGATGGTGCAGGTGACATTCAAATGTATTATCATGCAAATTAGGCTCTGAATATTTAACTCAGACTTGGCTGATTTGTCGACACCTGTGAGCAGGTTCAATGGACTTTCATTCACAGCTTGTCAAAGCATCAGCGGCAGCACAACGGAGGTGACTGCCAGGGAAAACTTACTGTAGTTTCAAAGAAAGGCTGATAAGAGAGTGTGTAAGAATCAAGATTAAGCTCTGCTGCTTTATGGCACCTTGTGACACAACTGTAATACATATTTATCATTTGGGAGGAGATGATATGCGACCTTACGAGGACAGAGGGAGGGTGGTTCATTTTTATTCATTCATTTTTTCAATAGATCAAGATCAAGCCGTTTTATGGCACTTTAGGAAAAAAAATCTGTGTTTATGATTTAAATGTACAACTAACTTCAACAGATGTGTGTTTGCACATTAAATCATTAATGCATTTGCACTTCAGACCTGGCATTGATGGGCAGAGTCATGATCTCCACCCCGACACCTTCAACATCCACCACCAGCGCCAGCCTGTAGCTCCCGGCCGTGTTGGAGCACAGCGTCACCTGCAAATATAACACACACACACACACACACACACACACACACACACAGTATGAGACCACAAGATGTTTTAAAGATGCCGTGTTTTATTCTCTAGTGCTAAAACAACTTTACCGATCAAACAAAAAATATATATGTTACAGTTTTGTTGGACAAATGAACTCGTTTAGACTGAAAACACTGTGAACAAAAGCAGGTTTGTTAGCAAAAGTTAAGATAAACTGGAAATGACTTTAAATGTACTGGAAAATGTTATGTGTGTATTGTGTGCGATTGTTTTTTCAATCACATAAAATGCATGATCTCTCTTTCTCGGAATGACATGACTCGGCACAATCTTGCCCTCAAGTACCCAACAGAGAAGTTGTGTTCTTGGCAGCACAGGGGTTGGGTCAGGTACGGCTTAGTGGGTGTGTAGTTTGTAAAAATAAAACAGAGAACAATGTATATACATTAATATGGCTTATTCCTAAAATGTTTAACCTACCTTTATGGTCACATCTGACAAGGCACGAACAGAGCCGACAGCAGGGTTGACGGTGAACTCCACAGGCCGTGCATGAATGTCTCTAGCAGCGCTGCTTCGCCAATTGTTTCTGGACATCTCAGATACCTGTTGGGAACAATTAACACTCGGCGATCCCAGCCCATCTCCAAGGACACGTAGGGCAAAGGTCATCGGCACCAGAGAGGTATTGAAGAGGGTGCAAACTGCTGTATGTGGGAAGCCTGCAGAGAGAGAAAGAGACAGGGTGAAAAACAGTAAATGTGAGAAAACTAAATAAAGATTGCAAACGTGGAAGAAAGTAATAAAAGGAGGCTGAGGTGGAAAAAACTTCTTTCTGCATGTTGTGAAGAGTATAATATATCTCATAAAGCAAATGAATGAACACAGGAAACATGTTGTTACCCACCAAAGGCCACATCTCCAAAATTGAGCTCTGAGACATTGAAGTGGAATGTGGGACCAACGACGCAGCCCCTGGAAGTGAGGACATAGACGTGTGCATGAGAAACACTGACAGCAATGTGGTGGAAAGTGACATTTCTATTAGTAACCCTGCCACAAAATGAGTTTGTACACTTGTTTAGATAATTCAGAAAGTTCCTTTACAATCTGAGTTACAACACTGGCTAACTTCACCTGAAGGTCAAGGTAAGTGGTTTGGGCTGCCCTGTGACAGCCAGCAGCAAGTCCTCAGAGAAGGTTCCCAGGATGCGACTGTGGAAGGTGACCTCCACAATCTGGCAGCGCCCAGAGGGAATGACACCTTCCTCGGGACTGAAGGAGAAACAGCGGCCCAAAGTGGTGTCGGGACACGACAGCTTGAAGGGGGCATCAATCAGCCCCTTGTTGGACACCAGTACCTGGACAAAAGGATCGTTCAACTCTTGGATCGTGTTTATCTTGTTCGAGTCCCTGCACTAATCAAGTAAATACAACATATGTGTAACATTTATTTTTAGGCACAGTGCTAACCACTCTACCATGCAACTGTCACGTTGCCTTAACTTTCCTCACCTCAAAACAGTTTTTGCTGCTGATGAAAACATTTTTCATATCCAACAGGTTGTAGTTGAGGTGGAGTTTCGGCCCCATGCCCTCAGCCTGGATTCTGAGAGGTAACCGAGATTCACGACCTGAGAGTAGATAAAGGACGGACATTGGAAATATGAATTATTAAGTCAGAGGCAGAGGAACAGAAAGACGGTGCGAGAGGAAAAGGAAACACGGAGGTGAGAAGGTGTAACAACAATATACACAGGCTGCAGGTTGCTTTGATGTTTTTAGTTAAAAGATTGGCCAAATACAAAAATGTCCAAACTCTTTGGTAAACATTTGATTTGCTGTTACGTCCTTCTACTTCTTTCACTGTGGACTTGGACATGAGAGCTCTGTCCTTTTGTTTTGCTGATAAAGCTGTTAAAGCTTTTTGCAAAGTGAGGGTAGAGTCAAAGTCCAGCTGCCATCGCCGTGGACTGGTCAGCTCATCCCCCACCTCAGAAAACATGGAAATTCATGTAAATCTGGCCTCCGGCTCAGAAGACACACGTGAAGGCCACATGCAAATTTGCCAACAACCTTTTTAATACCACTGGGATGAGATGAATATACTGGCACCTGATGACTGGATTGACTCATTTGAAAATTTGATCAAGTAACAAAGAGTCCTCCAGGCCAGGGGGGGGTGTTAATCTGCTGTGATTCAAACAAGTAGTTTGATTGTGGACATCATACACCAGAGGAGAGGAGACACACCAAGAGGAGCAGTTGTCTACCCAGATGTGTCTGTGTAGCCTCTGTCTGCACTGAGGCTCAACTCACTGAGGGACGGAGGATCGTTTATGAGAAAGCCAAAGCTATAGATTCACAGTAAGGGGTGTACAGTCCTCTTGAAGCTGTTAAAACAATCCATTCAAAGGTGCTGATTCTCAGAGGGGTTTGGTTCAACAAAATAAACTGTAGAACTGTGGGGCCGACATACACAACGATTACTCTTCACTAGAGCAGTGCCCTGTGATGACAGAATCAGTGAACAGCTTGCTGACATGCTAACATGGGGAGCTCATAAGTATATTTGTATTTATTAGGGGGAATATTCACGTTAAACCACCGTGCTGCTAGTGTCACAGTGATAACTGTTGGTGTATTGAAATGATGAACCCAACAGTGTGCTTGTGTGTTGTATTTTGACGCATTTTCCAGGTAGACACTGACCTGTGACATCACAGTATATGGTCTGTTGGTAGAGCTTGGACTCCTCCGGCTTGAAGACGATGTTGAACTGTGCAGTGACGTTGGGCCATATTTCACCTTCCTGAGCCACGTGAAGGTAAAAGGAAACAATGGTTATTTTACTGAAAGGATATAAAAAGCAGAAAAATGCACATTTTCATGTAAAGAAAATGATGATGACAACCTGATTGTTGCTTTTAGTTGGGCTGAACTCTAAACAAGCACCAACTGCATCTAAAACACAACAATATCTGTGTGTGTATGTGTGTGTGTGTAGGGATGTGTGTGTGTGTGGGGGGATGTGTGTGCATCGTACGTGTTTCCATTTCTCTCAAATGCCCTCTTGAAGTTTGTTTTGTGACTGGCCTGCAGACTGTTTACTCCCCCCCCCCCCCTTTTACTGTCCTGAGAGGGCAGGAGAATGAAATGTTTTTCATTATCCTCCCCTTCCCTCTGTCCAGGGAACCTGGCTGAGCTGAGCCGAGGAGACACTGGCAGAAAGGGGAGGGGGCAGTGTCAGAACAGGTCAGACTACCTGAAGGTCCCTCGGTAGGAAGGGGCCTGGTCGGTGACCCTCCTGTCACTGAGGAGTCAGACTGAATTTAAAAACAGTGACGTGTCCTAACTGTCTGTGACAGAGCTAATTCTAATCTTCTCATTGTTTTAGGGGGAATCCAAAACAGATTCTCAGAGACCATTTCCATATTTGCAGGCAGCAAGAGGGAGAGGATATCGAGAGACAAGAAGAGGAGTCACATGAACACACACCATTGGATCCACAGTAATGCAGCTGTGTGAGAGGGAGGACAGGAGGTGCTCCTTTGCATCCTGGCTCCTACATTCCTGCACAGCTCTGGCCAGCAGGGGGTGGATCGCCGTAGGGTCAGACTCACACTGAAGAAGCAACCGCTCCTTTTCCTCCTCCTCCTTCTGCTGGAGCACTGAGCTCTCCCTGGAGAGTCGGGGGGGGGGGGGTTTCAAAGAGAGAAACAAGAAGGGTCAGAGAGAAAATGAAGCAGGTAAAGAACAAAGTGTTGCCGACAGAAAGGGAAGTGATGGACACCTGAGCTATTTCTGGCAACACAGTGCTCTGGTACAAAGGAGAAACAGCTCTGCAGGTAATTCTACTTTCTACATGAATGCAGCGAGGGACAGTGGTGTGGCTTACACAGATCAGACTTTGAAATAAAATCCATTCAAAAGCACAGCTCGGTACTGGCTGTGTCACATTACCTCAATAAGCACCGGTCCTCCTCTTCCTGGCTGGGCCACACGGACCAGCAGTAGCGAATAGGGATGTCACTGGTGTTGGTGAGAGACACGTTGTTCACGTTGGCCATGGAGATGTAAGTGTTGGTCAACACGATAGAGTCTGGATTCAGACTCAAGTTCATCTCCTCACAAGCTCCGTACAGGCTGATGCACACGTCCTCACCTGAGAAGAAGAAACACGTCAAACCACAGAGAATACAGGTGGATTGTGGAATTGATTTTAAGATATAATTTATTCTCTAGTCTGTTTAATCTGATGAAGATTTTAGTTCCATTGGATTTTTACACTTAATCAACAAACTTTTGCAAAAACCTGATCTCTGAAGGAGAAAACCATGTTCACACAGCTTGATCGTTCACTGGGCCTTTCAAGAGCTCAACCAATCATTTGAATAAACAATTTCCCTCTTGAGGCCGACACATGTAAGCTGATTAAACTGATGCCACATACTGAATTATCATTGGTGAAAATGTTGCAAAAACATAAATAAATCTCTTGCTAGTTTTCTGTTTTTGCTTATTTACGAAGAAACCTAATGGAATGGAGTTCATGACCTGTGGTTCAGTGGGAGGGGCAGTTACACACTAATGCACACTATTGCACAAACAGGTTTGAACTGGGAGCAACAAAATCCAAACCACTGAGGAGCACCTGCAGTCTCAGGCCTGATGCCTGATGCAGTGACTAGAGCAGACAGCCACAGTGGAGGACGAGGACACACCGCAGAGGTGAATGGTTTGAATCATAATGTAGCAGATTTAAGGGAAATAGGATTTCCCAGCACAACACATTACAAAATATGGATCTCTGGAGTAAAGTCTGGAAACCACAAGCCGCCAGAGAAAAAGTCCTTAATGGTTAGTAAGACATCTAATGAGTCTCTGTGGCAGCAGCACCGGGCCACCATCACAGTGTGCACACTTCCAACAGAGGGAGAAAGAGCAACAATAACAAGCAACAAAAATAAGATGCAAAACTAAGTTTTGTATAAAGCCACCAAGAACAAGGTTGTATGTAAATTCAGTGAGTGTTTGTTTACATTCAAATCAGGACTGGGGATTTAGCTCCTAGGAAAAAAAACTCTCCTTATCCTGAGATTATTTATATTTGTATACCTGCCGAGGTTTCTTCTTTCAAATCAGTTCGGTCCAACCCGACTCACACAGGGAGCCCACTGGGGTACAATACCAGGGAATGTCTGAATTCTGAACACCGAGTTGTCTTGGCTCTGAGCTCCACGGGGTTCTCTGTCGCCCTGTTTTTGTCATTCATAATTAATTTGTCTTGTGCATTTTAAAAACACAGATACCTTGGTCAATAAAATTACAACAAATGAAAACTGGGATCAAAGTGACGTGGAGGGTTTTGTCATCTGAAAGCAGTTCTGGCTTTTTCTCATTTTCTGTGTGATTGTTGTGCTTTTCAGTGTTTGTCTTTAGCCAAAAGCACAGTGGAGAGTTGCCATTAATTACTTCTTACTTACAACTTTATTCTCACATGTCCTCACTTTGATCTGAACACAACGAGCAGCCGACTCACTGGGACTGAGAGGCAACTGCTCTGAAATCCTGCTCTTTGCCAAGTAACAGAAACTGGACTCAGGTTTGACAGAGAATAAATAACAACTGTGGACTGAAATGACACAGGTGTATTTCCACTGATGTAAAAACTAAGAGTGATGAAATAAATAAGGACACAATGCAAAGTCGCCAAAATAAGACCACACCCATACATACAGGTGTACTGCAGGTTCAGGCCTGCGTCTGCAGAATTAAACAGGGAATCAGATGCCACCAGGTACTGTGCTGTAAACACCCTGTTTACGCAAAAGTTCCTCTGAAGTTTAAATGAAAGTTTAAATGAAATTGACTTCAGCTCATCATTAATTATTTGCAAACCACCTTGAGCTGTGTGATATTTATTTGTTTTCTTCATTCCTTAATGAGGAGAGTTCAGCTGAGATCCTCATTTCAGTTTTCACTTTGTGATCAGAAACAATTCATAGGGCACTGAGATACCTTCTCTCTGAGTTGTATGAAAGCCTCAGTGCCAGTGAGACTTATTTAGCTTTTAGATGCATCTACACTGACCAGCCTTCGTGGTGGAGGGGGGGGGGACGAAACCTGACCATGACAAATGTAGCCTGGTAAGATCTAAACACTCACTTTGCTTGCCCTCAAGTAAAAACACATTAGAATTCAAGGAGTCCTCATGTTAGCTTCCAACAGGCCAATTATCACTGAGATTTCCATCATGTACCAAGAGGCAGGGAGGGGGGGGGGACAAAAAGCATGGTGAAGTTCCACAGGAGAGCCAGTCCTTTGCTTTCACTCTGTGGGAAAGAGAGACGATGGGGCCGTGAGATCTCGAGGAGAATAAAAAGAGAAGAGGAGAGAAAGGAGAACATAGCAGACAGAGGATGAGTGAAAGAAGGAAATGAGGGAGAGGAAAGAGAAGGATTGGGTAATACAGAAAGAAAAGCAATTATCTCGCAGGTTCTGAGAGCGAGGACAGCAGTTGACAGGCAGGGAGAGCTGCAGCTTATTGCCAAGCTTTCATCCTGGCGGTCCACCAACCCGTCTTTCCCCTGCTCGCTTCCTCTTCCCATTATTTCTCTATCGCACAAGGAGAACTTTGCAACCCCCTCCAGCTACCTGTGATTGCAGCACAAACAAAGGCTCTGTAGTGTGCATGTGGACAAACATGCTTGTTCTTACATTTGAGAATGTGTGTTTGTGTATGAGCTGCTCGCTGTGTGTGTGTGTGTGTGTGTGTGTGTGTGTGTGCTGCTTTCTCTAAAAGGCTGCTGTGCTGAATTCCCCTCGGTGCGACAGCCCTGTCAAAGCAGATGCCTCAGCACTTCCTAAGAGCTGCCCGTCTTTTCATTTAAATCAGCGGAGTGAGAGAGGGGAAGGGTGTTGGGGGGGGGGGGGGGGGGCAGCACCGTCTTCACTCACTTCTAAGACTGATCAACGATTGTCTAACACGCCAAATGAAGAAAGGCTGGTGAGCTGAGCAGCCTCTATATGTAAAGCATTTGTGGCGTTTAACTGACACAGGCAAATAAAGACGTCGCCTGTACGAGTGTAAGAAGTACGTTGTACTGCACATGCAAATTAACACAACACACGTGTTCACACACACAAGCTGTGTCGGCTCACGCTGAGGTGGAGCCTCAACAGAGTAAGTCTACTGCACCAGGCTGACCTGAAACATACATAAGAGAGAGGGAGCCAGGGAAAGGTGCTAAATTAAAAATGATAGTCTCTTGATGGGCTGTAAGTGGTGTTCTGGACACGGGCTCGCCCTCCCATTATAAAACCTTAATGCTGCAGCTGATCTGCTGCTTTACGTAGCAACGCAGCATCTCTGCTCCTTTAAGGTCACACACGCAGGCAAAAAACAAAAGCACTGGAGAGCTACAGTAAGTTTCATCCCCAAAACAATCCACATTAAAGAGCTTCACATGAATCTTTCATCACGTCTCTCTCTCTCTCTGCTCTGGGGAACGGCATCATAATAACTAAAAGATAAACTCAAATGGATAAATAAGAAGTCAGGACAGTTCAGCTTTCATCCACCATTATCATAAACTGGCTGATTTTGCACAAGGTGACTTTGTCGTGGTGGAATTTAAGGACTAATGATAACTGATAACGGATAAAAAAAACTGTGTTATCAGCACGATGCTGAATTTTCTCTCTCACACTCGCACATAAGGTGAAAATGGAGCTGGTGCACTGTGATCAACCCAGGAGATGCATAGTCTTTTTCTCCTCTGCGCCACACACAGCTGTTTTACTGTATTTGTTAAACATCTGGGGATTTTTCCACGACTTTAAGGCAGCTGTGCATCTGAAATCATCTTAAGAGGAGACTTTGATGTGGGCAGCTTGGAACAGGAGTAATGCTGATCTGATTCCGACTGAAGCATCTCTTCACTTTATCAACCTAGCCACTGCTGTTTGCTGTTGCTATTTTCAGCTGGCAGGGTTAAGCTGCAAGAACATATGAAATGAGAAATGTCTTCGTTCCCATCATAACAGCATGCGGTATAGAACTGGCTCGGGTTTGCCAAGTTGCTGTAAGCTGGTGTCTGATGAAACTGCATTGAAACACTTTAAAATTAAATGTTTTCAACCCATAAGGAGAATTAAAAACCACTATTTTACGATGTCATTCTCTAAATGTGTGTGCAGGGTGTGAGCTTTTAGTCAAAGCCCCAGTTTGTGCAGTTTTTGCTGAACAGGATAAAAAGCCACGCACTGATGTTTTCAAGCAACTTTGTCCTTTTTACCTCTAATTGATCCCAGTGTGTGTGTTCAGGGAAAGTCAAAAGCTTTGCCTTCTTGCCTTTGATGTTAAGGAGTCTGGCTAATTGTGAAGGCAACCGAGGCTACGACTGACCACCGGGTGCAAACTTTCAGCTTCAGTGCGATGAAAGAGAGGGTAGAGTCCCTGAATCACTCCACAAAGAATACGACTAACAAGGTTACGACAAATGAGCAGATCTGCTACAAGAAGTAACTTAGAAAGTGTAGATGGTGCAATCAGCCGTCATTAAAATGAGAATTCACTAAGCAACACATGAAATTAATTATTATGGATAAATAAATAGATAAAGGATAAAGGATAGAGTTGGGAAGATGTTTCACATCTCATTAGCCATCAATAAATAAAGTTGTCTGAATTTCTTTCTAAAAAGCCAGTGACCCTTGCAGGACTGTGATAAACACAACCAATTATTTCATTCTGTCTGACTTTGTTAGCGTACCTGTCACTAACCAACCTGCCTGCACACACACCCCCTGCCTGTGCTCTCACTGCGCATGGCAGCAGGCTTCACAACCCGAGGAGACATAAACCACTGAAGCAGAGCTGATAGTCAGAGGTTAGCGAGCGGGTCAGACATAAGTTGGTTTCTAGCAGTCGTCAGGCTGTGTGCGTACACTGTGTGGATCGTTCTGCCGGCTCTTGCTAGCTTTTCAAAGAAACAAAATATTAATATTCATACATTCATATTTAACCTGATGAAAGAGATTGAGAAATCTGTATCACAATATCACAATAACTACAGAAAACGCACAATGGTGTACAAGCACTGGTAATCATGTGTTTTTCTGTAAGCTTTGAGTAGCAGCGAGGCAATAAGAGATGGTGTATCTTTGTTGATGCATAGGGGGAGGGGAGGGGAGGGGAGCTAACAGGCCCTTACAGGGAGCTGAACTGAGCTATAGATTATATACAACCCAGTTGTCATGGGCTCAATCCCCACCAGCTCACAGCCCTGCTCCCTGAGGACGTTATAGATTCTCCTTTCATTACCATTTCTTATTTCACCTTTGACTTCACGCTCCCGTCCAAACACACACACACAAGCCCTAAAGTAGCCTGTTAGTATCCGCTCATCTACTAAAGGTCAAAGGTTATTCCAGCTCAAAACAGTTTGTCTTTAAACCTGCACATACACACAGGGTATTAGATTTAAATTAGGCAGCAAAGAAGATGACAATTAGAAAGGAGACAATGAGCAGTTAATTGGATCAGCTCAGGGAATCTAGCTGTGCCGGGCTGCTACAGATATATAGCTATGTGGATAGGAAACATACAAAAATCCAAATATGCAACAAAGACTGTGTGTGTACGTGTTTGTACGTGTGTGTGTGTGTGTGTGTGCACGTCCCTTATCTCATTATGGTCTTTACCTCAGTGATAATTACAAACACATTCATACTTTTAGTTCCACACTATTCAACACTGCTGATTATGCAGATTATACAAACTGCTTTGATCGAACCTCTGCTTCCATCCAGGTGTGTGTGTGTGTGTGTGTGTGTGTGTGTGTGTGTGTGTGTGTGTGTGTGTGTGTGTGTGTGAGTATCAAGTGTTCAGTAACCAGGAGCTTGAGGATGCTACACGCCCACCTACAGGTTTCCATAGGAAAATGTTTACTGACTTTATAATATATATGTGTGTTATAAAAAATAAAGTAAGGTTAGACTATGAAATAATGAGAATTTGATGAACCCAAATTAAATCTGTTTCTGTGAAATAGACTGAGTGGAGTCAGATGTTTCTCTGCCTCTGGTGCACCGATGAAGAGGTGCCAGAGAATTGTGGGGAGAGGATACTAACACGTCATGCTGCAGATGGTCCTCACTGAGGGGGGGAATATTACAGTAACATTTATTGGAGGCATGAAATCAGGTGTGATGCAGGTGTCTGTGCATTTGTGTCATAGCTGATGGCCTGAAGTTGACAGCTTATAGCTCTTGTGTTTGTTATCTTTTCCTTCACTTTTCAGTGGTGAAAGTTTGGTTTGATGCCGTCTCTTACTTCACTGCTGGTGCTTAGGAGACAGTCTATCAGTCCAGATAGCGGAATAAACTGTAATAAAGTAATAAAGAGCAAGACTGAAAAAGCCCATTTTGATGGATGAGTAAATCTAAAAACTCACCACCTCCCATCTATGGAGGAGGTCGGAGCATTCTTACATTTAATGTTTCTGGATTCGAGGAAAGAATAACACAGCGGAGGAGAAACGCACTGTGACAAGGTCATTTGTAAGATAAAATATGTATAAGCTGATACGTCAGATATGAATATTTTACAACTTTTAAATTTTTTACTCCTACTCCTACTCTAGGAAATCAAGAAAATATGTCATTGTACAGTTGACAGAGGCTGAAGCTCCTTTTTAAGTTATTTGTGGCATAGTGTTTGTAGTTTTGTTTGTTTTCAGACGCCTGGACTTTCTCTCACCAGTGTGGTAGTGCAGGTGCAGGTCCTGGCTGTGGTCTCCTGTGGTCATTGGGTGGAAATTCACCGTCACCTGCATGCTCTCGCCTATATCAAGAGTCCCAGAGGAGGGCGTCACTGAGAAAGGCCTGGAGTAAAATACAATGGTTTCACAGGGAGGAATGAAAACAGGCTCAGGGTTTTATATATTAAACATTCAGTTTATTATTATATATACAGTAGTACAATGTACAACAAAAAAAGAAACCAAAAATGTTTAATAAACCTTTTACTCATAATCAGTAGTGGTAGTAATAGTAGTAGAAGTATTACTTAGTATTAAAAGTATTAAATGATACTTAAATATTGACCTAATTCAGATGGCAGTTACAGTTATAATGTTCTTGAGGGTTAGCTAATAACAGCTTTATAGATTTAAACTGATGGTAAAATATCAAATCACTCAAACACATCTGACATAAAGTGGGTGTGTTTCGACTCTAACCTTTGTGTGTGCAGCTTGAACTTAGCCATGCGGTTTCCTATGTTGCGGACTAGCTGAGTCCTCTCTGTGGAGGCTTTCACGGGACAGAGCGGTAGACAGAGCTCATCTCGGAAGTCAAGGATGGCCCGTGGCCCGATGGCACGGACTGGCACCTCGAACCGCTCCCTCTCGGTCACGAAAACCAGCCTGTGGTCGTAGTCCTGAACAGAAAAACAATGAACATATAGAGCGAACCTTTGTTTGATGTACTTTCTTTTAATTCAACATGGCTGCATACCACTTAGCAAAGCAGCCACAAACCTGTCGATGCTCTACTGCTATGCTCACAGACTGACATGTCCCTGAATCACAGCATCCTGTGTTGACCACGATGAAACAGCCATGACACACATAAGTGATTATGTTACCATTTAACATTTGCAACATGAAATGTATTTCATGTTGACCTTTGCTTCTCAGTTTTCACTTTCACCCAAAGTATCAGGACAAGAGACGACAATAGGATGTGCCGGTGTAACTCGATGCCTGACTCTTGACCTTCTCATTCTGAACTTGCTGTTAAAAGAGATTTGTGCTTGAAATATCAATGCAACATAATTGCATCCATTTAATTCATATCACATTCGTACCCACACCCTCTCCTCTGCTTCACCGCAGGTCTGATTACAGCTTCATTTACTCATCTGATCTAAATTCCATATCAACCTAAGTGCATGTTATCATGATACGTTATTGTGCTCCCCCTGTCCTCCTGTGTATGATAACTCTGTAAAGCAGTCCACCCCCCCTCTCTGCTGTACCTTGTTCTCCTGCGGGGTGAAGCATACAGTGAAAGTCGTAGACATTCCTGGTGCCACCTTGCTAACTGAATCCTTTGAGCCGCCCACATGGAAATACTCTGACGTCTCCAGCTCCAGCTTCACTTGTCGAGAAACCTTGAAAGAAAATAACACACAAACTATAAAATTGCAAGCACCACACAGCAACAAATATAGACACACACACACACGTGATGATTTATTCTTCATTACTTGATTGTGTCTAGTTCAAATTGCAGCGATAGATCTCCTCCAATCCCCCATAACTTTTTCCAATCATTCTGAAGTCTTTAAACACAACCCACACCTGATGACACACACACAAAAACAAAAACACACACACACGTAACCCTTTTTTTTCTGCTGCTAAGGTCAAAGCTGTTCAAAAAGTTGGACTGTTGGCTGTTGTTCCATTTCACAGCCACTCTTGATTGCAGCATCGGCTCTGCAGCCATGTTGTTTGTGTGTATTTATTCATCACAGACCTTGTCCATGTTGAAGAGGATTAGTGGCAGCTTGTAGGTCTGTGCAGGAGAGAAGTTCTGGAAGCACAGCTCGGATGGGCAGGGCTGGAAAAGTGCCTGGTCTACGTCCACCAAGGACAACTGACAACACACACACACACACAAACACACGCCTTAAATAATGCAGATTGAAATGTGGCTTTCCTTAGAAATCTTTACTAAAATGTCAGAGTCACAGACAATTAAGGGACTCCAAATAGTTTGGGGGTGTGAGCCAAGAACTCTTTGGAGCCTCAAAATAACAAATGTAACACTGCCAACATTGCACCTGAACAAACGAGCCCCTGATCTGATGGGTGCGAGCGCACGAGCCGTTAAACAACATATGTGCTGGACGGGAAAATGAAAACTGCGTTGGTCTGAAACTTCAACCCGATTGATTCCATTGACTAACACTGTATGATATGTCTGAAGAAATATATGCCTCTTTAAGTTAACCTGAATTCTTTTCTTCTATCTTCTGGTCGTTGCTCCTTCTTACCTCCTACAGTGGAGGTCAGTCCCATCACATTTGCATATTTAATAAACATTGAGAGAATGTGAACAGAGGGAGTTGCAAAATGTGTCCTAATTATGATGAAGTGGGCATGATTCATTTCATAGGCATTTCCCAAACTTTTAATAGCATGTTCCCCCGAGCCCTCCATTAAATTCTGACTTAAAGGGTATAGAGAATCCAGTCACATTGGCTGCCCTCTGCCCATCAATTAGTGCTTGCTGACTAAGGGTGTGGGGGGGGGGGGGGCAGCTTAGGTACAGTGTGAATGACCTTAGCAGACGGTACATGCTCTGTATGCAGAGGATTACTGATCAAATTACGAGAAGTTTGAGAACATTTAGTCTTTTTCTGTTCACATCCACCTTTACAAAAAGTCTCATTGAGTTATTTTTATTTAAATACATATATATTTATATCTCAAGAGTACGTATTTTTCTATACTTTATTATATAATGTCTGCAAGTCCTTTGTAGAGAGAGGACAGCTTGTCAAAACCAAATGTGGCTTTGATTACTTAATTTGTTTGAGACGCAAATGTCACAGAGGAGTCTCCAGGGTTTTATTATCATGAGGATGAAAGTCTGAAGCTGAAGCTTGTCTGAAGACAGTTATTGTAATAGCAATTGCATGTCTAGCTTTTATCCAGCACATGCTTTAACTTCATATAACAGCCTGTCTGACTGGTTTCATCATCGCAGTTATCAGTTCCTCCTGTAATCTTTAACCATCACTGAGCCATCTTCAGTCCTTTTTTCTGGCTGGTCTCTCCTAAATATTTTGTTTCATTTTTGTGCATCGTGTGGGACCCCGACATTAACATGCAGTTACTTTGTGATGTGTCGTCTTGCTCATGTCGAGCAGCTCCAGGATCCGGGGCGGGTGCATCTCCTTGGTGTTTGCCAGGCGCTCCTCTGTGGACTGTAACATTTCCTGGGTGTAAACAGATGGAGTCACCTGCAAACACACAGCAGCACAGTTTATTCCGCTATCTGGACTGATAGACTGTTTCCTGTCTCCTAAGCACCAGCAGTGAAGTAAGAGACGGCATCAAACCAAACTTTCACCACTGAAAAGTGAAGGAAAAGATAACAAACACGAGAGCTATAAGCTGTCAACTTCAGGCCATCAGCTATGACACAAATGCACAGACACCTGCATCACACCTGATTTCATGCCTCCAATAAATGTTCCTGTAATATTCCCCCCCTCAGTGAGGACCATCTGCAGCATGACGTGTTAGTATCCTCTCCCCACAATTCTCTGGCACCTCTTCATCGGTGCACCAGAGGCAGAGAAACATCTGACTCCACTCAGTCTATTTCAAGGTCGGGTCAGAGACGGATTTTAGCTTAAAATATAAATCAGTAATGTAGCAGAGGAGGTTATTGTATATGCAATATTCAATAGCTGCCAGTAAGGTGTGTATTCATAATACACTTTGTTCTATTATTCAGTCCACTGAAATAATTCTCTCTGAAAAGCAAGTTGTAAACTAGGGCTGCCCGAGGACTTGCAAACTTGGGACCTGATGCAGAGTTAAATAGTAAGTCACAAACAAGTGTTATTCTTTCGGGTTAACCCATTGATACACAGCAAGTCATTTTTGTATCACTAACCTTCTATTGCACAACATGACTCAAAAAATACCTGTATTCATTTCCTGAGTTATTTCATGCATGAGAGTTGCTATACTTTTACTATATCTTTGAAATAAATGTGTTTTATCATTTAATATTTGAAGTATTCATTAAATATCTTGTTTTTGATCAACACTACATTGTGTAACTCTACATCACTTTTACACACATGGGTCAGAAATGGACCCAAACAGTTTGTATTCAGTACAGATCACCTGCCATTCATTTCACACAGCTGCTTTTTTTTACATCTGATGCATGTAAGTCAATCCATTACTAGTGAGAAAGGGAAATATGGACAATACTAACTAGCTGTAAGTTAGCTAGCTTCTTTTCTGGCTAGCTAACCATCTGGCTAGCTAGATCAACAAACTAAAACTGGGAATATAACAGTATGTACTTAATAGACTGATTGATATGCATTTGAAAATATGCTTTTGATTTTCTTTATCCAGAGTGTTTGGCTGGTCGCAGTCATTTCAGACTTACGGCTGACATGGTGATAAAGATGCTGGATGAGGAACAGGATGAGGAAAATGAGAAGGAGTCTGAAATCTCTGATGCTGAGGACCTAGACTTCTACAGGATCAAGCAGAGGTTTTGGGTGTGTCTTGGAATCCAGCTCTCCTAAATAAAGAAGGCTGATTTGATGACAGAGATCAAAGGTTCCTCTGTTGAAAGGTTCAAAGGAACCTTCTTCTTCTGAGCAATCTGGGGCCGATTGGACAATTTCCAATGAATTTAGTTTTGACATTTGGAGCCGGGTCTCTGATCACAGGTGAGTATTGTGTTGCTGATAGGACAATGCACAGTGGAGTTAGAATGTATCCTTCTTTTTAGGTGAATCATCAAAATCTGACGCCACGCCACGGTCAGACCGTGTGACGTACACTAAGACTGACAAAATCAAAGTTGATCTCATGAAAGCTCGAGGAGGAGTTCGTTCAAATACTACATGTATTAAATGGTTTGGAATAGATTGGACCATGTATCCTTGAGACTTTTTGGTTCGTCTGGTTATGATACGTGTGTGTACTGATTTTCGTGAAGATCTGTGAAAGCAAACTCAGGGGCTGCGTTCTAGGTGGCGCTGTTCATCCAATCACAGTCGGTGCTGGGGCCCTAATACAAAGTGTGTCCCACTCTTGTTCCCTCCTCAGATACAAGCAGCCGAGGAGCAGAGGCATGATGTTTGCTGAGCAGGAGACACTGCAACAAAGCACTGCAGTCACATATTGATTTTCAGTCCCTATAAGAATCCAAGGACATTATTAGGACAATCTGTCATTTCAAGCAGCTTTAAAAACAAATGTGACCAAGTCTAAAACATATATTCCCCCGGAAATTGCTCCTTGGTCCCTAATTCTTGAGATAAGCCTGGTTTCAATGTCTCGTATATTTCTAGATATGTGTGAAATTACATGAGTTCACGGAGAAAAGAGGGAAGAACAAGATGATACTGTCCTCACCCTTCTTGACTTGTCCGCCGTCAGAACAAGTTTGTGGCTGTAAGGCAGAGACTCTCTGCTCTTTGACAGCTTTGTCTGCGTGGTCATCTGAATGGCTGCCATCTAGAGAGCAAAACATCTGCAAGTGGAGAGGAGAGGAGGAGAGGAGAGGAGAGGAGAGGAGAGGAGGAGAGGAGAGGAGAGGAGGAGAGGAGAGGAGAGGAGAGGAGAAGAGGAGATGGGAAAAGATGTTTATCTAACAAACATTAACAGTTAACAGCCTCTTCACCAAATCCTTTCATCCTGACTTCAATCTGCGCACTTTCAGAACGACTCCTCATTGTTGACATTACCGTTACTTCTTCCTGAAATCAAAATCCTCCTCCTTCACTTTTCCTGCCGACTCGCTGTGTTTTAAGTTTTAACACGTTTCCATTCTGCCTGTGTGACCTCGTCACTTCGTCTCCTGGCGGCGGACACCACGTGTTAACTCGTAGAACCATTAGAAACAAAAGATCAAAGTCTTACCAGCAGAGAACAGGAGTTCAAACTCTCTCATTTCCAGCCACAGGCGCTCAGCTCCACTGCGTTGTGGTTTGTTGCTGTGGCAACGCACTCAACCCACCGCGCAGTAAGCTGTTCCCTGATTGGTCCAAACAGTGAAGGGCTGGCACCTGCAATCTTTTACTATTTATTTGATTATTCAACATTTTATTAGTTTATACAGTAGTATAATCGATGTGTTTGGCATATTTTATACACAGCTTTTACTTTTAGATTAATTGCATTTTATAGGAAAGATTTTTTTAACATGTGATTTGTAACTGTGGTGCTGCTGTGTTGTTTTAACTCCTTTTATTCCTTTTATCTTACTTTTATTGCAACTGTATTTTATGTAGTGGTTTCAAAGGGACAGATTTGGACTCTGCGGCCTATGACATTAGGTGTTTAGTTTAAAAAGGTGTAGAGGAAATGATGTCTGATCTATTATTATTATTTTAATTATTATGATCATTATTGTTGCTGTCGATGATACTAATACTGAATAAGTATAATAAACTTTAGATCTTATAAATTGAATGTGAATCTTCAAAAATATAGTAAAGTACAAAATAAAGTGCAAAATACAATACATACATCTACAATGTTAAGTGAAGTAACACTTTGAGGGAGAAATAAATGGACATAACTGTTTTAAATTGTACTCTTGTTTCCAAACCAGGTTTAAATGAACAAATACTAATAAATCATAAGAGAGAAAGTGAGTCGCACACATTCTGACGATCTGCTACTGAAACATCAACATGATCCACAGACACAGATTAAGAAATAATGTCTCTACTTGCTCACAAGTCTCATCGGGTCTCTCCCTCTGTGTGTGTGTGTGTGTGTGTGTGTGTGTGTGTGTGTGTGTGTGTGTGTGTGTGTGTGTGTGTCCAGCAGGTTGTGATTATAAGGTCATTAAAAGTGCAAGTGGGTCTACAGAACTGGATTTGAAAGCCCAGTCAGCGTGAAAGCAGGGAAGGAATGTTTTAACTTCAATCTATGACTTTTATTACATGTATTCATACATGTACTGATAAGTACATGTATGAATACATGTACTTATCAGTACATGTATTCATACATGTACTGATAAGTACATGTATGAATATCATCTTATTGCAATTCATCCTGTTGTTAGACTATAAAGAGTTTAACATATTTTAGAGACAAACCTATTGGTTGATAGTTTTCCTTCTGTGTTTACAACCTGTAATTGCAGCTTTCAATGGGCCCATACTCGTTTCTTTTCTTTTGTCACTTTCATTCTCTCCATCCAACCCATGTGTCAGCATTTTGAATTGTTGCACAGCCTGTGTGCGTGCGTGAGTGTGGACATGTGTGTGTGTGTGTTTGTGTGTGCGAGAGAGAGAGAGTGAGCGACAGAGGGGATAACTAGTTGAACTAGTTGTTTTGCTTAAATCAGTTTGCATTGAAGTCTTTTTTATTATGTTTATGTGACGTGTACAGTCATGTTGTCCTTTATTCTCTAATTTATTCCTCCCTCTGTCTTTGTGTGTGTGTGTGTGGGGGGGGGGGGGGGGGGGGTGACCGTGCATGCCTCAGTGAGCAGCTCATTCTGCTGGAAAACTGGATTTAGTCTCCTGCAGAGGCCCCGCCCTCCCCCCGTCCGGTGCGCGCTGACGTCAGTGTGCAGCGTGACCTCGGCAGTCTCCATCCTTCGCGGCAGAAGATCCCGTCAAGCAGCGACACGAACCCGGGTCTGATCCACGCACGGTCCCGCTCATCGTCTGGAGGCTATGGAGGCTCCGTCCTGCTCAACCGGCAGGTGAGACCCGCAGGATCAGCACAGACCCGATAGTGAAACTGACAGAGTGCATGTTGTTCCATCTGATGAGAGAAGACGCTTTATTATGAGGCTTTATTCTAAGGATTACACCTCTCTGACGTCGTCAGGTGGGATTCACAGTTCTTCGCATTTCACGCACGTTGAATTCCTTCCTTTAGTGATAATGTCAGTCAACAGGTTGTTTCTGCTTCAGCTTAGCAACAGCTCGGGCTGCTCACGTGTGTTTTGTCGTTTTGTTCACCGGGGACGTGCTGTCATGTGAATGTCAAAGGGAGAGGCACTGATCCGGGAGGAGGGAGGAGGGAGGAGGGGAGGCCGGGCCCTGCTCCGCTCCTCGCTCCGGCCGTTGAATACCAAGTTCCGGCAGCACCGCGGATAGCTCCCGGCCTCAGCGAGGCCTGTTACATAACGACGCAGCCTGCTGAGTGTGTGACCTGCATCAGTATTAGTCCTATTGTTACTGTGAGGGAGATAGAAAAGCAGAATTCGACCAAATCAAGGTTCTTTACTGTTGCACAGAGATAAAGATTAAACACATTTAGAGATTGAACACAAAAAGATAAACGATGAGCACTAGCTTGAACTTAAAAATACATACAAATGTAATTATTATATACCTGCCTGGGACTGCAGACTTAGAGTTAGTCGCTTATACATGAATAATAAGTAAAGTAAAGTGAAATATATATATATATATATATATATATATATATATATATATATATATATACATATAGTCGTGAAGTGACAGCCGGCTCTTAGGGTGAACATTATTGCAACAGGTCATGATTTGCATTGTGCTGTTGAGTGTGTGATGATAAATACAGTTTACCTTCACGCATGAGTTTATTTGTGCATAACTATAAAACTAAAATAACACTAGGTTGGGCGCTTACCTCCACCAGCGCCCATCAGCCCGAGTTGAGCCACATTTTACAGAAAATCTTTCATACAAACAAAACCAACCTGTTTCATCATTAGCTCTTTAATGCATGGTTCCAATCACTCCTGCCTTGTGCTGTGGTGAATAGTGAGCAATGACTGTATGTAAAGACAGAACAAGTATGAATATTCAGGAGGGAGATGATACAAAGAACGTTTACACACACTTCACCTAAAGATATTTGCTTTTAGCTGCCTGTTTCCCTCTCAAGCCTGTTCTCTGAATACTGTTTTCTAATGAACCAGTCAGGGTAGTTACATAACTGTCTAACTACTTGACTAACCACACCCACGATCCTCTGAATATTCTGTACAAATGTTGGATTATACTGACTTGAATGTTGGGTTTGTTCTATGTCATTATTAGGTTATAATAACTGTCAAGCTTTTTATGATAAAATCTCTACTCAAAGTTACATTCTCTAATTGTATTGCACATTCCAGCAACAACTAGAACGGCGGAGCAGTCTCCTTAAATTAAATCAAGCTGCACCAAGGTTCACAGAACCCAAAGATATCAGTTCACTTAATGTACCTCATGTTTTCATTAAGAAAATGAATCAATCCGTCCACCTGATCCCAATCTGCACCAAGTGTTAATGGGTTCTGTCCTCATCCAAGTGGAAGGTCTGAGCGTGTGTGTGTTTGTGTGTAGCGCTGCCATGACCACCTGTAGTAATTCTTCAGGTTGAAGAACAATGTCTGTAACTGACAGACTGGTAATGACAACCACCGTCTGTACTGCAGAATGAAATGAGCCCTTCGGATTTTATACAAAACAGAAATACGCCTCCTATTCATCCCCTCTCTTGTTCCCTCCTGTCTGTTTGTGTGTTGCTTTGTGTGTTTGTTAATCAACAAGATTACACAGAAAAACATACAAAACAAACATTCCTACTGTAATGAAATATTGACCTTGTATTGGATCTTGAGTTAAATAAGAAAACAAATGGAAACACCCTCAGCTGATCTGTTATATTAGTAACTCATCACATCTTGTTCAGAGATGAACTCCATTTGTCATCAGGATATTCCAGTAAAACCAGTTATGTATAAACTGTCAACTTATCTCCAGTGCAGAAAGTAATCTCACTTTTCCTGTTGGCAGAAGCTCAACTATTTCCCAGTTGTTAAAACAACAGCTGAACCCGTTTGCTGAATCTACTCTTCTTCTTATTGTCTGTTGTTAATGTAAATCTTCTTTATTTTGCTGTTGACACACATGTTGTTTTTCTTTTTATAACTTCTACATACTTTATATTTATATAAATTCCAAACCGTCCTCTGCTGATGAACTCGCCCCAAACAAATATATAACGGAGACTTTCTGTCACACACACATTGAATTCACGCTGTGAAGTTTTCTGGGTATAGACAAAGACGTCATCAGAGCCTCAGTTCAGTAACATTTTGCTCTTTTCAGATACAGTTATGAGGAGTACAAAGAGACAGCAGACTGGCTGAGGGACCACACAGAGCAGCGTCCGAAAGTGGCCATCATCTGTGGCTCGGGCCTGGGCGGTCTGGCTGACCTGCTGCAAAACGCGATTGTCCTCAGTTATGAGAAAATCCCTCATTTCCCCACCAGCACCGGTAGGTAATCTCTGTCCGTTGCATTTCATCAACAAGGGGAATCATCAGTGTTTTGACACAGCTTGCACCAGCTCATACTGTCGGTGTAATCTTGCAGTACCAGGTCATGCTGGGCAGCTGGTGTTCGGGAGCCTGCGGGGCCGCGAGTGCGTCTGTATGCAGGGGCGCTTCCACTTCTACGAGGGCTACAACATGCAAACGGTGAGCTGCAGCATGTAAAGTGTAAAGTGTTCGACGTCGCTGAGTACACCTCTGTGCTTTTAAACTGAAATGGTAAATGAGTAAAACCTGTGTCATCCGTCAAAAGAGAAAAAGCAATTTAGAGTCTCCCTTTAACCTGACACCAATCTGCAGGTTTTTGGATTGTGTGGAGATCCCAACTTTTATAATTAAAGCTAAACAAAGGTCAAGGAGACAATACAGGCCCCAAAGTATACCTGGAGTTTACCTGTGATCACATCCACAGTCAGTATATTTGAATTAGGTTTGTGAAATAACCTTTGAAACGTGCAGCTTCCTCAACTTTTGCCAGGAAAGTGTTGAGGATGTACCTGAGCAGGAAACCAGCTTGTGAGGTTCATTAATCATCCACATGAGCTGCAGAACATTGACACAAGCTTTCATTTAGAAACAGATGAGTAAGTGTCTCTGTGTTTGGTCCAAGGACTTTCTGTGGAAAGTGTCAGTGACTGATCAGAAGGACGGTGCATGAAGTCAACTTCAGAGATGATGCTGACTTTTGCTGATTAGCAAATGCCAAAAAACTAAACAAACAAAAGTACAAAACAATTTGCTATTCTGATTTTGACATCATGGAGTTGAACAAGTTGAATTATTTCACAGAGTCAAGTCGACAGCTTTACTCAAAAAGTGCTTGATGGATTGTAAATACATAATTTTTTAGATGCCGGCCTTTGTTATTCATCTCGTTGCCTTGTGAGCGTCTTTCTCCCTGAATTTCTGTCCCCAGCCAACGTCCCGCTGCGTTTCCAAGCCTTGCTGATGTGGCTGATATTGTATCCAGGATAAGTGAAGTGCAGCTGGAAGTTTAAACTCTGACTTTGTCAATCACTTTGAGAAAAGTATTCACAGCGTCTGTGGGCGGAGGCCTAATCTTTAAACTGTGGAGGTGAACACAAACTCACTTGATTATTCTCGTCACAGCAGGAGCCTCTTTGCGAGACTCAATTGATTTTGTGCCTCATTACTTTTAGGAGCTTTCAGTTCCAGACTGGCTGTAGATACAGTTTTGGTAAATGCAACAAATTGTTGTTTAAATTCCACATTTTTCAAATCATTAGATAAAACTTTTCACAGTAAACTTCTCCAAGAGACACATTAATCCTCAGGTTTGTCATTTTATCACATCAGGTTGTATGAAATGTGTCTTCCACTGTTTTTTGACCACAGCTTGACAGACAGTGGTGTGTTGCACAACTCTGGCTAACAATTTACATGTGTTGAATGATCATGTGACAGTGAGGAAACCTCTCGGTGCGTCAGGATGGCCGACGGCCTTTGGTCCATGGAGACACGGCCTCCTGGTTTAATCATCAGCCACGATGTGCCACCTCCACTTAGATAATTCCTATAATTCCACTGAATCATAAAATACAGTTTTATACAAACAGTAATACAGAAGGACAGAAGCATTATGAGTCTCTGGTTTCCAGTTATGACTTTGGACACATGATATATTAAATATTTCCAGTTGAAACATCAACAGAGACTAAGATGATCACAAAGTGTCTTGACTCTGAAGTCGTAACAGACTTTGTCTTGTGTTATGATCAATGAAGTCTTTTGGAAAACGAAAGAAAATCAAACCCTGATCAGAGAAGTGACAAATAATGTTGGAGACAAATAATCTTTAAGGAGTAAACAACAGGTGAAGTGCAAAATGCTTTTTGGCAAATATTAGTAACGTGTGAATCTATGTTTATATTTCACATAAAAAGATGTATTTCTTGATTCAAGTTGTATATATTTGGTTGTATTTATGTTTCCTTTTTATATCTTTATGTTTAAGCTGTAAACTATGAAGCCTCACTTTTCTTTGTCATAACGACATCTTAGGAATCACTGACAAATTGTTTTTAATATATATAAAGTACATTCGAATTGTTTTAATGATATCACCATCGGCTCCCAAAGATCCATATCAATGGAACTCTAATTTAAATCAAACTATTCCCATGTTTCAAAATGACGGCACTGACCTTCTCAAGAAAACTGGGTCACTTGAAAACATTTCTGCTCCAACAAGCTAAGGACTTTGATACAGACGAGAAGTAGGAAAATAAACTATTTTCAAATGTGACTGCGGTGTCAAGTAGTAACGTTCATTTACCAGACAGTTATAAACGTTTGCATAGAAACACAACTGTTTCAGACCTGTAAGAAACCTGCAGTCATCAAAATCCTGGAGTTTACTGACATCACCGTATGTAGACGCTGTCGCCTTTTGAAATCCTGGTTTCTCCTGTGATACGTTTTATCAAGACGGTAAAAGAAGAACATTGTTTGTCTCTGCAGGTGTCGTTCCCGGTGCGAGTCTTCCACCTGCTGGGTGTGGAAACCCTGATTGTGACCAATGCGTGCGGTGGACTCAACATCAACTTCAATGTGGGAGACATCATGCTTATCAAGGATCACATCAACATGCCGGGCTTTGCAGGCCAGAACCCGCTCTGTGGCCGCAACGATGAGAGGTGCAGCACAGACACAGAGGCAGGAACATGAGAGTGAAAGCCACACATTCCTGTATCATATTCCTTTCTGTCTTGTGACTCCAGGTTTGGCGATCGTTTCCCTTGCATGTCGGATGCATATGACCGAGACTTGATGGCTCTGGCCAAGCAAACAGCAGCGGAGCAGGGCTGCGACAGCTTCCTGCAGGAGGGAGTTTACTGCATGCTGGCTGGACCGTCATATGAGACCATTGCAGAGTGCAGAGCTCTGCGGCTGCTGGGGGCTGACACTGTGGGTTAGTACAGCTCCCTGATGCTCACACAGAGGGATACTGATATGTTGTGGGAAAGCCTCTTAATGGTGCATCTGCAAAAGGAGGCGAGCTGTGCAAACAAACATGAATATATTATTCAGATGAGAGCAGATACTGCATTCTGGAGGATTTGAGCATGTGGTTGTTGTCTGCAGTATCGCCCTCTGAGATAGAAACTGCAAGTAGCCAAACCAGCATGACTCGACATGATGTGGATGTGCTACAAATGTAAATCAATAGAGTTGCCTGCTTTATGAACACAGAGGTGTAGTCTAAGGACATTCAGGCTCATCCTCTATAACCTGTTTTCAGAGGGTCCATTTGAGGGTGCAGTTTTAATTCATGTTGGCACCTTACGTGACACGACTGATGATGAGCTAAACATAAGGAGAGTCAAGTTAAATGGGCGAGAGAAAGTCTGAATGAAAATATGAATACAGATATTTGTGTTACAGCTCACTGCCCATGATCTCAGTCTTATTCAGGTTCAGGCTGTTTACATGGAACTGAGGATCCATGAATAAAATCACTTTTCTGCAGATTAAACAGACAGAACAAACCCTGCAGAGACATGTGAAATGATGCAGCTGTCAGTGTCTCTCATGTTGTGGCTGTGGACGATGTAGAGAAATACATTTTTTAAAGAATAATCATTAGAATACGTCAAGTTTAAAGTTTAATGGAAGTGCAATAATAATAAATCACAGTTTTTTAAAGAGGTTTTAATATTTATCTCTTCTCCTCCAGGTATGAGCACAGTCCCTGAGGTGGTGGTGGCTCGTCATTGCGGCCTGCGTGTCCTGGGTCTGTCCCTCGTCACCAACATGGTGGTGACAGATTATGACAGCCATGAGAAGGCCAACCACAAGGAGGTGCTGGAGACCACCCGGCATCGAGCCAAGGACCTTGAGCGGCTCGTCAGCCACCTCATCACCAAGATCTAGGACTGTTGGCACATAAAAAAAGTGATTGGTGATAGGGGTAAATACAGCTTTGAATGTAAGACTTAAATGTGTGAAGATGGGGAGATGTACACGTTGGGATGAATAGGTTGATATTTAATCATGGTACTGAGTGAGAGGTTAGTCGCGATGAAGGAGCCAGTTAGCCACTGTTCTAAATGTCTAAATAAAACACAAGGTTGCTTTTATTTGTTTGGTCCAGTCGGTAAAAAATGTGGAAATCATCAGTAATTCAGACCATGTGAACACTTAAATAGTAAGTAAAGCCGACAAAGGGTGTTTCACTGACAGACCACACCGAGCCTTGATTTTGCCTGTGGTTGCCATGGTGAGAAGCGCGCTCTGCCGCACCTTTAACCACACCTGACAATTACCCCACGTGTCTGCTGCCCCTTCAATGATAAACGGTGCATCGTGTGTCTCGTGAGGTGTTGAAACCATCCATCTATCCATACCGCTCATGCCGCTCATGCCACCTCACAGGTCGCTGTGAGGTGGCAGAGATTTCCAGAGCAGCTAAAGGCTCTGGCCTACAGACGGACAGAGGGATATAGCCGAGTTAGAGCATAGGGCCTAGGTAGAGGTGTGGAGAGGGAGAAGGTCCAAGAATGAGATCATCGGTACTAACTGGCTCTTAATTTGTATTATTCTGCAAACACTTGTTATTAATGCTGCATGACAAATACCTATTTTAGCTAAAAATCTAATTAGTTTTATTTACATTTTTCTATTGTATTTTTGGAGTATGACAGTTTATTGATGAAGGATGTGACGAAATGCCAGGAGCTTGTCAATCTAAAAAAGGATCTGTAAAGAAGGAAATAAAAGTTTTAATCCGAATCAAGCCCTGTATCAATAATCTGATGATATATTTAGAAATCTAATCAATCACTAAACATATATATATATATATATATATATATATATATATATATATATATATACACATAATCATACATAATCTGAAAGGGTTTTAGATCTGTTTTCTTTGCACAACAAAAGTCCATTACAGTGTAATATCAGGGAACCGGCCAAAGAACCTGCAGTTTTCAATCTTCTCTGTGCTGATCTGGAAGCTCCTGCCAGGTTCTCTTGAGCGTCTCATTCATTAGAGCTGGAAAGCCCGAGAAGCCCCAGATCAGCCATCCACCTCTCAGATAATTTGTATCAGGCTTCACATCCAGATGCTAATGGAAGCCTTAACGGAGAATTCCGCTCTGAATGAGTGTGTTGTTCACACACAGGGAATTCATTCCAACATACAGGATTGTTAAGAAGTTTTGAAGATGTAATCAAAACTTGTTTTTTTACAACCATTCTTTCTGTTTCCCTGTGTGAAGATAAGAGCAGATGTTACATCTTGTTTCCTCGTTAGTCGTCCGTTGTCTGTGTCTCTATATTTAATCATATTTACTGTATCCATCTTAGAATCGAATGTTCCTGCAAGGTGACTCATCGTCAGTTCATTCACATGCTGTCGAATAAAAAACTTTCAGATGACATCTGGACTGTGTTGTTTTCTGGCATGGATTCACACACACACGTTTCTGTATGGTAATTTCACGCTGACCAATGTGTCTGTGTGTCTCGTGAAAAAAACACTCTTGGGTAATCCCACCCAACCACCAGTACAGTACACACACGCAGAAACACACACACTCACACACACACTTGTCTCTCTATTGTTGTGAGGACACTCAATGGCACAATGCAGTCCCTAGGGCCCTTACCCTAACCTTAACCATCACAACTGAATGCCTAACCCTAATTAGAACCCTAACCCCAAAACCAAGTCTTTACCCTTTGAATTTGTGAGGACCGGCCAAAATGTCCTCACAATGATGGTATTGAACCAGACACACACACACACACACACACACACACACAGTCGTGTCTCCATGACTTCAAAAGACATTACAATGATTTACACCTGTCAAACCCAAACCTCAACCTAAAACCCCTAAACCTTAACCCTAAACTTAATCTGAAAACAACTTAAAATTGAATGATTTACGTACTGGGGGCTGTGGCTGATGGGGTAGAGCGGTCGTCCTTTAATCAGAAAGTTTAAATCCCAGTCTTCCCCATCCTGCAAGCCCAAGTGCCCTTGGGCAAGATACTGAACCCTAAGATTGCCCCTCAGAGAAAGTCCTGCACACAGATGCACTGTATGAATGTGTGGGTGAATGGGTGAATGGCAAATAAAACTATAAAGTGCTTTGACTGGTCATCAAGACGAGGAACGCTCATATAAATTCATACCATTAATGAATGACTATCCCCCATAATATCACTGAATAAACAGATTTGCCCCCCCCCCCCCCCCCACACACACACACACAGAGAGAGAGACACACACCTCATCAACACATCCACTCTCTCTCTCAATCCTTCACCAAAACAACCATCAAACAGATGAAGACACAGTGACATTGAGACGAAGTGGAAATGACTGTTCCGTGCTCCGCTCCCCTTCTGTTACATAATTGATCTACATACAGCGCGTCGAGGTGCAGCCCACTGTGGAACTGAAATATTAATACAAATGAAGCAGGCGGCCTGACGACACAAACACAGCGTCCGTACTGTCTGGATCCTATTTACACACATTTACGCCTCAGCTTCACAACAGAAAGTGAGGCGTCTGCACGAGGGATGCAAGTGGAAGGCTCTCCGCTTTGAAGGGAGGGAAGTGGACGACAGGACGAGCAGATGAAGACAGACCGTAGCAGTGACTAAAGGGAATAGGAGAGGAGACTGAAGTGTGTTTGACTCGGCAGCTCCCCCGCAGGCTGGCGACAGGCCTCGCCTGTAATGCAATGTTGATCTATCTATTGTCGCCGTGCCAACCGAGCCCAGCTCCCGCTATTGATTATTACAGGGTGAAAAGAGGAGCTGAGGAAATAGTTCTGCTGAGTTCACACTCTTAGAAAAACCGTCACACACTCTCTGTGTCTCTCACACACACACACACACACACACACACACACACACACAGCTGTTCCTGTGCACCGTCATGTACCGGAGCTCTTATGAGACAGCACTGCTCCTGTTAGTGAATGTGACTTTTACAAGCGTGAGAAAAAAAGTGGTTGTGAGGGAACGTCTCTGCTGACTTTCACACGATGCCTTGGCTGCCAGCAGCGTGTCAGCTCTGTACCACCGAGCTGCAAGGTGGATGTGGAAAATTATGGCTGCACCTCAGAGGAGATGTGAAGGGTCAGGGTTTAACTCTGCATCCAAAAGCACCATGGTGCCAACTTGGTCCATCTGGATGATGTTCATGATTGTGTTTGCCTGCACCATCACAGCCTCAGATGAGGTAGACTTGACCTTTAGCACTGAAAGGACGAGATGTTAACATCCAGCACACGTTTCATTTAGTCTTGATGTGATGACAGAACGTTACTGAACATCTCCAGTGCTGAAAGTGAAATGTAACGTCCTTTCAACAAGCTCATTTTTTAAAGGTTCAGTCCTTTACACTGCAGAGGAACCAGAGGACGACACTCAGAGCTGGGAGGTGATCAAGAATTCACCTCCTTGCACCTCAGGTTTACTGTTGCTCACCATGATACGAGTTTGCCATATGATCGTATTAAACCTTTTACGTGTAGGTGTGACAGTGGTGCAGTGGTTAGCACCATTGCCTCACAACAAATAGGTTCATGGTTTTGAACCTGCTGGCTAACCAGGGTGTTGTGTGGTGTTTGCACGTCAATCAATCACATTTTATTTGTATATCCATAGTCACAAATTACAATTTGTCTAATCGGGCTTAACAAGGTGCAACATCCTGTGTTCGTTACCCTCAACACGAGTAAAACTACCAAAAGAACCTATTAATTATAATTATTAATAACTTTGTTTTCAGCTGATCTCCAAAACAAATCAATGCAGGTTGGAGGTTTTTAAATATGAAATCAAAAAGATGATCCAGCTGTTTTCACACTGCTGTACTGTCGCATTGTGTGAAATCTTCTTAACCTATTTTTCACATGTAATTTAATGTCAGATGTCCCGACAACATTTTGACACATCACAGCAGGAAAAGCACGGACGTAATTTAACGACATTAATTAATAACCATTTAGTTCATCCTGACCCGGGACCCTGGGTTTGTGCTTGCTTGCACACTGGCACGATTTACTGGACAAGCAAATGGAACAGAGCCATTCTTAATGCTGTTAATTACAACTGTGCTCCAAATGCCATGCCAAATCAAAATGCCTGCTCAAGGGTCTGTGGAAATCAGCCTCTCCAGGACTTGTGAAAACCTCCTCAGACCCACACAGACCAATTGAAAAGTGTCAGTGATATGTGATATGTGTCTTTTTGCAAATTCCATCCAGCAGCAGGAAAATGCTTCCAGGGAAACTTGCCCTCGTGCTCATTACAGTCTAATTACTTCATCCTCAACATTATCACCTCTTGCAGTAAATGAGCAGAAGAAATACACATGAGTAGTTTATTTTCATGCTCATTCTCCTAATAGGATCTGTGGCTTCGGCTGCCTCTCTATGGCCATTAATGAAAAAGTTTCTCCCTGTTTTTTTTTCCCCAGAATTTACATTTATTATGTGGGCTAATCACTGCTGGCTGCAGGCTGCGTGGGGAAGATGATTAGCCTGTGAGTTCTAATTAAGTCTGTGAAGCCTCACACGCTGTAGACGGGCTCCGGGAGCTGCACGCTTAGATACACACACAGATGTAAGGGGAAGGAACGCACACACAAACACACACACACACACACACACAACACACACACACAAACACACACACACACATACAAACACACTATATACAGGGATGCATAATATGGAGAAGCATGCATCTTGCACTGGATCATACAGTGTTCACGCTTACACACTTGTACTTCTATCTTAGTGAGGACACTCATTAACATAATGCATTCCCTTACCCCCCCCCCACCCACCCTAACCTTAACCATCACAACTCATTGCCTAACCCAGAATCTAATTCTAATCCTAATGTTTAAACCAAGTGTTAACCCTCAAACAGCCCATGGAAAACGTGAGGACTGTCTTCAGCTCTCTCACACGCACACACATGCACACACACACAGACATGCATTGTATGAAGCATCTTGCAACTGGCATCATACAACAAACATGCATTTAGTATAATGATGATGATGATGCATCAAGGCTACACACACACATACAGCCACGCATGTCTGCACGTGCACATACAGTGATGCTCACTGCAGTGCAAGAGACCTCACATCACACAACTACATCCACACATGCTCTCTCTCTCTCTCTCTCTCTCTCTCTCTCTCTGACACTCACACACACACACACACACACACACACACACACACACACACACACACACACACACACACACACACACACACACACACACACACACACACACACACACACACACGCACACACACACACAGCAGGACAGGGACGCTGACTCGGATAGATGGACTGTCTCTGGGGCAGTGCGCCCCCTCTGGCGGTGCAGGGTTGGTGCAGCTCGTGTGCGAGGTTAAAAGCGGCGGGCGGTGCGCCGGGGCTCCAGTGTGGGTGCGTTCGAATCAGGAGACACAGAAAAGTTATCAGCGGGATTGTGAACCTGCAGCAGAGCAGCATCCGTCCTCAGCATCATGGCCAACAAAGCACAGCAGCCTCCTCACCTGCATCTGGCTGAGGTGACCGCGTCCCAGTTCCTGGACATCTGGAAACACTTCGACGCTGACGGTAGGACTTGTGTCTCTCTCTCTAAAGTTCATCCACACCCAGAAACCATGAGATATGAAGAAGATCAGTTATCAAGGCAGCGGATAGATGGAGGGATGAGGAGGAGACAGAGGGATGAAGTGGAAAGAGTGAGGAGCACCTGCAACACCAACAACCTTCAGACTGTCAAGAGGTCTTATATTAAAGAATAATATCACAGCAAAAGTATGAATTTGACATATTAAAGTCACAATTTTGTAAATTTGAAAGCAAGAAAATCATTTTCTGGGATTCTATAAAGTAATTATAGATTAAAAAAAATACTATTTGTAGTTTTAAAAGACCCTAGGTGCCTTACAGGGATATTTAAGTTAATTAAATTAAATATAGGGACTATTTCGTGTGTAATCTATGCAAATATTATTTGTCTTCATGTCTTCTACTTGATTGATGAATAAAGTTGCAAAAAAATCCAAATAGGCACAATATCATTATTATTATTGATATTATTGAAATCATTTCTAATTTGTTAAATAGCCCACAAAAGCAGATGTATCATTACATTTTTTCTAGTAAGTGATTAAAACATATAATACAGTAACATTTCATAGTATTAAAATCAGCCCTAAATGCTGTATAAACTGCATATGAATTTCTAATTGCAGCTTTGTTCCATATTAAAGCTAATGAGCACACAAAGAGGAGCCTGACATTTTCATTTCATCAATAGCGAAGGGCTTTGATTTGAACTCTCGGCTGAAGTGTTAGTTTGCAGTTAATCACTGTTTTCTGAGGGTTAAAATCACCTATAATCACTGACAGTGATCATCAGTAAGAGAGTGATTCTGCTCACAGGAGCATTGATGCGTGTTTCCAGTCGAAGAGCAGCTCCCGTCGAGTCTCGGCTGCAGATAGCTCACTGCTTTATGGATTTATTATGTCATAAAATCCTCAGCGTGTATTACTTTCTCCCCCTTTTTCTATATAGTCTCAATCTTGATCATCTTCTTGAATTGATCCATGCACGTCCTGTTTAATCTTCACGTTTCACTCTGCAAATATCTGTTAAACACAATTATTTTATTTCCAACATCTTGTTGTCCTTTGTTAAAATGTCAAATTGGTCACGATTGGCTCATGTTACAGCATCAGAGGCACGGAGGACAAGCCCCGGTCCCTTCGGTGAGCCACTTAATTAGGAGATAAGATCAAACTGACACAGTTAACCAGCTCCCTGGTTTATTAGTGATCAGCTGCAGCCGGGCTAATTAAAATATCCATTAATCATCAGCAGAAAAGTGAGTGAGTATGTGGGACATACTGGTCGTTATTAAACATCCTCAGTCCTGCTCGCTCACTCAACTTTCTCCAGATGTCCAACGAGGTGGATGTGTCGCAGTCATCTGTTTCACACACACACACACACACACACACACACACACACACACACACACACACACACACACACACACACACACACACACACACACTTGGGAATTCATTGTTAGCGGGAGCTGTTTTTGATGCACACATGCAGAAACAAACTCCTCAGGGAAATCAAGGTGGAATGAGGAGGTGGTAGGTGTGCAGAGGCTTTAGAGACAAACAGATAAGTTGTCATTTCTGTTTTTAAACAATTTTCTCTTGGCCAGAGTGTGTGTGGACATCAGGGCGGTTCCAACCAGGTTTTCAAGCCCAAACCCGTGGAGGTGTTTTACATATCGTGCTTTGCAAATCAAATACAACCCCACTGTGCATCAACTGATTTGGCTGGAGTGTGTGATTCCTGCGCTCATTATACTGGGAGTGTCTCGTGGCTCGGGCAGCAGGAGGGGAGAACTAATTTGTTTGCTCAGATTGAGTAAACATCTCTGAGTTGCAGATAAAAATACACAAGAGGCGATGCACCCACACATGATGAAACCACATATTCCCCAGGATCAAATCTCATTTGGATTGCATCTCTCTCTCTCTCTCTCTCTCTCTCGCTCTCTCTCTCTCACTCGCAGCTCCTCCACTCTCATCCTCCTCTGCCGTCACCGTCAAACCTTTTCAATTCAGTCACTTCAAAGCTGCAAAAGGAAACAACTGCAGCTCCATTCGCTAATTATAGAACAGTTGCTGTCAATTCTTTTTATTTACCTGCATACGTGGGAATTTGGATGATTAACACACAATCCTCACCTCGAATCGACCAAACTTTGATCCCAGCCCAAGACATTTGAATAGACAGGGCTGCACTCTGCTTTGAAAGGCAAATGCACTTTATATAGGCTTTGAAATATGAGTTGGCACAGCTGCCCGGTTTGAGAGGATTTCCTATGTTGGATTTTTAGAATCACAACCAGAAGCGTCTTTGCTGAATCGCCTGAGACCGACGCAGTATCCCAGAGAGTGCCAAAAGTGGGTCTGTGAGGCTTTTACTTTGGCAGCGGGTGCAAGATTTAAGAGGCTGAAGTATATGCAGGCAAGTTGAAATGAGCCATCTCATTAAGACGTATATCCATCCATCCATTATCTACTCCACTTATCCTTTTTGTTAAGCGTCGCTGAGGACTGGAGTCCATATAAAAGTAGTTTAAAGTGAATGATTTAAATGTGAGTTGAGGTCTGCAGCCACTGGCAGTGATTTCCTACATTTACACACTGATATAACACCATTGATTCGCTGTAGATGATCAGCCGCTGGATTGTGGACACTTTGGGGAAACAAGGACACACTAATCAGGCTGCAGCACAAACCTTAAGCATGAAGTTTTGATAGACAGAACTCATGCTGCATGTGAATAAACACAGATGCTCCCTCATGCACAAATCTACCGGCTGCACAGTCGCTGCATGTATTGAATGAATGACAGCGCTCCGGCCTCTAATCTGTTCATAAATCTATTTGTATTGTCAGGTTATCTCATTCGCCGTGTAGTTAATCACATTTTATTCTGTTTAATTATCAAGCAGGTCTTTACTCTCCGGAGAGCGAAATGTCAATAAAGCCCACAGGAGGGAGGGAGGCTCGATAGCAGCGAGGCATTGTGTCCCACTTACTGAAACAGCACAGCTCGTACTCATGAGTTTTGATCATATCACTGAGGAGCGTGCACACATTCCCACCCACACACACACACATGTGAAAATTTCCATGGTTAGAACAAAGCCGCTGAGATGCTGCTCGGATAGAGAGAGGGACTCAGAGATGAGGCTGAGGCAGAGAGTTAGAGGGAGCGGAGAGGAAGTGGATGGTATTATAATCTTTGTTAGTGTTTAATGAGGCCGCTCTGCCTTCCAGGGTTTTATTGAAGCAGCGAGTTACATCGTTTGGAGCCATCTGTCCGGCCGCTCAAAACGCTTGTTGATAGAATATTGGCACCGGTTCACAGACTACCTGGGCGAAGCCGGCGCAGCTCATTCGTCCTCTGAATAGCTTCTGTCAGGGCGCCCGAACACCAGGAATAAAGATAAAATGAGACAAGGAGAAAAACTGCTATGTCGTCCCCAGGATGAATTTGTCATCACAGAATCCCAAAAAACTAAAATATGATGGACATGCATGCACCTAATGTGACAGCATGATTGATAGCACAGAGTGAAACAAGATAAGAGGAAGCTTAAGTTCTTCAAAAAATATAGTCACTCTCATACTTTATATAATCGTTAAAAACTTCATCTGAAAATCTACTTTTTATTTTAGGCCTCACACTTTTGTTTCTCCCAGACACTGTCATCCATATCGATTAGTCCCATTTGCCAAACTCCCCTCTGACTGTGTTATTGATCTCCTTGGAATAAAAGAAGCTGCTTGTGGATCATCACCTTCAGAATCCTAAAGAAGCCATTTTCCATATATAGCTTCTCCTCGTGTGCAACCCTGTGAACGCAGCGAGTCTTTGAGGAGTGATCAGTTTGCATCGTGTTAGTCAATAGTCTATAGAAGAAACAGAGTTACTGGTAAAAGACTCATGTTTGAATCGATAACGGCAAAACCGTGATGTGTTTGACACTGCGACCACATCTGGCTTAATGGGGGGTTTTCTGTGTGTCTGAAATACTGAGTAAAGCCCTTCGTGGTGGATGCTAGGATCAACATGGCGTTAACTGTCTGTCTGTCTCCCAGGTAATGGCTACATCGAGGGGAAGGAGCTGGAAAGCTTCTTCAGGGAGCTGGAGATGGCCCGGAGAGGAGCGGGGGTGGTAAGTCCAGGGACTATAACTTAACACACACACACACAAACACACACACATACGCACTGACCAGTCGGGCTTCACTTGTATTGGTTGCAAATCTTTTTTTTCCAGGACCCTTCAAACCCCACATTCAGAGAAAAGATGAAGGAGTTCATGCAGAAGTTTGATAAGAACAAAGATGGAAGGATTGAGATGTCAGAGGTGAGGATCTGGAGCTTTGTGTGTTATTATGCTTTAATCTTTTTTATATTTAAAGGTTCAGTGTGTAGAATGTAGTGACATCTAGTGGTGAAGTGTCATTTTGCAGCTGAATACCCCTCACCTCACCCAAACATGAAAGAGAACCTGTGGTAGCTTCAGATTCAAAATATGTCTAGTTTGTCCAGTCTGGGCTATTGTAAAAAAAATGGTGGCCTCCGTAGAGAGGACCTGCTCCTGATGTGAATATAAAGTATTGAAATACGAAGTATTTAAATATAAACGGCTCATTCCAGTGTGAAGAAAACAACAATTCGTACAATTTAGATGAAACAAACATCACTAGGATTACCTCATATTCACTTTCTGCCTTTTACCTAAATCCTTGCATGTATGCTTCCTTCCTTGCAGAGTTAGATGAGAGGATTAATTTCACTCTCTTCCATGGCCAGCAGCCAGAAGCATAAAGACTATAAATAAAGAAAACCACGATACTCTTCCAAAATTGACAGTCACTTTGCAGCTGGCAGTAATATGATAAGATGTATATTACTCATATACATTTTCCAAACTTCAATCTGTGCAATTGCTTTGGGCCATTGCCATGCTCTAAAGGTTCTCTTTATGTGTAATTACTGTATGTTGTTAAATTCACTAAAATGTGGCTCAGACCCCCAAAACACACTTGAAGAAAATAGCTTTGTGTTTTCTGCTCTCAAAGGATGGTGAGAAAAAGTTATAAAAAGAAAACTGTGAGATGATTCACAAAGCCAGAGGACTACAGCTCAAGTGAGAGGATTCAGAAACCCGATCAATACTCAGATCGGCGGGTATAAAAGCCGTCTTTATTATCGTCCCTGCAGAGCATCAGTTCGGGATATTGCTTTCCCCTCGATTTTACCATTTTCAGAGTGAGATGTGAAAGAGATGCGAAGAGGAGGGTTTTTCCGCAATATCAATAATCCACCGCCAGCCGGGAAAATCTGCAAATGAGTTTTAGCTTCAATTATTGTAGTGAAGATCCAATATAAAGCATCCAAAAACATCGTTTTTTAAAAGAATTCCAATTTAGGCATAGCCCTGCCACTGAGGTTACGTCTCTCTATTATTAATGTCGGAGGTGCCCATTGGATGCTTTGCAGACATTTTTTCTGTCCCAGCTTTTCAACTCCACCATCTTGTGCTCTCACCACTTCCATTTCCCTGTCACTTGTCTCTTCAGCTGGCCCAGATTCTCCCCACTGAAGAGAACTTCTTGCTGTGCTTCAGAGAGTTTGTCAGCTCCAGTGCTGAATTCATGGTGGTAAGTGTGTTTCTGAGTGAGCGTGGACGGGCCGGTATGTTTCTTCTAACACAACAAACTCTGTTATTTGATCCGTTCTTAGCGGTACTTTTCGACCTCTTGCACAAAAGCCTCTTGTTCGCTGTGAAACGTAACAAGGACAGGTTGGCTTTAACGAGCCGTTGGTTAACGAGTCAGGAGTCAGTCGAGCATGTGAGGCCTTGACAGCTTGCATGTTCTCGTTTCTACCTACTAGCTAATTTCACGGATTAGTTCCCTGTCTGTGGTTGAAGGTCTAATTCTAATTAGTGAAATTAACTGGAGAAAACCACACACTACTCAGTGCCTCCATTGCACAAGGTTGCCTGTGTCTGCTGTTGAGACGTAGCAGAAGGATTTGAAATCGAGCAACAACACCTGCTCCATCATGAACTGGAGAAGTGGCAGAAAGAGGAGAAGTTAACGCTCATGTCTGACAGGAAAAGGAAAGTTGAGGTTTAAATTCCTTCAGTAAATAACCCTCCTGATGTGTTTGCTGGTCTATGCAGAGAAGCTGACATTCAAAATCTCATCACACATTAAGCACTAAAGGAGATTTCTGTTCTCGTTGTCAGGTTCATAGTTTTACATTGTGTTATTAAAGGGTTATACGCTGTGATGTCAGACTGTCCATCGCTGCAGCTCCTCTTTTCAGCCTCTGTCCCAAACACTTGGTTTCAGCTCCTGTCTCTTTAAGACCCCTCTCTTGATAAAGCCCAGTCTTTTCTGATTGGCCAGCCTGCCCATTCCTTCCTGATTGGTCAACCACTACCACTTGGGGGCGTGTCAGTCTAGCTGCTAGCCGTGCATTATGCAAATGTAGAGCATGTCGTGATGTCATGTGACCTGAAAAGACATTTCAGGAGCTTCTGTGTTTTTAACTGCAGAAATTTTACATCAACAAAAAAACTATATACAGTAAATGTGTTAACTTTGAGCTAGTAAATGTACTGTATATAGTATTCATGTTTTACATCCATAAAGAATTAAAGAAAAGGCCTAATGAATATTTCCATGAGCCCCATTTGTTTATATGTCATAATCGGTAGAATAACAATAGTTCAACACCCAATTTCACACACATTCTGTTTAGCAGAAGTAGAAACCTAATGAAGAGTTGAAGGGAAAACGAACCCAGTACAAATATGTTCTATACTAACATGTTTAAACATTTGAATTATAACATCTGTGTCAAAGTCAAATGTTTAAACAAGACAGTGGCACTGAGATGGATTTTTATTGTACATATACTAAAACTGATATAAGGGAGTAAATATAAAGAATATAAAGAGAAACATAGGCATATTTTATACATGTAAAACACATCATATCTATATCAATGTTTTCATATTGGTGCAGATGAGCAAACATAAATGCTCAAGGGCTCATATTGGTTGATTTTTATGGTTTCAACCGATAAATCACTGACAGTATTAATTCACCAAACAGAAAATAACAATGACCAATTCAGTCTCTTATGTAACAACAGAGATGTTTGTTTAAGAAACGGTTTTATCTGAAAACTTCCAGAGAAGCATAAACAAGTTCAGAGCTGCTCTGAATTATGAATAATGAATGAATGTCAGAGTAACAAAAAGCCCTTTGCAGAGCTGAAAGGAACCAGGAACGGGAAAATCATTTATTCCAAAAAAAAACCCTTCAGAAGATAAGAAAATGGCAGATTTCGTGTTAGATCTGCTGCAGTGAAAGGACAGAGTCAATTAGAAGCCAATTACATGTGGGGAAGAGGCTGTCCTTGTCTCCTGTGTCAAATTGAGAGGGAATAATGTAATGAGAGAAGGAGGATGAAGGAAAAAGGAGGTGTGGAAAGAGAGAAGGATGCAAAGGGCAAACGGGGGAACGCGGCGAACACAGAGGACGTAAATGAAATGTCGATGGGAAGAAGAGAGCCGGAGTTTGAGAACATAAAACAAGAGGTGGGGGATTAATCAGTCTTTGCCGAAGGGTGCGGGGCGGAGGAGGTGGGCAGAGAGGGTTTTAAAGGGTTAGAATGAGGAAGCAGAACCTTCTATTTTCAGAGTCATATATAATGGATAACCACTGTACCACTGTAGCGCCTCTCTGCAGAGCCCAGAGGAGGAGCGGAGGAGATGGGGGGAAGGCCATCCATCTTTGATAAGGAGCCCGTCTTTGGACAGGGACAGCTGCTAGATTAAAACATTCATTAAAATGACTTTCTCTCCCTCCCTCATTTCTCTCTCTGTCTCTCGCTGCCCTCCGCTCTGTATGTGGGGGCGGGACGGGATTGTATCGAAAAACTGTGTGATTACAGCCGCGGTCCACGCTTCTGTGGTCGTCCCCCCTCTGGAACGAGAGAAGAATCAAACTCTTAGCGTGGTTAAAGAGCAAGCTGGGGTTCGATCAGAGAGAATTTATGTAGGGGGGGGGGGGTGAAATAACGATGGAGGAAAGGGTGTTTGTGCATCAGAGAAAACTCAGTCCAGTGTTTGTTGATTTCTTTCAGGCGTGGCGACGATATGACACAGATCGCAGTGGCTATATCGAAGCAAATGAATTGAAGGTATGTTATAAATATAAGTCATACATCACTTTAGAATGTGTTTGTAAAAATCTAATTCAAACTATTTACTCATCTGTTTTTAAAAGTCGTCATATACTTATGTTTATTTTGTTTTGTCTTTTTTCTTTCTTTTCCCCCCCCATGCACATTCACAGAGCACCTTCCCAAAACCCTAATCAAATAGTTACACAGCCACTGAGGCTGAGACTCAAAGCGTATCCCATGTTTTTTCCTATAATCCGTTACAGTTTATTTACATGATTTCTGGATGTTTTGGGGTTTAGCACTAATAAAAAGAAAAGAACGAGTCACTTCCTTACCGTGATGTTAATTCTGAATCTGTTTATATATTTAAACGAAAATTTCAAGACTCTGGGAAATACTCGTGTTCACTTTATAGCCAAATATCAGCGGAGAAGATTGAAAGATTATCTGGATTCATGCGATTTGATTGCGCTTTATTCAACCTCATCGTTACACAAGACAAGAGAAGCAACCGAACATCCACTTACTCTGGGCTCAACCAATCACGAGTCAGTCTCAGCTGTCAATCATGGCGTTTCACCCTTTACTGATTGCATCAAATAACAAATTAAAACCAAACTTACCGTAAAAATGATCAAACGTCAGTGTGATAAGAACGACCTAAAAATGACATAAACCATCCTTGTGAAAAATGTATTCAACGTGTGCTTTGACTTTTGAGTTTGGACTCTGTCCCGTCCGCGAACATGGAGGAGTCAGGGTTTATGACCTATTCTGCAGCCAGGGGGCGATCAACACAGTTTAGCCTCACTTTTGGGGCGCGGTCATGTCGTCCACATGTCTCCAATTGGTACATGTGAGTGTTTCGTCAGTCAAAGAAAGCGAATAAGCCTTTTTCCAGGAGTTTTGATTCTTTAAATGCGAACGCAACAAAATATTTACTTTCATATCTGACTTCAAAAATTCTTTAAGTAAGGATGAGAACCTGACTGAATCCAAGCTGCAGGATTTTCCCTGTCAGGCCCATCAAGTGACATCTGAGCTAAAAACGACCAGTGTTGCCTTGAGAGGTTTCAGTGCGTCGCCTTGTTTTCCATGTGAGCGTGAGGGCGTGTTTAGAACCAGGCTGCAGCTTTGACAGACGACAGTTAAGTGGCTTCACCAACAGGAGATTCCCCAATGACCAATTCTGTTCAGGTGAGGATTCAGATGCAAAAAGCTCCACAGTTCGCACAAATATTATTCACTTCAGCACCTCCTGGAAACGTTGTGTCAAATCACATAAAGGAAAAAGCTCCACACGGGAGTCGAGCATTAATGGGGTCAGTGATTCTGCGTGTACGGATTAGGCTGCTCCGGTTGTTATGGGATCGCATCTCTTCCAGCTGACCAGGTGCAGATGAGCTACTCAGGTGTGGTTTTTTAAAAAGCTTTGGGAAAATGCCGATGGCAGACGTGTTTCTGACCAAACGACTGTGAGCAGACGTGGAAAATATTCAAGTTTATTGACTCAGATAGTGTAATATAAGAGTATTATGTAATATTTGAGTATTTTTCACTTTATACTGCCTTACATTTACTCTATCTAATGACTGAAGCTACTTTTTACATTGCAGATTAAGTTTTTACCTACAAAACACAAAATAAACTAATAAACCAATTCACTCATTTGTTTGTACCTTTTCTTATCTTCTGTCCTTGTTCTTTTCAGCTTTTTTACTTTCATCTGTCATTCATTTTAAACTTTCTAAATATTTAGAAGATACTAAGCCGTGCTCTATTTACTATCGTTATTTGAACTTGACTTCTTATCATTAAAAAAAACGTGTAACTTTACAGTATTTTATGTTTATTGTTTTAGAGATTCTTCTGTGATGATGGTATCAGAAAATTCCTCTACGTTACTAAATGTGAATAACTGAGATCTCATGGTGCTATTGAATCTACAGCTTTGTATTTAATCTTGTAACGTTAATTAAAGCTCTTTCATAGTTTTTGTGTTTGCCACATTTCTGCATGTTCTTGCTCATGTCTGTTTCTTTCTCCGTCCTCAGGGCTTCCTGTCAGACCTGCTGCAGAAGGCGAACAGACACTACGATGACCAGAAGCTGCAGGAGTACACACAGACCATAGTAAGGCCCACACTCACATGTGGACTCATACATACTCAGGAGAAGCCCACATTTCGAATAGACATATTTTAGTGTATTTTACCGCTTCCTCGCACCAGATTGTAACAAACTAGGTTGTATTTTGAATATCTTCTGCAGCTCAGGAAAGGGTTTCAATACGGTAACGTCAGGATAAAAGACCCAAATAAGATGCTTAAATCTGTATCTCTCAAAGTAATTAAAAGTACAATAAATAACCAAATTGCTATTCACCTTGTGGCCCATTTTTTCCCCTTTACAACCCAAATGCACTTTTATTCGTTTTCACGTAGTTTGCTAGCAGAGGAATGAGCAAAGTAAACAATAAGAATTTTCCAAAAGCAGGAGCAGCAAGGTCAGACTCTCGTACTTTGGTAAGTTCGCCTCCAGAGGGTAGGAGGACTACTTGCTTTTGGAACAGCAGCTTTCCTTCTGACATCAGCAGTTTCAGAGGTGATGCTGTTGTTAAATCGTCCAAACACTCAAATGTTTATCATGTATTCAGCTTCCACTTCTCAGATGAAATATCAGAAAAAAAACCCATATATTTCAATTCTGAGACCAAATTTCCCCTTCAATGAATTCCATCATACTATAAAAACCCAACAGAACCAATACAGATTTGCAGATGAGATTATTTTTCGAGGATGACGTTTAGGCCTAAGTGTGGTTCCTTGAGTAAAATGTTCCATCTTGGTGGAAGGAATCCTATAAACACTGTGAGCCATGAGTAGGTTTAATGAGAGGTGTGCCTGGAGGATCTCAGAGGCTTCTTCGTGCCGGTGGCAGCAGCGCTGTGCGTCTGAGTGGTCATGAACCGCTGTGTCCTGCAGGTTGTGTGTTTACAGCCCAGATGTGCTCACATCTGCCTCTTCCTGGAAGCCCCAGAGCTGACCTGATTTACCCAAGCAACATACCCACTGCTTCTTCACAGATGTGTTTCATGTCCAGTATGAAGGAAACACAATGATCAAAAGAATAAAGACAGTTATTTGATATCCTCAATTGTCCTTTATTAAATGGACACTAATTCTGAAATGAATACCTCAGTTTAATTGCTTTGGCTTTAACAAGAAGCACAATATGTTGTTCTATTTATATATACACTAATAAAGTGTTCATAAAACATCTTTTTTTCTTCCCTTTTTTAAATTAAACTCTCACCTAAAACTTTTACACCTCTGTTCTGTAAAAGTTCACCATCATTCATTGGCTGAAATGTCTGATGCAAGTTTTATAGACAGTACCTTAACTGGTCCTCTGTTAAAAAAGTGCGGATGAATTATGGATGTCCATTCTATTTCCCAGTCGCTGACATTCATGGGACCACATCTGCCTTCATCTTGACAGAATATACCTGTACAAAAAATTTTAAAAAACCCCAGATGCTTTCAGTTTCTCTCGTCTGTCTGTTCCTATCTCTGTTCTGCTCCCACTTTGTAGCTCAGGATGTTTGATCTGAATGGAGATGGGAAGCTGGGCCTGTCAGAGATGGCCAGGTAATTTCACTGGCTTCTGCTCACTGTATAAATGTTGAAACACATCGCCTGCAGAAGGATTTGAATAATTTAACAGCTATTGTGTCCGCTAATGAAGTCCTTCTCTCCCGCAGGCTTCTTCCTGTTCAGGAGAATTTCTTACTCAAATTCCAGGTAGGGAACGAGCAGAAAATAGCTTGTTTGCATTGATAATTAATGTGACTGGTGACATTACGTGTACAATTAATGTGCTGCAGCCTCCAGTTTAAATATTAATGATGAACTTCAATTTAGTTTTATTGTGACTGAGCCTGATAATGAAAATCTGATCTTGTTTTTACAGGGTGTCAAGTTGACCACTGAGCAGTTCAATGCCATCTTCACATTCTATGATAAGGTAGGTGACATTTTATTTAAGGTGGTAATAACTAACAGATGCTTTCAATTTCAAAAACTACACTTTTGACAATTATGGCCAGAATATGCCTTTTTCTAATGGTTTTATTTCTATTTATTTGATTAGATTTTTTAACATAATCTCACGAACATCTCCCCGTGGTGTCTCACAACCCCCCAGGGGGTCCTGACCACAAGTTTGAGAACCACTGGTGTATTGTAGCCTAGTCAGGTCCGTCTCTTACGTCTTAGGGTGCGGCTGTGGCAGAGTGGTTGTCCCCTAACCAGCAGGTTCAATCCCATTCATCCCCCATATGCATGTCCCTCATAGAAAATGTGCTGCCCATAGATGCCCTGTATGAATGTGTGTGTGAGTGGGTGAATGGCAATAAACTGTATAAAGAGCTTTGAGTGGTGATCAAGTCTGGAAAAGATCTTATAAATACAGAAGTTTCTCCTGGTTTTCTCTCCATTTCTATCCAAGTCCATTCATCAAAGATTTTCTTTTTGTCAGGACAAGAATAACGATTTAAACCTAATAGATATAGAAACTACTATATATTGTGTGGTATATTGAACATATCAAATTCCTGCCACTTTCTCGGTCTCAGTCAGTATATGAGCCTTGGCATTAAAAGTCGGAGAGCGTGAAGTCAGATTAGAGCAATGCTTCACAGCAGTTGGGGGTGGGGGGGGGCGGGGGGCGCTTGCGTGAGCTCATGTCGTGGCTCGTTGGACTGAGGGCTTGCAGTCGCTCTTGCTCACTCGCGAGAGGACGGGGTTGAATATTCAATTATGGATGAGCCAGTGGTCCGGTCCATTCATGTAGACACTGTGAACAGCGCACCACCATTTGTGTGCGTAATTAGTTTCATCATTTTGTTATGAGCTCAGCCCTCGCAGCTGAAACGCAGGCAGCTGCCGTCACTGATGCTGAGACGGCGTGAGCGGGCTGAACTGTGGCCGGTCAGCTGAACACTGACATGGCTCAGAGTGCTTACTGTGCCACCGCCCCAAACTGTGCAAGGCCTTGAAAACGTCTGAAATGCAAGATGGCGTGCAACTTAGAGGGGCTGGCCGATACCTGATATCGCTGCGTTTTCCCAAAACTCGGCAGAGTCCGGGGTCTTTCATCCTTAAAGTGAAAATAAATAGATTTACACTTTATTCCCCAGATCTGGGACACTTCCAGTCGAATCATCACAGAGCACCTACAGTGTTAAAAAATAAAGCTGGCAAGACGCGAAGCTCTGAAGTCATCTTGATACTGAGCCTAGATGAACAGAACATGGTTTTGTGCCACTTGCCAAAGGAGAATTTCCAACATTTTGGACAGAGACTGTCCAGAATGTGACACATAACTCATTAATTAGCGGAGTGGCTGCACTTTACAGCAAACCCTCTTTACAGAGTTGTGAATGGGAAGTCGTTTTTAAATCATTATTCATGAATGGCCATTTGGCTGGTGCATTCATAACGGCAGCCATGAAATATTGAATGAAGTCAAGCAGCCGAGCAATGCACCAAAAACCAAGAAGCTCAGAATCAAGAGCTGGTGCAGGCTGATGAGAAACTGTCTTCAGTCTTCTCGCTGTCTCTCAATGGTCTTGTCTTTCTTTCCCGTCCTCACTGTGTGTTTCTGATTCTTTCAGGATGGGAACGGCTACATTGACGAGCAGGAGTTAGATGCTCTGCTACGAGACCTTTACCAGAAAAACAAGAAGGTGAGATGAGGGCTTTGGAAAAAGTGCATATACATTTGTTCACTTTTTACACACTGTGAAATGTGAGAGCAAAAACTCAGATCGCACATTTTATTCATCCCAGCTGAATGATTGAGGGTTGTACGTTTTTTTTATTGTGTGTCTTAGTTATGGTGCAACGTCACTGGACAAGGAAGAAAAAGTTAGCAGGGATTAAAAATCTCAAACACCAACATTTCTGATTAGCAGAAATAAATCCCAATTAACTTGAATTTCGAAAAAATATCCTGTTTAGTTTCATTTAGATTTGCTTTTTGTGGAACGGACATTAAATCATACAAACAATGTCAAGCATGACACAATACGTTTAACTTATATTAAGAGTTCCTGTAAAATGAAGATGTTGTGTATAAAATCAAAATCAGTTCCCATGAGACATACAGTAATTTAACTCCTGGTCTGGAAAATGAAGCCAATACAGAAGTGCGTGAAACCCGTATTCTCTCGAATGACCAGCAGAGGGCGACTCCACTTGTTGCAGCAAGAAGTCCGTTTTCTCGTCTATGAGAAAATTATTTTACTTTTACCTTGATTCATAACGTCAGTAAATATTTTCCTGAAGAGTTTATGTCTCAATCTCTAGTTCAATACAGCTAATGTTCATTTTATAAATTGTGGTACCTTTAGAGTCAAATTGACCATAAAGCACTATGTGTATTGGGGCATGACATCTAGTAACGACCAATGGGTGCAGGTTAATGTGTAGGTGGGCATGGAGTCAGGCTCCACCCCCTACTACTCCAAATATGGTTACTTCTGGTTTCAAAAAACCAAGATGGACCTGAAAAAAATGCTAAAACTTGAACTGTCAGCTCAACACAACCCTGATTTACTTCTTCTAAGAGATTTGAAGTTTGTCTGTATAGGCTCAAGGTATTTTTAGTTACATGTACCTGGATTAACCTTGGTTTTTATTCAGATAAAGAATTAGCATTTCTTCCTGAGTAATCCACTGTCCTGACTCCATGTTACCCCCCCGTGTTCAGGAGGTGGACCTGAAGAACCTGACGGGCTACAAGCAGAGCATCATGAACCTCTCTGATGGAGGGAAGCTGTACCGTGGCGAGCTGGAGATCGTCCTCTGCAGGGAGCCCATCCCGTGACTTTCTCCTCTCTTGTTGCATAACATCATTTTCTCTGCCTGCCCCGCCCTGCTCTCCTGAGACCACCCCTCCTCCACCTCCAGCTGCCTGGCAGTGTAAACCAGGTGCATGTGCCGGACACTCCCCCCCCCCCCCATCATGTCCCCGCCAACCCGCCCCTTAAGTTGCATCTTCAGAAAGAATGATAAGTGCACCCCCCCCCCCCCCCCTCCCCAGACAATGACATCTCTGACAACCTCTAGCTTTTGGCCTTCTCGACTCTCCCGACTCTGTCCTCTACCGTTTCTGACCTCATCCCCGTCTCTGCCGCCCATGCTGTGCCTGACTTGCAACTCCTGACCAAAAGCCAAAACCCCTTATTCCACAGAAATTACCTTTTGAGATGACCGGTTGATAAACCCTAAACCTTGACCCAAGCTTCATTGACCCCTCCATCCCCTCGCTCTGTCAACTTTGCATTAGATACAATATATATATATATATATATATATATATATATTATATATTAATATACAGTTTTGTCTTACAAAACTGTAAGCAGACAGCTCTATTTGAATTTATAGTCTGTGATGGAACCAATATTGAATTTTCCACTTCTTATTGTCCTGATGTCCTCTTATTCCATTAAAACTCCTCTATCCCATTGCCATGATATGATTTTTCATTTTCAGTGATTGTTTTTGGCTGATACTGTCAATTGAAAATATTAATAAAATCTCTTAAGATAAAATAAGTTTTGTTAATTTGCTTCTGCAGACTTGATTCAGACTCGCGCAGTCAGCAACCATTCAGTGCTGTGTCATTCTCTCCAGTGTCACATTTCCTGATTACTTTCTGTTGCACTGACCTTCTGCACACAGGCTTGACTATTTAATCAAGGTCCCCCGGCTTTAAACTGCTCCCCTGCCTTCCAGGGAGCAGTTGGGAGGCAGCACCAGCGTAAAACTATAGCATTAAAAGGATTAACGAGGGATGCAGTGGAGAAAGAGAGCCACTTCATGTAGTAAATCTACAGTGAAGTAGAGAGACACAACCAGCAACTTCAATTGTTCGGTTGAAATCAAGAACATGATATGAATAATGTCCAGTGAGCTTCATGACTTTATATGCATTGAGACGTCTTTGTCCCACGTGTGTGATGAAACCTCCGTGTTTTTCCTTCAGAGTGAATGATATGAAATCTAAGGAGCCGCATTTAAAGCACTTACTGACATAGATGTCAAAAAAATTGTAGTCGGCTTTCCTGTCATTCATGAATCAACAGCATTTCAAGCTTAAAAAGTCTAAAAAGGTTAGAATCTGTTAAATAATGTAAAAATTGAATTTGAAAAGAGCTGATTTAATTTTCTCCAACTGTTATGGCATCCCAGGAGTTTTAAATGTCAATAGAAACATGAAGACAAAGTCTATTACACAACGCCTGCAGTAAACTTAACTTTAACAACGATCCAAACTGACAACCCAAAAAACTTTGGGCTTTATTCCAGCAGGAAACCGGAAGTCTTTGTCTTTTCCAGCTGAATCCAGGCTGGGAGGTTTTTCCCTGCTCCTGAGCTGAGATGTTTCCTCTAAGACAGTAGGACAGGACATGATATTTCTAGTAAAACCCCAGTAATTGAGTTGACATGCTTTTAAAGCAATCTGAATTATACAGCAAGCGCACAAGCTCCCATCTCACTGTGGAGCGGGTGCAAACCCACATCAATTAATCAGAAGCATTTAAATCTTTATGTGTAATGCAGCTGCACGAGGAGAGTAGATATCACTGAGGCAGCAATATGTATTTAACAATATGAGTTGTATTTAACAATGTTGGTCAAAGTGAGACTTTGTTTGATGAATGTAGTGAAACAAAAAATACAGATAAAATTAAGCTGAAATATTAAATGTGAACACGTAGAGAAGAGTTAGAGTTAATAAGCTGCACAGAAATACAAGATGTGTCCAGATTCAGGGGCTGCATCCTTCAGAGGACGCTGACGATGTGGGCTGAGGAGAACACGAACGCCAAACTGGTCCACAGAGGATGTTCCGCACGACTAGAAAGTTCCAATGCCTCCTCTTTTGCTTTTAACATGTACCGTTCGATGCTCTCTTTGAAAAACAGTTCATCACCGAAGTGCAATGAATCCTGGGATAGGTTTCTCCCCCGAGAAGGATCCGCCCGTGGGAGCCTTCGTCTCTCGGGGATAAAAGGTCGTCAGCATTAGGGGGCGTGGTCTGCTATAACGTAAGCTGCGTCTCGAGTCGGAGGCCGCATCCTCGAAGGACCTGGTCTACGCAGCCGATGTTTAACTGTTGAAAATAGAAGCTCAGCCATCGCTCTCTCTCTCTTCAACAACATGAGATCTCTAATCACTGTTCGTTTAGGAAGTGGACCGATGACTCAGCCGCTTGCTTCACAGTTTCAAACAGGGGAGAGCACTTTGAAATAACGCATAATGAAGTGGGTGAATAATTTCTTACGACTCCACATCATTAAAAAAAAGGAGCCGCTGATAGGTTTTGGAAAGGAGGCACATCTAATTAAATGTTTTGCTGAGGATGCAGTCGTTAACCAGATCGGACAAGTGTAGATACTTCAGCGCTCCTCGCTCTTTAACAACATTACGTCAGAAAAAAGTCTCCACGTGTTCTGTACAAGCAAAGAAAAAGTTAAACCTACTTCAACAGATCCTTCAGAGAATTCTCACTCGCTGCAGTTTCCTCAACGAGCCATCAGCAGCGGGTTTGAACCCTGCGTGGCCCTGCAGGAAGAGTCTGAATTAAAGGCAACGCAGACGGCAGGAATCATCGACAGTCCCTGAAAGCAGCTTTGCTCAGCACTGCCTGCTGCAACCATCTGGGAGAAGAATTTACATTTAAAATCAGACTTCTCCAACAGATGCAGGCTGAACTTTGTCTCTTCGCTATATTTAGATCTGCACAAAAGGGAGCGACAGACTAAAACTACACACTCCACTGAGGTTTACTGCACTTTAGATAAATGTGGTCCAGAATATTTGTATATTTTGTGTGAGATTATTCTTTCCTATGCTGCCAAAGGTTTATGTCCCATAGTGTGCGTTATAGTTTTACTATATTATACAGTACATATAGGGACAACACAAAACATTAGAAGAAGAAGAAGAAGAAGAAGAACAGGATATTATGTTGCATTACACAATAAGACTATTTTGACATGTGTTTCATACAATGAAATGGTTCATGTCGAGTCAATTCAGCATATCTCAATCAGGAGACACTTCATTTGTACAATGATACAAATGTATGGCCAGGCACAGTAAGACATGAAAGTGATAAGATATGAATGAGAGTCTGTTTACACCCCTATGATGTCATCAAGGTTGAAAAGTGGTGTGAGAGAGAGAAGCAACATGATTGGCTGATTGAGATCATGGAAACCCTCTGATTGGATTACTTAGAGTCAAAGAGAAATGTGAATGAATGAGATGTAGACATTCTTCCTGAATGAACAATACTTCATTTAACACAACTAGACATGATATAATAAAAAACATGAAGAGATGTACATGACTGCCGCTCAGTCAGTGGATCCACCAGACTGAACTACTTCATATTGTATTTAATCTAAGGATTCAGTACACGGAGGATGCATCATAGTGACTCTGACCTTTTCTCTAGCGCCACCATCAGGTTGATATCTGTGATCTTATTTCATTGAAATGTGTTAAGAAGTATTGGATGGGCCAGCTTTTAATTTGGCTTCACCCATGGGATGAATTGAAAATAGGAGGCTACAGCATGTTAGCATTTGTCATTGTGAAGCAATTAGCATGCTGACGCTGACATTCTGCTCAGCACATTATACTGTGTTAAGAAAGTGCTGAGTCATTCATTCGCAGGGGATTTGTTAGTGTTGATGAATGTCCTCCATCCAAACTTAACTGTAACAATAGATATGCACTTGAACATTAACTTGAAAAATGATCAACAAGGACATTTCAGTTTATTTTTATGTGACCAGACCGAAAACAAATGTCATACTCAAGAAAAAGAAAAGGTGAATGACACTTATTACTGAGACAGTTTGCACAACATGACGCTTTCTGCTTCAGTGTCGGAGGGGAGTCCCTTTGTGATACGTTTTTTCTTTTTTGCCCAGACATCGTGTTTCTGTTCTGCATGCAAACAAATTCAACCTGATAAAAATTGGAGTCGGTTTTGGAACTACACACCCAACGGCTGCACAGGGGCGAGAGAGGGAGGAGAATATAACGGCCATGATTTATTCATCCATGAAAGGAACCCTGGTGTTTTATTTATGATTTTTTTTTTAAATATAGCTCATGTGAATTAAATAAGTGATTGAAAATGGATGTTCCAACCTAGATTCATGTGTGTGCCACACACCTGGGCACATGCACATATACAGGCGTGTGCACAAACGCAGCTCTTTGTTAAATACATGCACATCTTCACAGACAGATACACATTAATACAGACACTTTCCAGGGTTTTCTCCTACTTTCATTGTATTTCGTGAACGTGTGCAAATACATTTTGATGGTTGTGATGTTATTGTTTGATTCCGAATGTTGTCTTAATGCTGTTAAAGTTAACCTGGGTCCGTGCATGAAGTTCATCTGCAGTTCATGTTGAAAAATGCCTCATTTCATTGTTTTTCATACAGAGATGCAAATGAATGTTTATGGTTGTGATGTTATTGTCATTGACTGAAGACCCACAATGCAATTCAGCGCGACACAGACACAACTTCTTTATCCAACTTGTAAAAAAAAGGAAACTTGAGGCCAAACAAAAACCATGAGGCTCAAAATTATCCAAATAGCAAATTATTCCTTAAAAAAAAAAAACTTAATTAAAATCCTTCCTCATGTCAGGGCTGCAAAATCAATTAAACCAAACAAGGCCTGTGTTTAATATTGACTTATACTTATCTTTTCATAAAGCACAGTGGCCCATAGTAATATTATTAAGCCTGCTTGGGCCCTCATGTCTTCAGCACTGAAATAGATGGAGAAATAAATACAGTTTTTCTGCAGCAGCGAAGTTGCTAGTGATCTTTATCAGGCTTTACTCTTTCCCAGAGTCCCAGAGGCACGACCAGTGTTTATTTCTTACCACTACGCCAATATAGGATTATTCAGGAAGAACAAATGAAAGAGAATCCTTGAGGGATACGGCTAAAGAAAGTACTATAAAATGATCAATACTTCCATTTTTAGGTGCAGAAAACCCTCCCGCAGTGACTCAAGCTGTCTGTCGTCTTTGTTGTGTGAGTGTGTAATATTTAATAAGTCATAGCTTCATTCTGTGGATTTTACTTGACCTCGGTTATCGCTCAAGCATAAAGAAACACACTCAAGAGGAAAGGACGGACAGCTGCCTGGAAAATATATAGTAGATTAAATGATTATGAAATTTCACAGGGATTCCCGATATTCTTTAATCTAGAAGAGTAATAAAGAGAACACAAGTGTTCGGCTGTATCGTATGTCCGAGGGTCTACACCAGTACGTTCACGACACTCTGCCATCTTTCCTCTCACGTTTCACTCTGCAATGAAGTTCAGGAGCGTTTCAAGGGATTTTAGGGGCCCAGGCAAAGGGGATCTTGGGGACCCTATATTGAACCAAACCCACAATCTGTTAAACTATTATTTTATTATCAAAATTATAAAGAAAGTGCACAAAAATAAATGATGTAGAAAGAGAGAGATGCTGGATGAATGCACATATAAAACTACAAATGCACTGGGGAGTCCTGAGAGAGTCCAGGACAGAAAAGGTTACAGGGGAAGAGCAGCGGGCCTCAGGTGCTTCCACCTTCATTCATCTGTCCTCCAGATACCGAACCAACATTGCTAAACAGTTTTGGCTCAGATTTGGCCGACATACCGCGTAGAACTATGGCACCTTGGGTGGTCCGCTCCTGTTTGTCAGATCTGGGCCACAAGTAAGCCACAGCAATACAGCTTATTCATTGCCTGAAGTGGCCCACGACCAAATGAAATCTGGTTTTGACCCAAACATAAGGATGAGCTGCTTGGAAACAGAAAACATAGGCCAAGGGATCGTCAAACAAAGGTACGTCACTACAAGCCTCAGTACAGGAAGAAAACTTTGAAATATTTTGCATCCTCATTCACAAAAAGTTACAAAAAGTACTACGAGTGTTAAAAGAAGTCCAATGAAAAGGAACTATAGTCTTTTTTATTTATTGTGAGTGATTTTGTTAAATAGGTAAATGTTAAACTAAAAAACATTCAGACCACTTACATCCTGCTGGTGCTAAGGAGAGGGACGAGTAGATCAGAAGTTGTGAAAGAGCACCTGCACACTTTGGAACATGCAATTAGAAATTTACATCACATAATACATTTCTGATTGACAGCATGCGGGAGCTCTTTCACAAATAGGTAAATGTTAAAAGTAGCAGCAGAAATGTAAAAATAGAAACATCATCTCCTGCGCTGTGATTACTGGGCAGACCAACTGCAATCTACAGTATGCAATTAACTGATTGTTGAATTCTGTGTCGAGACAATACCTCGTCTCTGCCTCTGCTCCGGGACGCCAGTGAACACCCCCCAGCTCCAGCAGCACAGCTCTGCACCACATATTGTACCAACACCAACTCATCATTGGCACTGTGAGCTGTGTGCCAAAGTCATGTGTCAGTAAATGGAGGAATAGAAGCCAAATTCCAAATGAAGTGACCCCAGAGGAGACCGTGATATCTGCTGCTCCCAAGCACCAGGAGCTTTAAGAGAGTCTGGACTCAGGAGGCTGCCAGAGAAACCATCTGTGTGCTGTGACTGCATAAGCTCCGTCGGCTGTGCTGTCGGCTTTATCTCAGCACCTACATCTTAGCCTCGGTATTTGCAAACTAACTCAATGCGAAAACAAACAATGGAGCCGAGTGTATTCACGAAAGCCAGATTGTTTAATCATAAATATTGAATGGATGAGGAAAACCAATCTCTTTTAATAATGTCAACATTTGCCTCTTGGATCGTGCCTCTTTTATTTTTTGTCTCCTAATAAAAGGTGAAAATAAACACTTTATGCAAACCAGGAGAAAATATCAGCTTCTGATTTTACTTTTATAAGAAGCACTGTCACGTGTTAAAGCAAACACTCAAGATTCAATAACTATTATCTATATATATATATATATATAGCTGTATTTATCTTGTCTTATCAACAACTCAAAGTACTTTACAATACAAGCCACATTCACACAGAACCATAAGATTGTTTCTCCTATCACACACCATCCATCACAGCCACATGGTTCAGGAGCAAGTTCACATTGGGATACAGACTGCAGGAGTCAGGCATTAAACCACCAACCCTCAGCGGACAACCCTCTCTCACCCCTGAGCCACATGTTTAGGATGTATTACAATCAATGTGATAAAGTTCACAATCATAGGAAATGGTCTGTATGACATAGAAAATAATAAAGCAAATTTATGGGAATTATCAAAGAATTAAAATACTAATTTTAATCAATGTATGGGGAGCCATACTACTACTACTACTAATAATAATACTAGTACTACTAGAAGAAGAAGAAGAAGTAGTAGTAGTAATAGTAATAGTAATAAAAAGAGTAATAGTAATAGTAATGGTATCCCTCTGTTCCCTCTGTTGAGCCGTCTCCGTCGTGTCGAGGCCCTGGGCCGGTTCGGTGAAGCGGGACAATGCTCCCCTCTGCCGGAGGAGTCGCGGGTCTATCCTGGGCCAGGTCACGGTTAATATCTGGGAGAAGAGAGGGTCCGCCGCATCGGCTCCAGCACTTAGTCAGAGCCCGAGTCAGAGATGAGCGGGGCCACGAGGTTCAAGCAGTGCGGCTCGGTGCTGGTGACCGGAGCCAGCCGCGGCATCGGCCTGCAGATGGTCGAAAGCCTGGCAGGAGGAGGCTTCTCCCCGGGGAAGATTATAGCCACGACCCGAAACCCCGGTGGCGCCCAGGTAAACACCCTACAAGCTAACTGATTCTCCCCGGAGCGACACACCGTGTGTGACACCGGGTCAAACACGGGTCTGCACCGGGCTGAGGCTGCGTCAGGTACCGGGATGAAGTCACAGCAGCCACCTGATATTATTCTCTGTAACTGAATGAAACTGGATTTGTTCTTGATCCACAGAAACTTCAGGATCTGGCTCTGAAACATCCCAACATCCACATCACCACTCTGGGTAAGAGAGAGAGCTATGGCTGGTGTGAGTGAGGTGGCCCTGGGTTCAGTGAAAAGACCCAAACACATAAACTGTTATTATGACAAGACACACACACACACACACACACACACACACACACACACACACATACATACATACATTCGAGTTTATTAATTTTCTGCCATATTTTAAGTGCAATACAAATAAAGTTATTATATAGAAATACTACATGCGTTTCAAGCAACATAAACCATTACTTGTTTGAAGTATTAATACATTTTCCACATGATATTTTCCACTTCTCTTAATATTTTGTCCTTGTTTTTGCTAATGTGCAGCGTTGATGTCTCTCTTTCCAGATGTGTTGAGCCAGGAGAGCATAGATAAATGTGCAGAGGAGGTGAGCCGGCTGGTGCAAGACCAGGGTCTGAACTGCCTGATCAACAATGCAGGGATTAATGTGGTGGCCGACTTCCACTCTGTTACTGCCGACAAGATGATAGAAAACTTCCACACCAACGCTGTGGCTCCTCTAATGATCACCAAGGTAATGTTTATTAATAGGCTTTGTGCCCCAGCACAAAACGGGTGGAGCTGTGGATCAGCTGTATAGTGGCACACAAAGGTTTTGTTTGGAAGGTTTCAGATAAAAACACATAAAAAGAAGGACTTTTTTTCTGCGCAGTCACCGGCAGGAGGCAAACTCAAATAACAAGATGACCTTGATGTACAGAAGACACAAAAAGCCCTCGGCTCAGGACAGACTGCATTTCATGAATATTCATTTAAAGTGTAGTTTCCGTCGGCCTCAGAGCACAGGGGCAAACAACAGAGCGACACCCTGCGCTGGTAGAAACTCCGGCTCTGATCAAAAAGCCTGCTGACACTCAGTTTGTTCCAATGGAAGGACAGTGTCTGTAAATACAAGGCCGCACTGCAGCACAGAGCTCTGACTCAAAACAACTGAGCACAAGTGGAGGTCAGTGAACCATCACATGGAACAGAAACCTGCCAAAACAAACATGTGATACATTCACATTGGGTGATTGAACTGTTTTGACAAATCAGTTTGAAGAGTCATTTATCATTTGTCAGAGTCAGGACGATATGGTTGTTTGGGGAGTAAAGCATTTCAAATACTAACTTATTTGTGTAAATATATATTTTAAAAACCAAATAGACAAATTGTCAAGGATTGCTAAGATGATGTTATCAAATCCTTATGGCAAAACATTTGACTGAGACTTTCCAGTTTAACCAAAAAATTAAATTTAGATACAAACAAATACATAGAACACAGATATATTATATAAATACACATCTATTCTGCATTGTGTAAAATAAGTTTTCTGTGAAAGGCTACTATCGGCCAATTTTTCAATTATTATATTTGAATTGGTCGGGTGCTACTTTTTTAAATATTCACGATACTCATATTGTATATTTTCAGCTCGGTGATATATAGTGTTAGAACATGATGAATTTTGGATTAAATTGTATTTGTATCAAGGTTATTGATCGTCATTGATAAGATGCTGCATCTGCGGAAAGACGATCGATAATAATCAATAACAGTTAAATCTGCAAGTCATTGCAACTTTAAGGCTTCATTGTAAAACTAACGTGGCCTGAAATAGTTTGTATGGAGAGTTCAGCCCTTCTCTCTGAAAGTATATAATTCTGCCTCCAGAGGGCGACACTGACCGTCTGTTTCCACACAGTGTAATGCATGTGACTTCCGGCAGTGAACGCTCCAGTCGGTGTCTCCTAATAACTGTATATTTATACATGTGTTGTGTTTCATTTTTAAAATAAAATATGTCACATATCTATTTTCTCCTCCCTCTGATCCCAGGCCTTCCTCCCTCTGCTAAAAGCAGCTGCGTCCAGAGGAGGAGCAGGCGGCTCGGGGAGCATGAGCATCCAGAGGGCAGCAGTTATCAATATGTCCTCTCTGCTGGGATCTGTGGAGCTCAACTGGGGGGAGAGTGCAAACATCAAATGGTTCCCCTATAGGACGTCGAAGGTGTTGTGCCACAATTTATCGAAAACGTGTGTTTTAATTGGTTAAATATAGGGTTTTGCATGTAAAGTAGGTTAACCCTGGTTTGATGTGGAGAGAAAGGCATCTCTGACTGTTACAGACGACTGGTTATCGTAAAAGAAAGTTATAAACTCTTTCAAAGATGAGTTCAGCGTTATGCTTCATGGTAGTTTGATGTGTTTGCCTCCTCAGAGTGCCCTGAACATGGTGAGTCGCTGTATGGCTGCAGACCTGGAGCCGGATGGGATTCTCTGTATGGCCATACACCCAGGCTGGGTCCGCACTGACATGGGGGGGTCCCAGGTAAGAGCCAGTCAGACAGTCCCAGTCTTTCTGAACACAAACTATGTTTACATTTTTTGGAGATCTGTAAAATCTGTAAAACTTTACTGACCATGATAAATATGAATCCCTAGACTGTGTTGTAAATAGAAATGATACAATAGTTATTCAATCAACTTTTGCTTAAATTAAAACAAATGGCATATTGATCCAAACGATTTCTAAATATAGTAACATGAACAAAATATTTCTTAAGTTAGGGTTCTTAAGTTATTTGAACTATGTACATTTCTCAATTAGTGAGAATTAAAATCATCATCATGTTCCAGCTGTTGCAACATAATTTGAAGTAAAATTGTCTTTAACATTCCAAATATTCCAGAGCTTTCTCACAGTCAGTGTCCTGGGTGATGTACGTGTTTACACACACATTGTTTTCCTGTGTATTCATGTGTTTCCAGGCTCCATTGAGTCCAGAGGAGAGCACTTCCTCCATGTTGTCTGTGATTGGAGGCCTGAGTGAAGAGCATCATGGGTCGTTTCTCAACTTTACCGGAGAGGTGCTGCCCTGGTAAACCCGCACATCACCAGTAATGAGTATGGTGATTATGAGCACTATTAACTTTTGGCTGTTAAGTTAGTTAAGATCATCTTCAACTATGCAGATAAATCTGTTACCGGCTCAGAGTTTTTCTTTCATCCAGCTCCATCTGCTGGAGGAAATCTTTCATGGTTCATTATATGAGGGGGTTCGTGTCCATTAGGGCTGTGACGATTCTCGAACCAATACAATGTCCAGTAAATAAAATGTTATGTCTCCTTGATGTGAAAACTGGATAAAAGCATCAGCTCAATGAAATGTAATGTAAAAACTGCCACAAAATTAACATGCTTAATAAAAGTTTGTAGCTCTAAATAAACTCCTGTTGTCATGTGCTCTTATTTATGAAATCTGAACATTAGAAATTTCATAACATATTTCAAGGTTTAAATCTTTCAATTTCTCCTTGGTCAAAATCTAAAGAACAACATTTACAAGCATTTTAGAAGAATCTTTAAACACATTTACTTGATCTGGACATTTACTGTTTTAAATTCTGTATATTTTATGTGGATCTTTATTATAATTTTTTTATTCTTACAGTCTTACTAAGTTGTTGTTTTTTTTTACATTTTTAATCACGTGAAGCACTTTGTGTTTTTAAAAATGTGAAATCCTAAAAAATCTAAAAGGGGAAACTAAGCAGCTTCTTTACAAAATGTTTCACTTCCTTATTCTCGGAGTGGAAAGTTGAGTTCACGTAATAACTTTGTCTTTAAGCAAGGTGCATTGTCATGATGTGACCGGTGAAGGCAGCTCCCCAGGTACATTTCCTCCTTCTCGTTGTGACACAAGTCAGTAAAACAAAATGTGACGAGTCTTAAAGATAAAGATGACAATGAGAAGCTTTTAGCACAAATGACCTTTAGAGTCGTGATCCCGTCTTAGTGACGCTGAAGCAGCCGCAGATGGAAGATAACTGAGGGTGTGTGTTAATATCGCTTTACAACACCTGCTGCTTTGGTTATAGTGAGATGAGAGAGCAGAGCTGCCATTCAACAGGCAACTTGGAAAAGACTGAATTTATCAAACCTCAATGCAAAGAACCTAGTGTCAAACTTACTGGATGTGGTTTTGCTCATAAAAGTTTTGGAAAACGTTTGTAGCAGAGAAACAACACAATTATAGCAATACTGTAACTTTTACTGAGCAACAGCGCACCCTGAATATTGGAGATAATCTCTGGTTTTTAATAACTTCTAAGTCTTTTTAATTGATTGACTGTTCAGCTTTACCCTTTATGTTGTTGCTGGACTTGCTTTAGACTCACCAAAGTTACATAGAACACATGTTCAGGGAGTGAAAGACGAAACGTTCTCCAACCTTCCAAATCTATTTACCTTCAAATTAATTTGGAAGCTGCTGCTTTAAGGTAAAACAGTTGCATAGTGTTGCTTTCAGGCAGGGTTCAGTGCAGGAAGCAGCAGTGCCTGTGGTAATGGTGAATTCATGGCTTATCATACACCCATTAGTCCAATAATGTGAAATGAGTTTAGGATAAATGGAGAAAAGTCTTACAGAGGAGGAGAGCCGGGGACCAGGTCATGTGAAGCTCCCTCAAATATTCAAATCTAATCAAACCAGTTTGTCCAGAATGGTGTGCAGGAAGCCTTGTGCTGGGAGAGTGTGTGTGGAGGAGAGAGGGAGAGTGTGTGTAGAGTTTAAAAACAGCGGAACAGTTAGACGCGTTTCTCTTGCAGAATAGTTCCATAGTGCTTGTTAGAGATTAATTGCACACAGCATGGATTCATAGCACAGGAAAATATGTGCGTGTCTGAAGAGGAAGATTGCTGAAGTGTTATTATGCACCTCAGGTAAATGTTCATCTGTTTTCTTAATGCCATCATGTGTTCGTTCCTGATTCAAGCAGAAACAGAGCACCTGCACACTAATGTCTCTGTTTACCAGCTTTATCTTTAAATGAGTTTTGAGCTCCTTCACGTTTCTTTATTTTTAGCTTCTTCTCTGTCGATTTCCCTTCGCGGTGTCGATCATATCTTGTGTGAAGTGTGAGCACAATTTGACTCGACAGGTTCTGATAGGAGATATAAATGACTTTACCACCATTAGCCCTTCAGGGAGTGAAGGTGGAAACATTTTCCATATTCACACTCATTCAACCGTCAAACTCACTTTAATGAAGCTGCTGTTTTAGGGTAATGTTGCATGGTGTTGCTGTAAGTGTCATTGACAGTTGATATTAGTCCTGATGGGACGGTCTTTACAGGTTGTATGATGGTCCTTGCCCAGGGATAGAATTCCAATATAAGACAGAGGTTGAACTGCTCAATAATTCAAATACTGTCACTCCTACTCACTCCTACTTCTCGTAATGAACAATTATTGGTTACTACCAATCATCATCCATTGGTTTTACTTTAGCCAACAAGCAGAAATCATGTAATGCTGCTATTGCTGCTGTCTGATCTTTGACGCTCCACTGTTGCCATCTGAAGGTCCATACTCCCTCACCTGTGTTCCTGAATTGCAGATGTGTGTATTGACCACATGGAGGCAGAGAGTCACGCTCACTCTGATGGACCATCCAGCTCCTGCCGAGCAGCTCTCGGCCGCTGCAGAGCTGCACTTGCCGTTCTCAGACACAGTCAAGTACCTCATCCTGGGCGTCTCCGTGACTCTACTCCTGCTGGCCCTGGGCATCCTGGCCTGGCAGACCTTCAGATGCTGCACCAACACACACACCACATACACCCAGCAAGACACGGGTGAGTGGGGATAGGGCTACAGAACCAGACTGAACAGCACAGGTTGATGAAGCCTATAGTGTCTGACCAGTTAATAATGAACATGTCTGATTTTCACTCTAGTGAACAGTGATGTGCTGGATTCAGATGAAAAGTCAACAACAGCAGGGAAGTACTCCGGAGCTCCAAGTATGAAGGTGAGCGAAGGAGATGGAGATCAAATCTAAACTTGGTTGTGCTGAGTCCATTCAGTGTGCGGTAAATGAAAAGTGTCAGAACAGTCAAGCAGCAGATTCAGGAAATTATTTTCACATTCTTTAACATTGTGAGATAACGCATTTTTTGCCATATTCACCGACTTCCAATAACTCATTGATTTTGATGGGAAACGAGGGTATATATATATATATATATACATATATATATATACACATATATATATATACATATATATATATATACATACATATAACACATAAGAAGGTTTGTAATTTATTGTGGATCCAAATGAAATTCTCAATCTTGGGAATTTAAATGTGGTTTCGTAAAGGGACTGGATGTCGTGAAGTTTCCACCGATCAAAAGGGTTTTTGTTATATTGTCAGATATTTGCAGACAGTCTTTTAACTTCAATTTTCTTTCTTTCTTTCTTTCAACATTCAAACTTTTTGGTTAGTTTTGGCTCCCAGGTTTTGGGTATGATCGTTTTCATTAGTTTGCTGCCTACAAATTAGAAGTGTCCCAACCATGCTCTGTAAAGTTTATGTTTTTTATTAAGAAACAGACATGATGTCATGGTTAATTGTGTTTTGATTGTAAAATGTTGAATTATATTGTTTGGTGTTCTTGTTAGAGCCTGACCAAGGTTTTTTGACAATGAAAATGATGATTTAATCATTTAGTAGGCAATATAAAATTTCCAATATAGATATATTAGTCAATATATTCAATCCTAATATAGTAAGAAATAAAAAGTATATTATAGAATATTAAAAATATAATATGAATATCATTTAAAAAATCCTAAAATGTCATTTCTAAACCCATATGACAAGGAAATGTAATTAAGCCTTGACATTTTACAGTTAAACCATAAACTTTATTATAAATAACTATAGATCAAAAGAAAACACAAATACACCCAAATATATAGAACTTAAATGAAGAGAATAAGGATATTTCTTTTGTAAAAAGTTTCTGCATTGTTCATTCTGTAAAATCAAGCATTTTATTGGTGGCGCTCTGTGTAGATGCCTCAAGTAGGAAACCGTGTTTCTGTGCAGAGAGATTAATGAGCAGACTTGTTCAAACACAGGAGAGATGTGACTTGTGAAGTCAGATTACAGCTGGAGGCGCTGTAGTGGATAATAACACCACTGATGATGTGCATGTGTGCGCCCTCTCCAGGTGGAGGACGTCAGCACTGAGGTTCAAAGGCAGAGTCGTTGTTTGCCTCAGGCCTCCGGATCCAGCGAGGCGGAGGGAGACGAGGGCGAGCACCTCAACGTTAAACAGGTAACAGACATTTCCATATAATCCTGATGTGATGTGTCGATTCTCCTCTTAATCTCCTCTGAAGCCTCATACACTTATCTTAAGTTTACCAATTGAGGATGAAGCCGGTCGTTAAATGGTTTGTGTGCATTCTAAATAGTATTTCAACCTATTTCCTCCTCACTGTGTTTGAAGGGAGTCAGGCAGTTTGTAGAGTCAGGCTGTTTAAGTTGGGCTCTGTAATTCCAATCAGACAAGAATGATCTTCCAGAAAACTTGAGTATTTGCAGCAAATTTCTTGGCAATCCACCAAATAACTTCAAGTATTAATATATCTTTTATTATCCTGTGCAGCCAGCAGTGACCACATATGGTCAAATCACTTTTGTAACAATAAATACATCAACAATACATCACAGTGAGACATTTAAAACAGCAGGGATAAATATTTACATCCGCATCTTGGCAAATTGACTGGCACTAGAAGATTCAAGGGAATCTTTTCTACACATTCCTTGAAGAAACATGCAGATACACTTCATGCCCTCGTCTGCATCCCAGCTCATACCTACAACATATCAATCACCATTAGGATTCATCCTCTGGAAACTAGAAATGTCAGGACAAAGTTTCATGCAAATCAATTCAATATTTGTCTGGGAACTATTCAGAATTTGTGTTTGAGAACCTCCCTTTAATCCATTTCTATTAAGAAACAAAGATGAATCCCTGAGGAAACAGTAGATGTTAAACAGTATCAACACAAGGTTCTGGATGTATATTCCCTAACACGAGTTCTTGCACCAGGTGGATGGATCTCTACGGTTCTCCCTGTACTACGACCAGCGGCTGTCCCGTCTGGTGGTCACTGTCCTGCAGGTGGAGGGGCTTCAGCAGCTCAGCCAGACCGGCTGCCTCCAGCCATTTGTTAAACTACGACTCATGTGGGCAGGATCAGAGGGAGTGGACATGGAGGTGGTTATCACATACAGCAGTGACATTATTATCAACTACCAGGCATATATAGCTTTTTTCCCCCTTCTTTTCGTGCTTTTTTAAACCAATAAAATGACTGGATTTTTGCATTGAATCTCAGAAACATAGATCGAATGCCACAGTATTTGATATTGGGCTCAAGAATCTTCTTTTTTTTAAACCATGTTAATTGTTCAAAAATACTGAATTTTGTACCAAATAAAGCTTATGGTTACTGTTGTGCTCTTCTTAGGGTGGAGGGACGTCTCCTGCTCTGTGGACAGTGCTGCAGGAGTGGCAGACTCGCATTGTGAAAGACAGCTGTAACCCTTTATATGGAGATCAGTTCAGCTGCATTCTGCAACAGGATAAAGATGCACTTCATCACGTCAGCCTCAGGATGGAGGTCCTGCAGTAAACCCCTCTCAATCTCAGTAACTCTAAAATCCTATTCTATCATAGACGTAAAGAGGTACTATTTACTTTATACCTGCGCTGACAATACATTTTTTTATTAAAAATGAATAAAACTACTCGCAGATGACATCTTCGCTGTCATACTGCAATGTCAGAGGGATTTTAAGCTCTAAGCACTACAGTCATGGTGCAGAATTGACAGTGCAGTCATGTGAGGAAAGGGAATGTGTTTTCTTACTGTGTCATGTATCCGTGTTTCTCTCAGGTGTGGGACTTTGATAAATTCTCTCGACACACGGTGTTGGGAGGGGTGAGGGTTCCTCTCGGGAAGCTCAACGTCTCTTACCCTCTGGAGCTGCACGAGGATCTGCAGCTACCCCAGAAGGTACAGCAGCCATGTTCTGTGACACTGCACAAACACAATCGTTTATAACGTCATGGGTAAGTTGTTCTCACCTTTCAGTCGAGACGAAAGCCTTTTCTTACACGTCCCACTTTAATGAGTAATGTAGACAATGTTAAACGAAATAAAGTAATTTCCAAAACTTAGAATGAGGTTGTGTTGTATATACAATTTCCCTCATTAGAGGATTATCGTTGTTTAACTCAAAGAACAAACTTAATTTAACTGCAACTTTAAAAATCAAAATTTGTATCGGGGGGAAAGGAAAGAACGGAAAGGGCAAATCCTTAACTGAAGCTGAAACCAGAGAATGGTTTGAGCTCCAACTACAAAGAGGCAGAATCTGTCTTTTTAATCACATACAAGGTTTATGAAGTGTTTAGTCCTCTCACTCTGGACAGGATCGTGTTGGAGAGGTGCTGCTGTCACTGAAGTTTCTTCCCACTTCTCAGAGGCTTGAGGTTGGTCTGTTAAAGGTCAGAACAGTGCCCACTGAGATATGCTCAGATGCCGGTAAATAACAAACCTCTTGACAAATAGAAAACCATGAGAAACCATACACACACAGTGTAACGTATAGAGTTACTGATTAGCTGTTCTTGTGTTGTATAGCTGTGTATGTCAGGATCAGTGTCCAGTGTAATCATTGCAAGCTCAGGTCGCAGAAGACCTCGGTGGTGGCCCGGTGCCGGGTGAACGTCTTCAACGAGGTGCTCATGTTCTCGCTGCCCGAGTTTCCTGTGGAGCGGTGTAAAATCATAATCTCTTTGTATGAGACTCGCACGACCTGGAAATCACCCAAACATCTGATAGGACAGTTGACTGTGGGGAAGGAGAGGAGTACGGAAGACGAGCACTGGAACTGGATGATGCGCTCAGTCCGCCAGCCTGTAGCAAAGTGGCACGGCCTGCTGATCTGAGCTGCAGTTCATAAACCCACTTCTTAAATCTCCCGGCCTGCTTGTGTTTAAAGCTGTTGTTCTTCTGCGTTCAGCTGTTGAGAGATGGGCAGCTGTTGAACTGAAGGACAAACACAGACTCCTTTACCCTAGAGTCCAAAGTGATTTAACAAAGAGTTCTTCCTGTTCCTGTTCCTATCAGGAAAGAGGAGTCACTACTCAGTTTCACAATCTACTCATTCACTTACATCGCTTCTGTCTTTCTTTTTGTTTTCAAATCACATTTTATTGAAAAGGCTCTAATTATCTGACTTTTTCACTCCTTTCACCAAGATTACTTGAGTGTTGTACTTACTGTACTCGATCAGTGAATACCTGTTGTTTGTGTTGTTGTAATATTTATCTTTAAGATGTGTTGTACTATTGTAACTGCTCTACTGTAAGATCATTAAAACTTTATATTCCAGCTCAACACAATATAATATAAATCTTTATGCTTATAGTCAACAATTTATATTATATTATTTATTGTCTGATTTTACATGATGTTGTATTATTCTGTTTGTCTTGGGTTTTCTTCATTTGTCCTTGGTGAAGCATTTTGTAATGGCTAAATTTTAAATGACCAATATAAATAAAGTTATTATTAATAAGATACTTACTTACTTTCTTTGTCAAAGCAGAAAAGGACAAACACAAACAGACCTGTGAGTTACCAATAACCTAAATTAGTACTAGAGTTTGTACTTTCATTATTTTCAATATTAAAATTAATCATTAGAATTAATTGTATTAATTACAAACACTGAAAACAAAAAATGAAAAAAAAATAAGTTTAGTTTTGCAAGATGAATTCCAAGATCCATAAACTTCTGTTGATCAACAGCAATTATTGGATTGTTCTTATAATGTTTTAATAGTGATGTCACAAATAGATGGAGATGTAGCTTCGATGCGTAAGTAAAAGCTTCATATTAGGTTCGTGTGTAAACACTAAAGGGCGCTATATAGGACCACGTGCTGTTGTGTTTCCTGTCGAGCTGCATCACAATTTGAGCTCGAAGGAGCCAGCTGACCAACAAGGCTCCAGACTTTGGTGTAGTATCGCTAAGCTAAACGTGCTATTTGATATATTTTTATTAACGTAAGTAGGCTATATAGTTTTAATCATGTCTAACTATGACTAAGCTTAGTACCGTATAAATGCAGTTATCCATTATTTCGATTTAAGCTAGCTAGCTAGCTAGCTAGGTTCAGCTGCTTCTTTAGCCATCCAGCAGCTAGCTAGCTAGCTGATCCTGCTTAACATTGAAGGGTAAATTGTTAGTTTTAACAAAGCCTGTTGATGTTTAAATATATAATATATCATGCTATATAATATAACGTGTAGACAGTTGTTTTAAGGAGGCATTAGTTGGGATTTGCTAATCTGGGGGGTGGAAAAGGACGAGACACTGCTGATTTTGCATTGGAAACTATGGCGTGGCTGTTTTCAACGTGCGTCCGATGCTGTTGGTGTTTAATTTCATCATAATCATCATCCACCATCTTCCTCACCTCATCCAGAAAAGGTTTGACATCTTACTATATTTTAAACCGTTTTGTAATATGTGATCAAATAACATTATTGGTATTATGAATGAATTATGAGCTCTTATTCTCATAAATACAGATGCATTAGTTGGGATTTGTTAAACTTGGGGGTGGAATAGGATGAGACACTGCTCATTTTACATCGGAAACTATGGTGTGGCTGTTTTCAACATGCGTCCGATGCTGCTGGTGTTATGTTGTTTTTACTTCGTTCAGAAAAGGTCTGAGCGACAACGGTGAGACATCTGAATATATTACAGTATCGTAATGTGTGATAAGTTAACTGTGGTACTACAAATTATTATTATTCTTGAAAATACTTGTTTAATTTTATATTTAACAACCGGTATTTGGGATTTGCTAATCTTAGGGGTGGAATAGGACGAGACACTGTTGATTGTATATTGAAAACTATGGTGTGGCTGTTTTCAACGTGCGTCCGATGCTGTTGGTGTTTAATTTCATCATAATCATCATCCACCATCTTCCTCACGTCATCCAGAAAAGGTTTGACATCTTATATATTCTAAACCGTTTCGTAATATGTGATCAAATAGCATTATTGCTATTATGAATGAATTATGAGATTTTATTCTCATGAATACAGATGCGTTAGTTGGGATTTGTAATCTGAGGGGGGGGGGGGGGGATAGGATAAGACACTGCTGATTTTACATTGGAAACTATGGTGTGGCTGTTTTCAACGTGCATCCGATGCTGCTGGTGTTTAATTTCATCATAATCATCATATATATATACTATATCATGCTATGTAATGTATCACGCAGACAGTTGTTTTAAGGAGGCATTAGTTGCGATTTGCTAATCTTGGGGGTGGAAAAGGACGAGACTGCTGATTTTGCAATGGAAACTGGTGTGGCTGTTTTCAAAGTGTGCTGGTGTTTAATTTCATCATAATCATCATCCACCATCTTCCTCACCTCATCCAGAAAAGATCTGACATCTTATATATTCTAAACCGTTTTGTAATATGTGATCAAATAACATTATTGGTATTATGAATGAATTATGAACTCTTCAAAAAAATGTTTACCTCATCCAGAAAAGGCTTGACAGACAAGATAAGGTATCTGAATATTTTCAATACAGTGATGTTATATGTGATTAAATAACCTTTTGTATTATTAAAGATAAGTTATTCATATGTACAGCATAGTTAACCAGGTTGCCACGGGTAAAAGAATCCGTAGCTACCGTGAGTTCAAACAGTTTCACTGCTATCGAGGTAAAACCTGATCACATTGCGACATGCAGGCAAAAGTTGATTTAGAAAATTATTGGTGAGTAAATCTTGCTCATATGCATCAAAATAACTATAGCTTATTATGCCCATATTTTTTAAGTATAAGACAGTGAAAGAGGTGACATTAAACGGGCTAAGAGAGCAAGGGAATGACTGAATGATAAAGGTAAAGAAAAACTACCTGAAAAAGTTTATCTTATCTGATGGAGATGGTAAAACCCAGGAGGAGACTTTGAAAGAGGGGACGGACAAATTGTTTCTCAGAAGAAACAGGCAGATGAAAATAAAATTGGAGACATCAATTTCAGAGCAAAAAATACAATTTATTTTAACAGCATATTTCACCTCATATTATATGAGTTAAAACAGGCGATCAGCCGATGAGCTTTATTCAGCTGACTCTTTACCCTAAAACACACAAAACAAGCAAACAAAAAGTATTGATCAGGTTCTTTTCAAACACCTTGAACTTGCAGGGACTTTCTGCTCAATTTGTATCTGTTTACCACACAGAATTGTATATTTACCTTTCCAGAGTCACGGGTCTTGGCTCTCATCTTGTTGACCTGGGACTCTGCAATGTCAGCACGCTCCTCAGCCTCCTCCAGCTCATGCTGGACCTTCCTGCACTTGGACAGGTGGACATTGGCCTGCTCCTCCTGGAAGACAGTACAGGGCAAATGGTTAAATGACCAGCAGACATACTGCACATGAGATATGATGTTGTATTGAGTTGTCATTGATTAAAAATGTATGTTTTGCCCTTACCGCTTCCTCAGACTGCCTCTTGTAGGCCTTCACCTTGAGCTGCAACTTGTCAACCAGATCCTGCAGCCTGGAAACGTTTTTCTTATCCTCCTCAGTCTGTAGTTGAAAATACATAGATTTGCAGGTTTTAAAGGGAAGTATATTATTACATTTGCTTGATTTGTACTGATACACATTAAATGTCAAAGTGACTCTACCTGGTAGGTGAGCTCCTTCACTCTCCTCTCGTACTTGCGGACACCCTTAACAGCATCTGCTCCACGTCTCTGCTCAGCGTCAATCTCTGACTCGAGCTCGCGCACCTTTTGAAAAAAAGACAAATGCATGCACAGTTTACGTTACAAGTGTTTTGATGATTTTAAAACTTTGTTTATATGTGTATAATTCGAACATGATTCTCTTACCCTAGACTCCAGTTTCTGGAGCTGCTTCTTGCCACCCTTCATGGCCAGGTTCTCAGCCTCATCCAGGCGGTGCTGCAGGTCCTTAACAGCAACCTCCAGGTTCTTCTTCATCCTCTCCAGGTGAGCGCTAGTATCCTGCTCCTTCTTCAGCTCCTCAGCCATCATCGCAGCCTGGAAAACACAATATTTGGTTTAGAAATGTCAAAAAACGGTAAGTAGAAAGTATTGATAACAAGTAAAAACTTAAGCGTACATCAGTGATGGCTTTCTTAGCCTTTTCCTCTGCATTCCTTGCTTCCTGAACAGTGTCATCAACTTCACTCTGGACCTGAACCAGGTCAGACTCAAGCTTCTTCTTGGTGTTCAGAAGGCTTGTGTTCTAAAGGATGAAAAAATGAAGTAAATTAAGTAATCAAGATTTCATGTTGTTTAACTTTTCATTGGTTTTATATATTGAAGTTCTGTATATTTGTTCACCTGAGAGTGCAGAAGTCCAACACGCTCACTGGCATCCACCAGCTCCTGTTCAGCGACTTTGCGACCTCTCTCTGTCTGCTCCAGAGCAGCTCTAAGTTCCTCAATTTCAGCCACCATCAGACCGTTCCTGCGATCCACCATAGCAGCTTGTTCCTTAAGGTCCTCCTGGGCTCTAACAGCATCATCAAGGTGCAGTTGAGCATCCTAGTGAAATGATAGCAGGAAAATATACGAATGAAACTCAAAATGTACTGTAGGTGCATTCACTATACTGTAGTTTGTACAACAGCAGTAAATCTGACAATACCTTCAGCTGTGACTGCACATTCCTCAGCTGCTTCTGGGACTCAGAAGCCTGGCGATTGGCATGGCTCAGCTGAATCTCCATCTCATTCAGGTCTCCCTCCATCTTCTTCTTGATTCTCAGGGCATCGTTCCTGCTCCTGACCTCAGAATCCAGAGTGCTCTGCATAGAGTCAGTCACCCTCTGGCTGTTTCTCTTGATCTGCTCCATCTCCTCATCTTTTTCTGCCAGCTTCCTGTCCACCTCACCCTTGATCTGGTTGAGCTCCAGCTGAACACGCAGGATCTTAGACTCTTCGTGTTCCAGAGTTCCCTGATGACATCATAGAGTATGATTTTTGTTATTACCTTCAGGGCTTTTAGCCCAATAGACTGCATTGTCCTAGATTTGTATTTCTTTCCCCTCAGAAAATCTCCCTGGATAAAACAAACATACCTCAGCCTCCTCAAGAGCTGTCTGGATCTCAGATTTCTCTGTCTCCACCTGCTTCTTGGACTTCTCCAGCTCATGGATGCTCTTGCCAGTCTCACCAATCTGTTCAGTCAGATCAGAGATCTCCTCTGCAGAAAGAAACATATTATATATCGTCAAGTCTTGAAAGGTAAATTATGAACACTAACACAAAATGTGTTGATTATAATCAAACACAATCAGGTAGGAACTAAAACACAAAAATATGAATACATTATTCTCGTTGTCAGGTGGGAACTCACGTTGCAGGTTCTTGTTTTCACGCTTCATGGTCTCCAGCTGATCCAGAGCTTCCTCATAAGAGTTCTTCATCTTGAACAGCTCAGTGCCGAGAGAACGAGCCTCCTTCAGAGCTCCCTCAAGCTCTGACTGACCCTCCTCATACTTCTGCTTCCAGTCTGCCAACACCTAGTACAGAATTTATACAGTTGACTCATTGAATATAGTAATCAATATAGAGAAACTAATAATACAAACTAATGACAGCTTTTACGATGTAGCACCTTTCAAAGTTGTTCCAAAGTGCTTCACAAAGGACAAATTGACATTTGTTTTGAAAGTATGTCCAAGTCCGTCATGGCAAACATTACCTTGTCGAAGTTCCTCTGCTTCTTGTCCAGGTTAGCAGCCAGCCCATTAGCCCTCTCCACATCAATCATGAGGTCCTCCACCTCACTCTGCAGCCTCTGTTTGGTTTTCTCCAGAGAAGCACACTTGGAGTTCACAGCCTCAATCTGCTCCTCAGCCTCCTGAAGACGCTGAGCCAGCTTTTTCCTTTGAAACATTTGCAAATTTTCTCTCAATAAAAATGTCAATATCTTGTAACCGTTTACAGATATTCTTACATATGTCAAATTAAATAAAGACACTAAAGTGATGTTGCACAGCTAAATGTACAAAATATATGCAAAGAAAAAATCGGATAATTTAACTGTTTGAATGTTACTCACTTGGACTCCTCAAGCTCCTCAGTGCGCTGAATAGCATCAGTTTCATACTTGGTTCTCCACTGAGCCACCTCACTGTTGGCCTTGGACATTCCACGCTGCAGCTCAGCCTTGGCCTCCTGCTCCTCCTCAAACTGTTCCCTCAGCAGGTCACAGTCATGGCGGGCTGATTGCAGTCCATGGGCAAGAGCATTCTTGGCCTAGGATAAGAAATATGATTGAATGTGTAGAACTTTTAAATCTTATTCAACGAGGCAAGGACACACTGAGAGTTTTCGTACCTTAACCTCCTCTTCAATCTGTCTCTTCAGCTCTTCAATCTGTTGTGTGAAGGCCTGTTTGCCTCTGGTCAGCTGGGAGACAAGAGCCTCTTTCTCTTCAATTTGACGGCCAAACTCACCTTTTGTGAAAATTAAGACCAAACATTAGTTTCTTTTCAGTTTCTGTTTGATCTGTCTTAAACTGAAGATCGCTGTCATTTGCATACCATTTTCTGTCAGGAGACGGGCTTTCTGTGCACCCAAGTCATTCGCTTGACGAACATTTTCATCATTCTTGGTCTTCAGTTCACTAAATTGGTCCTCAAGAGTACGGCACATCTTTTCAAGATTTCCCTTGAGAAAAAAGGAACAGAAAAGAAACATTTTATTTTTAACACAATTATGTCAATTATTGCTTTTTTAATGTATAACAAATGCATTTAATACTCTACTATTTCATTTATTTTGTACCTTTGCTTTGGCAACAGCCTCCATGTTGCTGGAGAGGTCATCAATCTCCATTTTGTATTCACTCTTTTCCTTTTCAAGCTTCTGCTTGACACGCTGGAGGTTGTCGATCTGCTCTCCCAGCTCAGCAACGCTGTCAGCCTGCTTCTTGCGAAGAGCGGAAGCAGTGGCTTCATGCTGCAGAGTGGACTCCTCAAGGTCACGACGGAGCTTCTGGAACTCAGCTTCCCGCTTCTTGCTCATCTCAATCTGAGCAGCAGTGGCACCTCCAGCCTCCTCTAGCCTCTCACTGATCTCCTCAAGTTCCCTGGAGAGGTCAGCCCTCTGCTTCTCAACCTTGGCACGAGCAGCACGCTCAGCCTCAATCTCCTCCTCCAGTTCCTCAATACGGGCCTGTTTCAAGTATATGTTTTATTGTTTTGTGAACATTCAATGTGAAACACAAAAACCTGAAAGCATGTTGTGTTGTATTTAAGGCAATATGTTGATTACCTGAAGCTCCTTGATCTTCTTCTGAAGCTGAGATCCCATAGACTGCTCATCCTCAATCTTGCTAAGGAGTTGGCTGATTTCAAAGTCTTTCCTGTGAGAGCGACAAAGTTCATAGTAAGAGTTCATTCATGCTATTGAACAGGACTAGAAACATGATGGTTATTTTATAATAGGGAGGGAAACAAAGTTTGGATACTTTTTCCCTTTCTCCTCAGACTGCTGCTTGTCATTCTCAAGATCCATGATGGATTCCTGGGCCAGTTTCAGATCTCCCTCAAGCTTCCTCTTGGCTCTCTCAAGGTCCATACGCAGTTTCTTCTCTTGTTCCAGAGAACCCTCAAGCTGAACATTGAGACATTGAGATTGTGAATATTATGCTAAAGAATCTTGTTTTGTCAACATAAGTGACTTTGTAAACTTACATCATCGACTTGCTGCTCAAGCTTTGTCTTGGCCTTGGACAGAGTGTTGACTTTGTCTTCCTCAGCCTGCAGGTCATCAAGAGTCTGTTGATGAGCCTCCTGAAGGGCTTTCTTCTCCTTGGTCAGCTTAGCAATGCTCTCATCTTGAGAGGCCATCTCCTCTGTCAGGTTCTTAACCTATGTTTGAAGGTAAAACGTTATTAAACACATAGTAACCATGAATTTACTTGATGTATTACACATTTTTAAATTTACAAACCTTGTTCTCAGTGGCATGCTTCTCCTTCTCCACCTTGGCCAATGTAAGCTCCAGATCGTCAATATCCTTCTTGAGCTCAGAACATTCATCTTCCAGCTTTCTCTTTTTAGCAGTAAGCTCAGCATTGATTTCCTCTTCATCCTCAAGTCTCTCAGTTGTTTCTTTGAGTTTGGCCTCCAGCTGAATCTTGCTCTTGATAAGTCCTTCACATCTTTCCTCAGCATCTGACAGATTATCTCCTTCCTGTGTCATTGTATGAACACATCAAGTGTGAGCCCATCATTATTTGACCTACAAAACATGAGCATTTGCAGGTACCATCTGAGATTTACTTACAGATGCCACTTGGAGCTGCAGATCGTTCTTCTCTTGCAGAAGAGACACCATCTTCTCCTCCAGTTCCTTCTTCTTGGCCAGGGCATTAGCCAAGTCAGTTGTCATCTTATCATAGTTTTCCTTCATCTGAGACAGCTCCTTCTCAGTTTCAGCACTCTTCAGCAGAGGCTTGATCTTGTAGTAAACCTTCATCCATGGCCAGTGTTTGACATTCATGAATGAGCGGACGTTGTACTGGATGGTGTAGATGGCTTCCCTGTGAAGGAGAAATTGTTGTCATGAGAATTTTTGCTGATTTTTCACCCCATGTCTTTGTGTCCAGAATTTATTGTTTTCAACATGCCTCCTCTCCGTCATCTTCACAAACTCCTTTCTCATGAGGTAAGCACGGCAGAGAGCCTGAGTCATTGTGACCAGGGTTGCAAGCTTGTCATCTCTCATCTCCTCAAGGGTACCCAGGAGACCAGCCTTGAAGAACACCTGAATAAATAGAAAATATAAATTAACTTTCAGGTATCCTAAATTGTTAAAGACTCGCAAGGCAAAGATGCTTCATAAATGTACACATAAGATACATGCTTTCAAAATATACCATTGATGAGTAATTTTTCCAGGTACATTCAGGTACAAAATGAATAAGAAAAATCAACCTCCTTTGTAATTATACCAACAATAAAAAAAGGAAACATGGTGCTTACCTTTGTGTGTCCAAATCTGTACTGGTCATGATCAACATCAATCGATCCAAGCAGCTTTTCTGAAGCCTTCTTGTTGTCAATGAACTGGCCCTCAGGAATGACACTGGCATTCAATACCTTGTACCTTTAATACAAAAGTTATTTGTCTCTGTAAGTATTTTTTATAGTTTGTGGCAACATTTTTAAATGTCACAAATATATCCATTTGTACCTCTGCTTGAAGTCACCATATTGGATTCTGCTGGGGAAACCTTTTCTGCAGATTCTGATACCCTCCAGCACACCGTTACACCTCAGCTGGTGGATGACCAGGAAGTTCTCCATCAGTCCTATTTCATAAGAGATTTCATAATTACTTTTGTGAATAGTTATACTCCTCATTGAACTAGTACTGAACTGAAACCATACTAACAAAAAAACAAGCCATTCCCTAAAGAGTTCAAATCTTACCTGGAGTCTTTGACTCATTGGGAATCAGACAGCGCACAAAGTGAGGATGGGTGCTCCTCAAGTTAGTCATCAGCTTGCCCAAGTTTTCCTGTAGATACAAAAGAGTGAGTTAGTTAGTTTGTGTATAACGTAATGTGTGATGTTATTTCTTGGTTTATAATGCCAAAGCTTACCCTAAACTGTGAAGACACAGTCTGCATAGAACCACCCTTCTTCTTGCCTCCCTTCTTTCCAGCCTCTGTTGATTATTTCAAGTAGAATTATTTTCGTGAGAAACTGAATACATACAGAAACAAATTGCTACATTTAATAAAGAGTAATACAATATTAAAATATGTTTTAATTAACCAGTTAATTGTGTATCATACCCTCAACAACAGGGGGGTACAGGGCAGCCAGCAGTTTCACTGAGGACTTCTGGTACAGCTGCAGAACAGACTCATTCAGTGGGTCCTTGTTCTTGTCCAGCCAGCCACCGATATTGTAGTCCACTGTACCAGCATAGTGCACCAGGGAGAAGTGGGCCTCAGCCTTGCCCTTTGCAGGTTTTGGCTTCTCAAATGCTTTGTTTTTGCCAAGATGCTGATCATAGAGCTTATTCTTGAAGGATGTGTCTGTAGCCTTAGGGAACATGCACTCCTCTTCAAGGATGGAGAAGATGCCCATGGGCTGGATGAAAGTGCAGAGAGATAAAGTATATCATGAAGTGACTGGTGTTTTTTAGGAGAATTACATACAATAGAATCACTAGATCGATGTGTACCTTTTCAATCAGCTCAATGCAGGCGGCCAAGTCCATACCGAAGTCAATGAACTCCCAGATAATACCCTCCTTCTTGTACTCCTCTTGCTCCAGGACGAACATGTGGTGGTTGAAGAACTGTTGCAGTTTCTCATTGGTGAAGTTGATGCACAGTTGCTCCAAGGTGTTGAACTGTGAGGGGACAAATAATCAGCCTGATTGCTCATAGACAACAGGAAAGGCTTTGTCATATTTAATATTGAGTTGCATTGTATGACGCTTACATCAAAGATTTCAAAGCCGGCAATATCCAGGACACCAATATAGTAGTTCCTCTGCTGCTTAGTGTCCAACATCTGGTTGATACGGACGACCATCCACAAGAACATCCTCTCATAGATGGACTTGGCCAGGGCAGTCACTGAGTTATTCACCTGAAGAAGAATGTAAAAATATTTATTTCTCTACTCTTCTGTATAGTTGTTTTGTAAAATGCTGTCCTACTGTATATCCTATATAGGTATAAAACTTGATTTTTGCGATTAATAGTCAATAAAAACATAACACACCCAGTACATCTCAATCTCTCCCTGTTTTCCGATGCACCAGGCACATCCTGTCACCAGTGGTAAATACATTCATTACAAACTCCTCCTTCTGACCTATAAATCCCTCCACGCCCTAGCCCCACTATATTTAATGCTCTCTCCTCCACCCATACACTCCTCTCAGAAAGCTGTGGTCCTCGAACTCCGGATTGCTCTCCATCCCCAACACTAAACTGCAGACTTTTGCAGACTTTTGCAGACAGCGCTATCTGTGTCGCAGCCCCCACCCTCTGGAACTCTCCCTGCTGAAATCCACAACGTTACATCTCTGGACAGCTTACAAAAACTACTCAAACACCCCCTGTTCACTAAGGCCTTTGGCCTCAGTTAATGCTCCACCGTGCCATTAGTGCTGTTTCTTTCTATCCTGTTTTGTGCTAATTACTTTTTCTTTATATATATATATAGATGTGTCATTATAAAAAAAATGAAAAATTCACTTGGATATTGTTTACCTGAGGTACAGTCTGTCCCTTGGTGACAAACTCATTTCCGACCTTCACTCTGGGATAGCACAGAGCCTTCAGCATGTCAGCGGAGTTCAGACCCAACAGGTAAGCAACCTTGTCAGCATCTGAAAATGGTTTCATTATTTATTATGTAGTATTGTATATATGTGTGTTCATGACATCACAAAACCAGTGTGATTGAGAACTTCTGTTGTTCACTTTGATATGATGTCAAATAGTCACCTTCTGTGCCATCGGGTTCAGCCTGCTCCTCACGCTGCTTCTGCTTGAACTTCATGTTTCCGTGGTGGATCACAGCACCAGTAAACTTGTAGATGCCCATCTTCTCCTCACCAGTGAAGCCCAGGATATCAATAGCATTCTGTGTTCAGAAGATTTATTTTTTATAAAACATCTCCACTTTGGAAAATACATTCATAAGATCACAGATCGATATGATAAACATCAGATGTATGCAGTATGTTAAATATTAAAACCTCGATCACTTACATCAGTGGCTTCCAGCTCAACTTTGTCATCAATGCTGGCAACAGTGATCTGACCCATGCTGATCAAGGGGAAGTCGTAGGGGTTGGTTGTGATGAGTGACGCCTCTGAAGATTAAAAGCATAATGAAGATTAAATACAGTTTTTAACAAAAAACAATCAGCATATGTTTAAAATCATGCAATAGCTTAATCTGTTTACCAACTAGCTCCGGCTTGTGGTTTGTCATCATCTGGTAGAAGATGTGGTAGCCTCTCTCAGCAGGAAGCTGGTATGTCACTCTTGACTTCTCCAGCAGATCTACAAATGTTGATCATCAGTCACAACCTGGTCAGTCCTGAATTTCAGTCATCTACACTTGCTATGAAGATTATTACTTACATGTCTCAATGTCAGCACTGGCCAGTTTGCCAGTTGTGCCGAAATGGATTCTGATGAATTTACCCTGTTTAGAAGAGAGACATTGTTGTAATCTCCCCACATAACCAATGTCTAACAAGAAATTTGTCTTGTACAAAATAACCCCATACTTACAAAGCGAGAAGAGTTGTCATTCCTCACAGTTTTGGCATTACCGTAGGCCTCCAGCAGGGGATTGGCTGCAATAATCTGATCCTCCAGTGACCCCTATAATCCAAGTTTTGAAATTAAATCAGAAAATAACCTTCTTTCTCGACATATACTCTACTTTACTTGAACTCAATGGTGTCATCACAACATACCTGAATCTTGCTTGTATCCTTCTTCTTTTCTCCTCCTCCCACTGCGATTGTGGCGAAGTACTGGATGACACGTTTCGTGTTCACAGTCTTTCCAGCACCAGATTCTCCACTGGGTATGAACACAGACTTATAAGAATTTGCTCAGCATATTTGACTCTCAAAAAAAGTCAACAGATATGAACTTACGTGATCAAGACAGACTGGTTCTCCCTATCTGTGAACATAGAAACCAAATGAATTAAACACATTTCTTTCAGTGAAACATTATTCTGTATACTCACAAATTCTACAATTAGGACATACCACAGAGCATGTTCTGATAAGCGTTGTCAGAGACAGAGAAGATGTGGGGTGGAGCCTCCATACGCTTCTTGCCTCTATAGGCACTTACAACTTCAGCATCGTACACTGGGAGCCATTTGTAAGGGTTAACAGTGGCACAGAACAACCCAGAGTAGGTCTGAAAGTGAACATAAAGATAAACAGTTAACTCCATGTTTAGTTTTTGATTTCAATATAACTTATTGCACTTTAAAGATATTCTTACGTAGATCATCCATGCTGCATAACGCTCTTTGAGGTTATACAGGACAGAGGCTTCATTGAGATGGGTCATCATGGCCATGTCCTCAATTTTGTCGTACTTGGGAGGGTTCATTGGAGTGACATCTTCTTCTTTAACTGTCTTCTCCTGCAACAGAACATTGGTTACAATTACAACTGAGAACACATACTTTACTTTAAGTTGAGTCTTACTTTATGATACAAACCTCCTGAGTGTCCAAGACTTTGACGGTGACTTTGGCACCATCTTTCTTGAGGATCATTCCCTTCAAGTACAGCTCTTTGGCATCGACCACATAGCAGGCAGCCTTGGCATCAAAAGGTTTGTTTTGAGCCTCAATTCTCTCCTTCTCTGGCTTACGCAGGTAAATGGCAGCCTTGCCATAAATGGCCATCTCCGCGTCCGTACTCATGGTGACTGTTTACTTCTGTTAGGCAATAACAAATAAGAGTAATGTTATTCATCTGTGTGAAACCTACTATCTTCAGCTGATGTAACTGAACTGAATAAAAAACTGCATTGAACTGCTTTATTAACCTATCTATATTGAATCAATGTCTGTCCATCACCACAAGTGACTTGACCTGTGTTTAGTTAATATTGATCTGAATAACTATAACCTGTACAACTCTATGAACAAAAACTGGAAAACTTGAAGAAATCTTTTGCTTGAAATAAGTTAAAAGTTCATTAAAAAACAGTTGCCTTTACCTGACCCTCTCTCTTTCAAAATCGGTTATATTCCACAATCCTGTTGAAATCATAGAACATATTTTCAGTTAGTGATGATAGTGTTAAACCTACATTTGGTGATTAATTAGTATTTTAAAGACATTGTCCATAAATATTTAAATGCTGTCAAACTGACAGAAGATGAGTCTACCTCAAGCAGGAGTCTTCGGGGGTCTGCTACCACGCTGGTGTGTCCTGTTGGACGCTTTATATTGGACCTGACTTGCTTACACAGCTGAATCTATATATGGGAGTTGTGCCAAATAGGGTGTGGATAAGACTTTCAGTGGACATATATTAAAACAGTCCTAAAACAGTTCTTGTGCATACATACCAGCCCATGTCCCCAATTTCTTTATTTAACATTTTTTGAAAATGTAACAATTTTGAAATCTTTTCTTTCCTTTCATGTCAATCCAAGGATTTGTTTTTAGCACAACACATAAGAAATACATAGGGGCATAGGTGCACAAGATGCAGCGGTATCTTTAATTATATGAGTTACAGTTGTATCACATTTTATTTATAGAAAGTATTCTGTTCCCTCTGATCATGTCCCAGTGGATGCCTTGGATGTTATTTCCACTGAGTCAGTGAATGTCACAGCCTATAAGATCTGTTTTCCATTTACCCTCTTATGCACATATGAAGGAGCAGATATTCTTTAATTTCAATCAATACAGCTTTCTTCACAGGCTCTCATTTCAATCAGGTTTACAAGCGTGACAACCTTTAGCATCTTTATGGGCTTCATGTCTATTTTCTGCCTTTTTACGAGTTCAAATTCCATCAGTCCTGAGTGTTACTCTTTTGGTTGGAAGGAAGCCAAGTGTTATTAATTGTCGATATTGTAATTTGATCCTAATGTGTAATTGGTATATTTAAAAGCATAACTACAACACGGATGCTAGTCAAACATTGACTGAGGAAAAAAATCCCATCAATGTTTGTTCAAGTTCCACCACTAGTTCAAGTTCCACCACTAGTTCAAGTTCCACCACTAGTTCAAGTTCCACCACTATAATAGTATATCAAATAAAAAGCTATAATCAACACACATTTGAGTAGCTCAAACTGCAGGAATGCTTTGAGATCCTGAGAGTCAACTTTTTTTTTTGTAACTCAAGGTCAGTATTGGAATCTATATTTGCTGCAATGAATTGAAGTTGACAACAGCTGTTGCTGTTGCCCACAGGTGGTGGGTTTAGCATTTGGTAGTGCAGTGACACAGGTCAGACGAGGCTGTGATGCAGGATTACTCTCAGTAATTAGTAGAAGAAGACTTTTATTCTTTAATGGCAGCTTGAAATTAAGCTAATATTTTATATGATTTATAAGCTTGAAGTTACAGCCAACTATTATTCTGAAGAATGCAAACTTTGTGTTAAACATGATTTTCTGAGTTTCAAGTTTTCTCATTCAAGTGTTCAAATTCCTTTCTCAGCAGGTATTAATCTTCCAGTTTATCGTTTAAAACCATTTAAAGTTACCTTCTTTTTCTGTCTAGCTCATAAAATTATATTGAGCAGGATAATTCCTTGGACAATCCAAATGAAATGTGTACTGACTTAAGGGTAAAACATGTTTTTTTATCCTTCATGCATTTAAACCAATTATTTTGAAGACGACCTACTGTAGAAGTATTTGGTTGGCATTAGATACATTTTAAGGGCTTCATGTGTATTTTCTGCCTGTTTACAAGGTCAAGTTCCACCAGTCCAGAATTTTACTCCTTTGGTTGGAATTCAATTTAATTGGGAGTCCAATTAGAAGTAATTTATTATTAATCATTGTTATTATATTTTGACATATCGTCCTTTGAGTATTTATATAATTGTAATGATTCTATTCCAACAAGTCCAAAATATCTTCTTCTGATATGCCAAATAGAGCAGGAATGGAAAGTAATCTTTTCAATGTATGATTCGAAAACTTAAACAGCAGATGTTTTGGAATATAGTTTCCTTGAGCAGCTCAGTTTTGCCCAAAAAAGTATTTTGCTCGCTGCCAAATTCACAGTTTAATGTATGTGCCCATGGAAGTACGTGAGTAAAACAGTATAGTAGATAATAATGCTACCCCACAGAAAAAGCATCATGAATTATTTGAAACTGTTTTTTTAGATCGGTCATGGCTAAATGCTCATACCATATAAAGACAGTAAAGATGAATTCACAGTATATTTTCACAGCTGTTGATTTATTTTAGGGTTTATTCAAATCCCAATTGACACATTTGTTGCAGAATTTGTAAGATTCGGTAATATATAGACACAATTAGATAAATGCTAAATTGTTATTGATACCCTAAATGTCAAAGGTTTAAGAAATTATAACATTAGATTCATATTTTTTGTCATTGGTGACTTCAAGACAGTACCCAGAAGGCAATTCATAGTGTATAAAGTGTAGAAGGTTGTCTAACTGTGTGTAGAACGTTTTCTAACTGTGTCACAAATCATCCATATCTCATTTGCTCTCACAACACACAATGAGTTGAAAATAACAGAGTAATTTCAGAAGAAAGGGTATTTTATTGTAGTATATTTCACATCATATTATATGACTGAAAACAACTCAACAGTCTTTTACTCAGCGACCTCCTTTCCCTGTAACAAAAGAAACACTGAGGTTACATATGTGCACAGAAACAACCTACTTTGTGCAGATTTAGAATTTGTGTCTGTTCTGGATTTTATGAATTACTGTGTTTAACCTAAAATTCAACATAACCATAAATGTGTACCTTGCCAGAGCTTTGATCATGTTCCTTTCAAACACCTTTAAATTGCAATTTTCAAATTTGATTTGTTTACGACAAAGAATTGTATATTTACCTTTCCAGAGTCACGGGTCTTGGCTCTCAACTTGTTGACCTGGGACTCTGCAATGTCAGCACGCTCCTCAGCCTCCTCCAGCTCATGCTGGACCTTCCTGCACTTGGACAGGTGGACATTGGCCTGCTCCTCCTGGATTACAATGCATAGTAAATGTTTAAATGAACAGCACATATACTGCACATGCAATATGATGTATCTCTGATCATTTTTAAATAAAGATTTTGCTTACCGCTTCCTCAGACTGCCTCTTGTAGGCCTTCACCTTGAGCTGCAACTTGTCAACCAGATCCTGCAGCCTGGAAACGTTTTTCTTATCCTCCTCAGTCTGTAGTTGAAAATACATAGATTATAGATTTAAATATAGATTGTTTACATGGCAAATGAGATTGATTTGTACAAATTAAATGTCAAAGTGACTCTACCTGGTAGGTGAGCTCCTTCACTCTCCTCTCGTACTTGCGGACACCCTTAACAGCATCTGCTCCACGTCTCTGCTCACCCTCAATCTCTGACTCAAGCTCACGCACCTTCAGAAAAATGTATAGAATACAAGTGTTTTGTATGTTTTCATACCCTTCATCATCCATGTAACTATCTTTAATAATCTTACCCTAGACTCCAGTTTCTGGAGCTGCTTCTTGCCACCCTTCATGGCCAGGTTCTCAGCCTCATCCAGGCGGTGCTGCAGGTCCTTAACAGCAACCTCCAGGTTCTTCTTCATCCTCTCCAGGTGAGCGCTAGTATCCTGCTCCTTCTTCAGCTCCTCAGCCATCATCGCAGCCTGGAAAATACAATATTTGGTTTAGAAATGTCAAAAAACAGTAAGTAGAAAGTATTGATAACAAGTAAAAACTTAAGCGTACATCAGTGATGGCTTTCTTAGCCTTTTCCTCTGCATTCCTTGCTTCCTGAACAGTGTCATCAACTTCACTCTGGACCTGAACCAGGTCAGACTCAAGCTTCTTCTTGGTGTTCAGAAGGCTTGTGTTCTAAAGGATGAAAAAATGAAGTAACTTAAGTTATCAAGATTTCATGTTGTTTAACGTTTCATTGGTTTTATATATTGAAGTTCTGTATATTTGTTCACCTGAGAGTGCAGAAGTCCAACACGCTCACTGGCATCCACCAGCTCCTGTTCAGCGACTTTGCGACCTCTCTCTGTCTGCTCCAGAGCCACTCTAAGTTCCTCAATTTCAGCCACCATCAGACCGTTCCTGCGATCCACCATAGCAGCTTGTTCCTTAAGGTCCTCCTGGGCTCTAACAGCATCATCAAGGTGCAGTTGAGCATCCTAGTGAAATGATAGCAGGAAAATATACGAATGAAACTCAAAATGTACTGTAGGTGCATTCACTATACTGTAGTTTGTACAACAGCAGTATGTCTGACAATACCTTCAGCTGTGACTGCACATTCCTCAGCTGCTTCTGGGACTCAGAAGCCTGGCGATTGGCATGGCTCAGCTGAATCTCCATCTCATTCAGGTCTCCCTCCATCTTCTTCTTGATTCTCAGGGCATCGTTCCTGCTCCTGACCTCAGAATCCAGAGTGCTCTGCATAGAGTCAATCACCCTCTGGCTGTTTCTCTTGATCTGCTCCATCTCCTCATCTTTTTCTGCCAGCTTCCTGTCCACCTCACCCTTGATCTGGTTGAGCTCCAGCTGAACACGCAGGATCTTAGACTCTTCGTGTTCCAGAGTTCCCTGATGACATCATAGAGTATGATTTTTGTTATTACCTTCAGGGCTTTTAGCCCAATAGACTACATTGTCCTAGATTTGTATTTCTTTCCCCTCAGAAAATCTCCCTGGATAAAACAAACATACCTCAGCCTCCTCAAGAGCTGTCTGGATCTCAGATTTCTCTGTCTCCACCTGCTTCTTGGACTTCTCCAGCTCATGGATGCTCTTGCCAGTCTCACCAATCTGTTCAGTCAGATCAGAGATCTCCTCTGCAGAAAGAAACATATTATATATCGTCAAGTCTTGAAAGGTAAATTATGAACACTAACACAAAATGTGTTGATTATAATCAAACACAATCAGGTAGGAACTAAAACACAAAAATATGAATACATTATTCTCGTTGTCAGGTGGGAACTCACGTTGCAGGTTCTTGTTTTCACGCTTCATGGTCTCCAGCTGATCCAGAGCTTCCTCATAAGAGTTCTTCATCTTGAACAGCTCAGTGCCGAGAGAACGAGCCTCCTTCAGAGCTCCCTCAAGCTCTGACTGACCCTCCTCATACTTCTGCTTCCAGTCTGCCAACACCTAGTACAGAATTTATACAGTTGACTCATTGAATATAGTAATCAATATAGAGAAACTAATAATACAAACTAATGACAGCTTTTACGATGTAGCACCTTTCAAAGTTGTTCCAAAGTGCTTCACAAAGGACAAATTGACATTTGTTTTGAAAGTATGTCCAAGTCCGTCATGGCAAACATTACCTTGTCGAAGTTCCTCTGCTTCTTGTCCAGGTTAGCAGCCAGCCCATTAGCCCTCTCCACATCAATCATGAGGTCCTCCACCTCACTCTGCAGCCTCTGTTTGGTTTTCTCCAGAGAAGCACACTTGGAGTTCACAGCCTCAATCTGCTCCTCAGCCTCCTGAAGACGCTGAGCCAGCTTTTTCCTTTGAAACATTTGCAAATTTTCTCTCAATAAAAATGTCAATATCTTGTAACCGTTTACAGATATTCTTACATATGTCAAATTAAATAAAGACACTAAAGTGATGTTGCACAGCTAAATGTACAAAATATATGCAAAGAAAAAATCGGATAATTTAACTGTTTGAATGTTACTCACTTGGACTCCTCAAGCTCCTCAGTGCGCTGAATAGCATCAGTTTCATACTTGCTTCTCCACTGAGCCACCTCACTGTTGGCCTTGGACATTCCACGCTGCAGCTCAGCCTTGGCCTCCTGCTCCTCCTCAAACTGTTCCCTCAGCAGGTCACAGTCATGGCGGGCTGATTGCAGTCCATGGGCAAGAGCATTCTTGGCCTAGGATAAGAAATATGATTGAATGTGTAGAACTTTTAAATCTTATTCAACGAGGCAAGGACACACTGAGAGTTTTCGTACCTTAACCTCCTCTTCAATCTGTCTCTTCAGCTCTTCAATCTGTTGTGTGAAGGCCTGTTTGCCTCTGGTCAGCTGGGAGACAAGAGCCTCTTTCTCTTCAATTTGACGGCCAAACTCACCTTTTGTGAAAATTAAGACCAAACATTAGTTTCTTTTCAGTTTCTGTTTGATCTGTCTTAAACTAAAGATCGCTGTCATTTGCATACCATTTTCTGTCAGGAGACGGGCTTTCTGTGCACCCAAGTCATTCGCTTGACGAACATTTTCATCATTCTTGGTCTTCAGTTCACTAAATTGGTCCTCAAGAGTACGGCACATCTTTTCAAGATTTCCCTTGAGAAAAAAGGAACAGAAAAGAAACATTTTATTTTTAACACAATTATGTCAATTATTGCTTTTTTAATGTATAACAAATGCATTTAATACTCTACTATTTCATTTATTTTGTACCTTTGCTTTGGCAACAGCCTCCATGTTGCTGGAGAGGTCATCAATCTCCATTTTGTATTCACTCTTTTCCTTTTCAAGCTTCTGCTTGACACGCTGGAGGTTGTCGATCTGCTCTCCCAGCTCAGCAACGCTGTCAGCCTGCTTCTTGCGAAGAGCGGAAGCAGTGGCTTCATGCTGCAGAGTGGACTCCTCAAGGTCACGACGGAGCTTCTGGAACTCAGCTTCCCGCTTCTTGCTCATCTCAATCTGAGCAGCAGTGGCACCTCCAGCCTCCTCTAGCCTCTCACTGATCTCCTCAAGTTCCCTGGAGAGGTCAGCCCTCTGCTTCTCAACCTTGGCACGAGCAGCACGCTCAGCCTCAATCTCCTCCTCCAGTTCCTCAATACGGGCCTGTTTCAAGTATATGTTTTATTGTTTTGTGAACATTCAATGTGAAACACAAAAACCTGAAAGCATGTTGTGTTGTATTTAAGGCAATATGTTGATTACCTGAAGCTCCTTGATCTTCTTCTGAAGCTGAGATCCCATAGACTGCTCATCCTCAATCTTGCTAAGGAGTTGGCTGATTTCAAAGTCTTTCCTGTGAGAGCGACAGAGTTCATAGTAAGAGTTCATTCATGCTATTGAACAGGACTAGAAACATGATGGTTATTTTATAATAGGGAGGGAAACAAAGTTTGGATACTTTTTCCCTTTCTCATCAGACTGCTGCTTGTCATTCTCAAGATCCATGATGGATTCCTGGGCCAGTTTCAGATCTCCCTCAAGCTTCCTCTTGGCTCTCTCAAGGTCCATACGCAGTTTCTTCTCTTGTTCCAGAGAACCCTCAAGCTGATCATTGAGACATTGAGATCGTGAATATTATGCTAAAGAATCTTGTTTTGTCAACATAAGTGACTTTGTAAACTTACATCATCGACTTGCTGCTCAAGCTTTGTCTTGGCCTTGGTCAGAGTGTTGACTTTGTCTTCCTCAGCCTGCAGGTCATCAAGAGTCTGTTGATGAGCCTCCTGAAGGGCTTTCTTCTCCTTGGTCAGCTTAGCAATGCTCTCATCTTGAGAGGCCATCTCCTCTGTCAGGTTCTTAACCTATGTTTGAAGGTAAAGCGTTATTAAACACATAGTAACCATGAATTTACTTGATATACTACACATTTTTAAATTTACAAACCTTGTTCTCAGTGGCATGTTTCTCCTTCTCCACCTTGGCCAATGTAAGCTCCAGATCGTCAATATCCTTCTTGAGCTCAGAACATTCATCTTCCAGCTTTCTCTTTTTAGCAGTAAGCTCAGCATTGATTTCCTCTTCATCCTCCAGTCTCTCAGTTGTTTCTTTGAGTTTGGCCTCCAGCTGAATCTTGCTCTTGATAAGTCCTTCACATCTTTCCTCAGCATCTGACAGATTATCTCCTTCCTGTGTCATTGTATGAACACATCAAGTGTGAGCCCATCATTATTTGACCTACAAAACATGAGCATTTGCAGGTACCATCTGAGATTTACTTACAGATGCCACTTGGAGCTGCAGATCGTTCTTCTCTTGCAGAAGAGACACCATCTTCTCCTCCAGTTCCTTCTTCTTGGCCAGGGCATTAGCCAAGTCAGTTGTCATCTTATCATAGTTTTCCTTCATCTGAGACAGCTCCTTCTCAGTTTCAGCACTCTTCAGCAGAGGCTTGATCTTGTAGTAAACCTTCATCCATGGCCAGTGTTTGACATTCATGAATGAGCGGACGTTGTACTGGATGGTGTAGATGGCTTCCCTGTGAAGGAGAAATTGTTGTCATGAGAATTTTTGCTGATTTTTCACCCCATGTCTTTGTGTCCAGAATTTATTGTTTTCAACATGCCTCCTCTCCGTCATCTTCACAAACTCCTTTCTCATGACGTAAGCACGGCAGAGAGCCTGAGTCATTGTGACCAGGGTTGCAAGCTTTTCATCTCTCATCTCCTCAAGGGTACCCAGGAGACCAGCCTTGAAGAACACCTGAATAAACAGAAAATATGAATGAACTTTCAGGTATCCTAAATTATTAAAGACTTGCAAGGCAAAGATGCTTCATAAATGTACACATAAGATACATGCTTTCAAAATATACCATTGATGAGTAATTTCTCCAGGTACATAGTCTAATTTTGTTCCAAATCACTTCAAACATTTAATAAACTTTGAGGTACAATGCTGATTATCAGACAAACAAACAAAATGAATAAGAAAAATCAACCTCCTTTGTAATTATACCAACAATAAAAAAAGGAAACATGGTGCTTACCTTTGTGTGTCCAAATCTGTACTGGTCATGATCAACATCAATCGATCCAAGCAGCTTTTCTGAAGCCTTCTTGTTGTCAATGAACTGGCCCTCAGGAATGACACTGGCATTCAATACCTTGTACCTTTAATACAAAAGTTATTTGTCTCTGTCAGTATTTTTTATAGTTTGTGGCAACATTTTTAAATGTCACAAATATATCCATTTGTACCTCTGCTTGAAGTCACCGTATAGGATTCTGCTGGGGAAACCTTTTCTGCAGATTCTGATACCCTCCAGCACACCGTTACACCTCAGCTGGTGGATGACCAGGAAGTTCTCCATCAGTCCTATTTCATAAGAGATTTCATAATTACTTTTGTGAATATTTATACTCCTCATTGAACCAATACTGAACTAAAACCATACAAAAAAAAATAAGCCATTCCACAAAGAGTTCAAATCTTACCTGGAGTCTTTGACTCATTGGGAATCAGACAGCGCACAAAGTGAGGATGGGTGCTCCTCAAGTTAGTCATCAGCTTGCCCAAGTTTTCCTGTAGATACAAAAGAGTGAGTTAGTTAGTTTGTGTATAACGTAATGTGTGATGTTATTTCTTGGTTTACAATGCCAAAGCTTACCCTAAACTGTGAAGACACAGTCTGCATAGAACCACCCTTCTTCTTGCCTCCCTTCTTTCCAATCTCTGTTGATTATTTCAAGTAGAATTATTTTCGTGAGAAACTGAATACATACAGAGACAAATTGCTACATTTAATAAAGAGTAATACAATATTAAAATATGTTTTAATTGACCAGTTAATTGTGTATCATACCCTCAACAATAGGGGGGTACAGGGCAGCCAGCAGTTTCACTGAGGACTTCTGGTACAGCTGCACAACAGAGTCATTCAGTGGGTCCTTGTTCTTGTCCAGCCAGCCACCGATATTGTAGTCCACTGTACCAGCATAGTGCACCAGGGAGAAGTGGGCCTCAGCCTTGCCCTTTGCAGGTTTTGGCTTCTCAAATGCTTTGTTTTTGCCAAGATGCTGATCATAGAGCTTATTCTTGAAGGATGTGTCTGTAGCCTTAGGGAACATGCACTCCTCTTCAAGGATGGAGAAGATGCCCATGGGCTGGATGAAAGTGCAGAGAGATAAAGTATATCATGAAGTGACTGGTGTTTTTTAGGAGAATTACATACAATAGAATCACTAGATCGATGTGTACCTTTTCAATCAGCTCAATGCAGGCGGCCAAGTCCATACCGAAGTCAATGAACTCCCAGATAATACCCTCCTTCTTGTACTCCTCTTGCTCCAGGACGAACATGTGGTGGTTGAAGAACTGTTGCAGTTTCTCATTGGTGAAGTTGATGCACAGTTGCTCCAAGGTGTTGAACTGTGAGGGGACAAATAATCAGCCTGATTGCTCATAGACAACAGGAAAGGCTTTGTCATATTTAATATTGAGTTGCATTGTATGACGCTTACATCAAAGATTTCAAAGCCGGCAATATCCAGGACACCAATATAGTAGTTCCTCTGCTGCTTAGTGTCCAACATCTGGTTGATACGGACGACCATCCACAAGAACATCCTCTCATAGATGGACTTGGCCAGGGCAGTCACTGAGTTATTCACCTGAAGAAGAATGTAAAAATATTTATTTCTCTACTCTTCTGTATAGTTGTTTTGTAAAATGCTGTCCTACTGTATATCCTATATAGGTATAAAACTTGATTTTTGCGATTAATAGTCAATAAAAACATAACACACCCAGTACATCTCAATCTCTCCCTGTTTTCCGATGCACCAGGCACATCCTGTCACCAGTGGTAAATACATTCATTACAAACTCCTCCTTCTGACCTATAAATCCCTCCACGCCCTAGCCCCACTATATTTAATGCTCTCTCCTCCACCCATACACTCCTCTCAGAAAGCTGTGGTCCTCGAACTCCAGATTGCTCTCCATCCCCAACACTAAACTGCAGACTTTTGCAGACTTTTGCAGACAGCGCTATCTGTGTCGCAGCCCCCACCCTCTGGAACTCTCCCTGCCGAAATCCACAACGTTACATCTCTGGACAGCTTAAAAAAACTACTCAAACACCCCCTGTTCACTAAGGCCTTTGGCCTCAGTTAATGCTCCACCGTGCCATTAGTGCTGTTTCTTTCTATCCTGTTTTGTGCTAATTACTTTTTCTTTATATATATATATAGATGTGTCATTATAAAAAAAATGAAAAATTCACTTGGATATTGTTTACCTGAGGTACAGTCTGTCCCTTGGTGACAAACTCATTTCCGACCTTCACTCTGGGATAGCACAGAGCCTTCAGCATGTCAGCGGAGTTCAGACCCAACAGGTAAGCAACCTTGTCAGCATCTGAAAATGGTTTCATTATTTATTATGTAGTATTGTATATATGTGTGTTCATGACATCACAAAACCAGTGTGATTGAGAACTTCTGTTGTTCACTTTGATATGATATCAAATAGTCACCTTCTGTGCCATCGGGTTCAGCCTGCTCCTCACGCTGCTTCTGCTTGAACTTCATGTTTCCGTGGTGGATCACAGCACCAGTAAACTTGTAGATGCTCATCTTCTCCTCACCAGTGAAGCCCAGGATATCAATAGCATTCTGTGTTCAGAAGATTTATTTTTTATAAAACATCTCCACTTTGGAAAATACATTCATAAGATCACTTTAGATATGATAAACATCAGATGTATGCAGTATGTTAAATATTAAAACCTCGATCACTTACATCAGTGGCTTCCAGCTCAACTTTGTCATCAATGCTGGCAACAGTGATCTGACCCATGCTGATCAAGGGGAAGTCGTAGGGGTTGGTTGTGATGAGTGACGCCTCTGAAGATTAAAAGCATAATGAAGATTAAATACAGTTTTTCACAAAAAACAATCAGCATATGTTTAAAATCATGCAATAGCTTAATCTGTTTACCAACTAGCTCCGGCTTGTGGTTTGTCATCATCTGGTAGAAGATGTGGTAGCCTCTCTCAGCAGGAAGCTGGTATGTCACTCTTGACTTCTCCAGCAGATCTACAAATGTTGATCATCAGTCACAACCTGGTCAGTCCTGAATTTCAGTCATCTACACTTGCTATGAAGATTATTACTTACATGTCTCAATGTCAGCACTGGCCAGTTTGCCAGTTGTGCCGAAATGGATTCTGATGAATTTACCCTGTTTAGAAGAGAGACATTGTTGTAATCTCCCCACATAACCAATGTCTAACAAGAAATTTGTCTTGTACAAAATAACCCCATACTTACAAAGCGAGAAGAGTTGTCATTCCTCACAGTTTTGGCATTACCGTAGGCTTCCAGCAGGGGATTGGCTGCAATAATCTGATCCTCCAGTGACCCCTATAATCCAAGTTTCGAAATTAAATCAGAAAATAACCTTCTTTCTCGACATATACTCTACTTTACTTGAACTCAATGGTGTCATCATAACATACCTTATACTGTTTTACTTCCTTCTTCTTGTCTCCTCCTCCTCCTCCCACTGAGATTGTGGCAAAGTACTGGATGACACGTTTCGTGTTCACAGTCTTTCCAGCACCAGATTCTCCACTGGGTATGAACACAGACTATAAGCATTTGCTCAGCATATTTGATTCTACAGAAAAGTCAACAGATATGAACTTACGTGATCAAGACAGACTGGTTCTCCCTATCTGTGAACATAGAAACCAAATGAATTAAACACATTTCTTTCAGTGAAACATTATTCTGTATACTCATAAATTCTACAATTAGAACATACCAGTGAGCATGTTCTGATAAGCGTTGTCAGAGACAGAGAAGATGTGGGGTGGAGCCTCCATACGCTTCTTGCCTCTATAGGCATTTACAACTTCAGCATCGTACACTGGGAGCCATTTGTAAGGGTTAACAGTGGCACAGAACAACCCAGAGTAGGTCTGAAAGTGAACATAGAGATAAACAGTTAACTCCATGTTTAGTTTTTGATTTCAATATAACTTATTGCACTTTAAAGATATTCTTACGTAGATCATCCATGCTGCATAACGCTCTTTGAGGTTATACAGGACAGAGGCTTCATTGAGATGGGTCATCATGGCCATGTCCTCAATTTTGTCGTACTTGGGAGGGTTCATTGGAGTGACGTCGTCTTCTTTAACTGTCTTCTCCTGCAACAGGACATTGGTTACAATTACAACTGAGAACACATACTTTACTTTAAGTTGAGTCTTACTTTATGATACAAACCTCCTGAGTGTCCAAGACTTTGACGGTGACTTTGCCACCATCTTTCTTGAGGATTGTTCCCTTCAAGTACAGCTCTTTGGCATCGACCACATAGCAGGCGGCCTTGGCATCAAATGGTTTGCTTTGAGCCTCAATTCTCTCCTTCTCTGGCTTACGCAGGTAAATGGCAGCCTTGCCATAAATGGCCATCTCCGCATCCGTACTCATGGTGGTGGCTTATGTCTGTGTCGAATGTCAAAAAACAAAAATCTTAAACTGATGCCTGACTCTTAATGTGATTTAACACTGGCTAAGTGCATCTATACTCATTGAAGATTATACTTTCATCATTACAAATGGCCTTGGCAGCCTCTGTGTTAGAGCTGCTACCTTAAGTTCATGTAACTGACCAAAAAACTGAGTTAAACTATTTAATTTACTTCAGGAGCTGCAAGTGAACATAGGCAACTGGACTTGCTTGAGGTTCTTGAAGGGTTAGTTTCACCTCTCACCAACATTCTTATTAAGTTTAGAAATGAAGAAGCCTCTTGAATGAGAGGTGAAACTTCTTCAAACAACTCAAGCATGTCCAGTTGCCTATGGACACTTGTATGCAACCTTTGAAGATACCATGACTGAGAGTCTTCACAGACACTTAATAACATATCTCTATTTATTTTGTCCATTACAAGTGACATGACTTGAAGTAGTTGTGATTAGAGTCACACTAATCCTAGTTTTGACAAAACTATACAGTTAAATTCAATGTTTCAGACAAAATGGACAACAATAAAAAAGTGGTTCATACCTGACCCTTTCTATGTCAAACGTCTTTTATATTTCACAATCCTGTGGAAATCATAAAACATATTTTTAGTCTTCTATGAAAGTTCATGAATGTTTATCTAAGATTTGTTGATATTTCTGTTTGACTAGTATCAAAGAAATTTCTCATATCTTTATAATATACAATAAATGCTCTAAAGCAGATTGATGATAAACCTACCACAAGCAGGAGTCTTCAGGGGTCCTCTACCACACACTGTTAGGTTTGATTCCACTCCTTATATTGGTTTCACATTGCGAATGATGCCAAAGTTATAAGGGGGAGATTTCCAAATGTGGTGTTAATAACAGGTACAGCTGTAGTCCCAATTAATACATCTAATATTTTAGATGTCAGGGAGGCCAATTCATCTTTTATGAGGCATCTACAGATTGCCCATATCAGTGTTGCTGCCTTGGCTATGATTAACATTGTATCAACATTAAAATGCCCTTCGGTACAGATATGCTTTGGTTTTAATATGCACATGGGCTTCATAGTGGCTTGTTTTTCAGTCATGCTTGACGCTATACTACAAATAATGAAACTTTCAATTAATCTCCAGTGAACATTGTGATGTACTTGTGTTTTTTTCATGGTTTACAACAGCTGTTGTTGTCCTCTGCAAATTAATACACAATGTTTTGTGCACAGGATCATCTACTTCACTCAAGCTTTTTATATTTGATTTGTTAAAGTGAAAAAAGGTTTGATTCAGAAGTCCATCATAGTCATTGGCATCACCAGCTGTTCAAACATGTTGCACCCTGTGCCAGACTATTTGTGTGTGACTTTAATTTAATTTGATTCCCTTTAAACGGGTTATGGAGAAAATAATGTATTTTCCTTATTATAGTTGGATTTTAGCGGAATGTTTTTTTCAGACTCAGACTAAGTAATGACCTAAAAACACATATACCTTATAGTAACAACTTTTCAATTCATCTTTTAATGATTTATCATTGTTGATTTGTTGAAGTTGAAATAAATACCTATTTTTTGTAATTGTGGATTAAATATATTTAAATGCAAAAATATTTAATTAATTAAAAATAATATTTTCCTTATAAACATGCGATATATCAGTACTCTATGTTTGGAATATTGTGGTCTGATGCATTAGACTAGATCATTTCATTTTAAAAAACATGAGCTCAATAAGTCGTCTACCACTGTCACAGACCTGAATTGGAATGCTTGCATCGAATGTGTTATGCTTACAAAGCAGAAGTTAAAAAGGGACACGTGCCAAATATGGTTAGGGCGACAGCTGAAGGTTACATGAGTTTCACATTTGTTGCTGGTACAGCCATCCTACGTCTCAGGTTCCCATCAGTAAAGGAAAATGTTGAGTTTGCAACCATACTCAAAATAGATTGTTTAAATTGTTGGTATTCTGACGACATTCAACAGTTTGGCTCTTTTGTTTATTTTTTCATTAGGTAGTTATTTCAATAATGAATTAATGAGTTTGAATAGAATAATTCTAAATAAAAGTTATATTAAATAACTGTGGTTAACAAAATAAAAACAAATTTAAGAGAGTATTAATATCAACAATAAATTTGACACACAATGAATAAATAATTAAAATTATATTTCTAGTACTTTTGATTAAGTGTAACGGATATGTGTGTGATAGTCACACTCATATGTCAAGCTATTAACACCTTAACTGACTCTGCAGACATAGCAGAGTTCATTTTTGGCTCATGCACATAAGTGGACATTGAAGGTCACATCACAGCACTGCTCTGCAGTTGCAAAACACTCGTCTATCATCCAGTAAAGTCACATGAAGCTGTAATTTGGAATGTGAAGACTTCTGTGACAAATTGATTTATGTTATTGTTTTAAAGACTGGTCAAGGCACTTTATAACACTTTATGTCATATATTAGCTCCTTTATCAGGAGAGACTGTTCAGATGATAGATCATGTTTGGCTTTATATGAAGGTTGTTATATTATATGAACTGACAAATTTGCCTGTGATTTAGTCTTGCAGCTGAATGCTTTTCGATCAGAGCCAAATATGTTTACAACGTGTGATTCTGAGATACTAGAGTTTGTTTTGTTGTTTTAAGTCCTGCCTGTGGCCTCCCAAGAAAATGATTTGGTGAAAATGTATTTTTGGATAAGGTACTAGGTATTAGGTAATGCCTATTTTCCTGGTTAGAAATAAAGTGACTACACACTGTGTTACGCACATTTGCTTTTTTTTTTTACCCAAGTCTGTTTCCATAAATCTCTTCTGGCCATTCGGTGCTATGACAAACATTTTGGCTACCCATAACACCTTCACCTCAAATGTTAAACATTGTTTTATAGTTTTTAGTTCCCGTTTAAAATCTGAATTTAACATTTCATAACAGTATTATCTAATTGTGTTATGAAACAATTTAATTGACGTTTCACTGACCGAAATAGTCTAGATCAATTAAGGTTGGAAAGAAATTCCAATTGTTTCCATTTAGATATTACAAACAATTCAAATCTCAAATTTTTTTAAGCAAAGACATGAAAGACACCAAGTTTAGGAGTAACATCTTATTCTTTATTGTGTCAGCATTTTATCATATTATATGATTCAACAAAGCAAAATTCTCAGTGTGCTTTACTCAGCGGCTTCTTTTCCCTGTAAAACAGATAAATGGTTGGTGTTAGGTAGAGCTTTAATAAGCCTGAGGGACAATTCATTTTGATCTGATTTTTAAATTTTAAACCTATTACAAAATAAACATAATTTATAATCTAATCTATCTGCACTTAACATTAACATATAAAGTAAAGGAATGATGACAGAATTTTTGTTCTTTTGTTACACCAGACCGACAGAGATTTACCTTTCCAGAGTCACGGGTCTTGGCTCTCATCTTGTTGACCTGGGACTCTGCAATGTCAGCACGCTCCTCAGCCTCCTCCAGCTCATGCTGGACCTTCCTGCACTTGGACAGGTGGATATTGGCCTGCTCCTCCTGGAAGACAGTACAGGGCAAATGGTTAAATGACCAGCAGATATACTGCACATGAGATATGATGTTGTATTGAGTTGTCATTGATTAAAAATGTATGTTTTGCCCTTACCGCTTCCTCAGACTGCCTCTTGTAGGCCTTCACCTTGAGCTGCAACTTGTCAACCAGATCCTGCAGCCTGGAAACGTTTTTCTTATCCTCCTCAGTCTGTAGTTGAAAATACATAGATTTGCAGGTTTTAAAGGGAAGTATATTATTACATTTGCTTGATTTGTACGATACACATTAAATGTCAAAGTGACTCTACCTGGTAGGTGAGCTCCTTCACTCTCCTCTCGTACTTGCGGACACCCTTAACAGCATCTGCTCCACGTCTCTGCTCAGCGTCAATCTCTGACTCGAGCTCGCGCACCTTTTGAAAAAAAGACAAATGCATGCATGGTTTACGTTTCAAGTGTTTTGATGATTTTAAAACTTTGTTTATATGTGTATAATTCTAACATGATTCTCTTACCCTAGACTCCAGTTTCTGGAGCTGCTTCTTGCCACCCTTCATGGCCAGGTTCTCAGCCTCATCCAGGCGGTGCTGCAGGTCCTTAACAGCAACCTCCAGGTTCTTCTTCATCCTCTCCAGGTGAGCGCTAGTATCCTGCTCCTTCTTCAGCTCCTCAGCCATCATCGCAGCCTGGAAAACACAATATTTGGTTTAGAAATGTCAAAAAACAGTAAGTAGAAAGTATTGATAATAAGTAAAAACTTAAGCGTACATCAGTGATGGCTTTCTTAGCCTTATCCTCTGCATTCCTTGCTTCCTGAACAGTGTCATCAACTTCACTCTGGACCTGAACCAGGTCAGACTCAAGCTTCTTCTTGGTGTTCAGAAGGCTTGTGTTCTAAAGGATGAAAAAATGAAGTAACTTAAGTAATCAAGATTTCATGTTGTTTAACGTTTCATTGGTTTTATATATTGAAGTTCTGTATATTTGTTCACCTGAGAGTGCAGAAGTCCAACACGCTCACTGGCATCCACCAGCTCCTGTTCAGCGACTTTGCGACCTCTCTCTGTCTGCTCCAGAGCAGCTCTAAGTTCCTCAATTTCAGCCACCATCAGACCGTTCCTGCGATCCACCATAGCAGCTTGTTCCTTAAGGTCCTCCTGGGCTCTAACAGCATCATCAAGGTGCAGTTGAGCATCCTAGTGAAATGATAGCAGGAAAATATACGAATGAAACTCAAAATGTACTGTAGGTGCATTCACTATACTGTAGTTTGTACAACAGCAGTATGTCTGACAATACCTTCAGCTGTGTCTGCACATTCCTCAGCTGCTTCTGGGACTCAGAAGCCTGGCGATTGGCATGGCTCAGCTGAATCTCCATCTCATTCAGGTCTCCCTCCATCTTCTTCTTGATTCTCAGGGCATCGTTCCTGCTCCTGACCTCAGAATCCAGAGTGCTCTGCATAGAGTCAGTCACCCTCTGGCTGTTTCTCTTGATCTGCTCCATCTCCTCATCTTTTTCTGCCAGCTTCCTGTCCACCTCACCCTTGATCTGGTTGAGCTCCAGCTGAACACGCAGGATCTTAGACTCTTCGTGTTCCAGAGTTCCCTGATGACATAATAGAGTAAGATTTTTGTCATTACCTTCAGGGCTTTTAGCCCAATAGACTACATTGTCCTAGATTTGTATTTCTTTCCCCTCAGAAAATCTCCCTGGATAAAACAAACATACCTCAGCCTCCTCAAGAGCTGTCTGGATCTCAGATTTCTCTGTCTCCACCTGCTTCTTGGACTTCTCCAGCTCATGGATGCTCTTGCCAGTCTCACCAATCTGTTCAGTCAGATCAGAGATCTCCTCTGCAGAAAGAAACATATTATATATCGTCAAGTCTTGAAAGGTAAATTATGAACACTAACACAAAATGTGTTGATTATAATCAAAGACAATCAAGTTTTTTTAAAACACAAAAATATGAATACATTATTCTCGTTGTCAGGTGGGAACTCACGTTGCAGGTTCTTGTTTTCACGCTTCATGGTCTCCAGCTGATCCAGAGCTTCCTCATAAGAGTTCTTCATCTTGAACAGCTCAGTGCCGAGAGAACGAGCCTCCTTCAGAGCTCCCTCAAGCTCTGACTGACCCTCCTCATACTTCTGCTTCCAGTCTGCCAACACCTAGTACAGAATTTATACAGTTGACTCATTGAATATAGTAATCAATATAGAGAAACTAATAATACAAACTAATGACAGCTTTTACGATGTAGCACCTTTCAAAGTTGTTCCAAAGTGCTTCACAAAGGACAAATTGACATTTGTTTTGAAAGTATGTCCAAGTCCGTCATGGCAAACATTACCTTGTCGAAGTTCCTCTGCTTCTTGTCCAGGTTAGCAGCCAGCCCATTAGCCCTCTCCACATCAATCATGAGGTCCTCCACCTCACTCTGCAGCCTCTGTTTGGTTTTCTCCAGAGAAGCACACTTGGAGTTCACAGCCTCAATCTGCTCCTCAGCCTCCTGAAGACGCTGAGCCAGCTTTTTCCTTTGAAACATTTGCAAATTTTCTCTCAATAAAAATGTCAATATCTTGTAACCGTTTACAGATATTCTTACATATGTCAAATTAAATAAAGACACTAAAGTGATGTTGCACAGCTAAATGTACAAAATATATGCAAAGAAAAAATCGGATAATTTAACTGTTTGAATGTTACTCACTTGGACTCCTCAAGCTCCTCAGTGCGCTGAATAGCATCAGTTTCATACTTGCTTCTCCACTGAGCCACCTCACTGTTGGCCTTGGACATTCCACGCTGCAGCTCAGCCTTGGCCTCCTGCTCCTCCTCAAACTGTTCCCTCAGCAGGTCACAGTCATGGCGGGCTGATTGCAGTCCATGGGCAAGAGCATTCTTGGCCTAGGATAAGAAATATGATTGAATGTGTAGAACTTTTAAATCTTATTCAACGAGGCAAGGACACACTGAGAGTTTTCGTACCTTAACCTCCTCTTCAATCTGTCTCTTCAGCTCTTCAATCTGTTGTGTGAAGGCCTGTTTGCCTCTGGTCAGCTGGGAGACAAGAGCCTCTTTCTCTTCAATTTGACGGCCAAACTCACCTTTTGTGAAAATTAAGACCAAACATTAGTTTCTTTTCAGTTTCTGTTTGATCTGTCTTAAACTGAAGATCGCTGTCATTTGCATACCATTTTCTGTCAGGAGACGGGCTTTCTGTGCACCCAAGTCATTCGCTTGACGAACATTTTCATCATTCTTGGTCTTCAGTTCACTAAATTGGTCCTCAAGAGTACGGCACATCTTTTCAAGATTTCCCTTGAGAAAAAAGGAACAGAAAAGAAACATTTTATTTTTAACACAATTATGTCAATTATTGCTTTTTTAATGTATAACAAATGCATTTAATACTCTACTATTTCATTTATTTTGTACCTTTGCTTTGGCAACAGCCTCCATGTTGCTGGAGAGGTCATCAATCTCCATTTTGTATTCACTCTTTTCCTTTTCAAGCTTCTGCTTGACACGCTGGAGGTTGTCGATCTGCTCTCCCAGCTCAGCAACGCTGTCAGCCTGCTTCTTGCGAAGAGCGGAAGCAGTGGCTTCATGCTGCAGAGTGGACTCCTCAAGGTCACGACGGAGCTTCTGGAACTCAGCTTCCCGCTTCTTGCTCATCTCAATCTGAGCAGCAGTGGCACCTCCAGCCTCCTCTAGCCTCTCACTGATCTCCTCAAGTTCCCTGGAGAGGTCAGCCCTCTGCTTCTCAACCTTGGCACGAGCAGCACGCTCAGCCTCAATCTCCTCCTCCAGTTCCTCAATACGGGCCTGTTTCAAGTATATGTTTTATTGTTTTGTGAACATTCAATGTGAAACACAAAAACCTGAAAGCATGTTGTGTTGTATTTAAGGCAATATGTTGATTACCTGAAGCTCCTTGATCTTCTTCTGAAGCTGAGATCCCATAGACTGCTCATCCTCAATCTTGCTAAGGAGTTGGCTGATTTCAAAGTCTTTCCTGTGAGAGCGACAGAGTTCATAGTAAGAGTTCATTCATGCTATTGAACAGGACTAGAAACATGATGGTTATTTTATAATAGGGAGGGAAACAAAGTTTGGATACTTTTTCCCTTTCTCCTCAGACTGCTGCTTGTCATTCTCAAGATCCATGATGGATTCCTGGGCCAGTTTCAGATCTCCCTCAAGCTTCCTCTTGGCTCTCTCAAGGTCCATACGCAGTTTCTTCTCTTGTTCCAGAGAACCCTCAAGCTGAACATTGAGACATTGAGATTGTGAATATTATGCTAAAGAATCTTGTTTTGTCAACATAAGTGACTTTGTAAACTTACATCATCGACTTGCTGCTCAAGCTTTGTCTTGGCCTTGGACAGAGTGTTGACTTTGTCTTCCTCAGCCTGCAGGTCATCAAGAGTCTGTTGATGAGCCTCCTGAAGGGCTTTCTTCTCCTTGGTCAGCTTAGCAATGCTCTCATCTTGAGAGGCCATCTCCTCTGTCAGGTTCTTAACCTATGTTTGAAGGTAAAACGTTATTAAACACATAGTAACCATGAATTTACTTGATGTATTACACATTTTTAAATTTACAAACCTTGTTCTCAGTGGCATGTTTCTCCTTCTCCACCTTGGCCAATGTAAGCTCCAGATCGTCAATATCCTTCTTGAGCTCAGAACATTCATCTTCCAGCTTTCTCTTTTTAGCAGTAAGCTCAGCATTCATTTCCTCTTCATCCTCAAGTCTCTCAGTTGTTTCTTTGAGTTTGGCCTCCAGCTGAATCTTGCTCTTGATAAGTCCTTCACATCTTTCCTCAGCATCTGACAGATTATCTCCTTCCTGTGTCATTGTATGAACACATCAAGTGTGAGCCCATCATTATTTGACCTACAAAACATGAGCATTTGCAGGTACCATCTGAGATTTACTTACAGATGCCACTTGGAGCTGCAGATCGTTCTTCTCTTGCAGAAGAGACACCATCTTCTCCTCCAGTTCCTTCTTCTTGGCCAGGGCAGTAGCCAAGTCAGTTGTCATCTTATCATAGTTTTCCTTCATCTGAGACAGCTCCTTCTCAGTTTCAGCACTCTTCAGCAGAGGCTTGATCTTGTAGTAAACCTTCATCCATGGCCAGTGTTTGACATTCATGAATGAGCGGACGTTGTACTGGATGGTGTAGATGGCTTCCCTGTGAAGGAGAAATTGTTGTCATGAGAATTTTTGCAGATTTTTCACCCCATGTCTTTGTGTCCAGAATTTATTGTTTTCAACATGCCTCCTCTCCGTCATCTTCACAAACTCCTTTCTCATGAGGTAAGCACGGCAGAGAGCCTGAGTCATTGTGACCAGAGCTGCAAGCTTTTCATCTCTCATCTCCTCAAGGGTACCCAGGAGACCAGCCTTGAAGAACACCTGAATAAATACAAAATATAAATTAACTTTCAGGTATCCTAAATTGTTAAAGACTTGCAAGGCAAAGATGCTTCATAAATGTACACATAAGATACATGCTTTCAAAATATACCATTGATGAGTAATTTCTCCAGGTACACAGTCTAATTTTACACCAAATTACTTCAAACATTTAATAAACTTTGAGGTACAATGCTGATTATCAGACAAACAAACAAAATGAATAAGAAAAATCAACCTCCTTTGTAATTATACCAACAATAAAAAAAGGAAACATGGTGCTTACCTTTGTGTGTCCAAATCTGTACTGGTCATGATCAACATCAATCGATCCAAGCAGCTTTTCTGAAGCCTTCTTGTTGTCAATGAACTGGCCCTCAGGAATGACACTGGCATTCAATACCTTGTACCTTTAATACAAAAGTTTTTTGTCTCTGTAAGTATTTTTTATAGTTTGTGGCAACATTTTTAAATGTCACAAATATATCCATTTGTACCTCTGCTTGAAGTCACCATATTGGATTCTGCTGGGGAAACCTTTTCTGCAGATTCTGATACCCTCCAGCACACCGTTACACCTCAGCTGGTGGATGACCAGGAAGTTCTCCATCAGTCCTATTTCATAAGAGATTTCATAATTACTTTTTGTGAATAGTTATACTCCTCATTGAACTAGTACTGAACTGAAACCATACTAACAAAAAAACAAGCCATTCCCTAAAGAGTTCAAATCTTACCGGGAACCTTTGTCTCATTGGGAATCAGACAGCGCACAAAGTGAGGATGGGTGCTCCTCAAGTTAGTCATCAGCTTGCCCAAGTTTTCCTGTAGATACAAAAGAGTGAGTTAGTTAGTTTGTGTATAACGTAATGTGTGATGTTATTTCTTGGTTTACAATGGCAAAGCTTACCCTAAACTGTGAAGACACAGTCTGCATAGAACCACCCTTCTTCTTGCCTCCCTTCTTTGAAGCCTCTGTTGATCATTTTAAGTATTATTTTCATGAGAAACTGAATACATACAGACACAAATTGCTATATTTAATTATTAGTAATATAATATTAAAATATGTTTTAATTGACCAGTTAATTGTGTATCATACCCTCAACAACAGGGGGGTACAGGAGAGCCAGCAGTTTCACTGAGGACTTCTGGTACAGCTGCAGAACAGACTCATTCAGTGGGTCCTTGTTCTTGTCCAGCCAGCCACCGATATTGTAGTCCACTGTACCAGCATAGTGCACCAGGGAGAAGTGGGCCTCAGCCTTGCCCTTTGCAGGTTTTGGCTTCTCAAATGCTTTGTTTTTGCCAAGATGCTGATCATAGAGCTTATTCTTGAAGGATGTGTCTGTAGCCTTAGGGAACATGCACTCCTCTTCAAGGATGGAGAAGATGCCCATGGGCTGGATGAAAGTGCAGAGAGATAAAGTATATCATGAAGTGACTGGTGTTTTTTAGGAGAATTACATACAATAGAATCACTAGATCGATGTGTACCTTTTCAATCAGCTCAATGCAGGCGGCCAAGTCCATACCGAAGTCAATGAACTCCCAGATAATACCCTCCTTCTTGTACTCCTCTTGCTCCAGGACGAACATGTGGTGGTTGAAGTACTGTTGCAGTTTCTCATTGGTGAAGTTGATGCACAGTTGCTCCAAGGTGTTGAACTGTGAGGGGACAAATAATCAGCCTGATTGCTCATAGACAACAGGAAAGGCTTTGTCATATTTAATATTGAGTTGCATTGTATGACGCTTACATCAAAGATTTCAAAGCCGGCAATATCCAGGACACCAATATAGTAGTTCCTCTGCTGCTTAGTGTCCAACATCTGGTTGATACGGACGACCATCCACAAGAACATCCTCTCATAGATGGACTTGGCCAGGGCAGTCACTGAGTTACTTGCCTAACAGAAAAGAAGATGGTATTTGTATGTCTTAAGCTGCATTGATTATAAGTTTTTTGGACACTTCCCAGAACAATCTTTAAATCATTAATATTACTTCACTATTTATATGTCTTGGCAAATTAATTCGCAAACGGTTGCCTGTTACATCAATTTTGGATATTTCCCTTCCCTTATTAACATTTCATATTATTTACACTAAAATAACGCCTATCTGTACCATGTTTAATGAGATAAATGAGATTAACTAAATTTGAGTTTGAATTAATTTCGTGAAAAAAAATCCATGCGATATTCATTCACTTAATAATACACAGCACATACTTGCATAATTGTTAAATGCATAATTACATCTTTTTTGAATAAGTGCAAATATAACACATTTTAAAACACAATTATAAAAGTTATTTTCAAAATACAACCCAATGAAACCAGTGTGACTCCTTTACCTGAGGTACAGTCTGTCCCTTGGTGACAAACTCATTTCCGACCTTCACTCTGGGATAGCACAGAGCCTTCAGCATGTCAGCGGAGTTCAGACCCAACAGGTAAGCAACCTTGTCAGCATCTGAAAATGGTTTCATTATTTATTATGTAGTATTGTATATATGTGTGTTCATGACATCACAAAACCAGTGTGATTGAGAACTTCTGTTGTTCACTTTGATATGATATCAAATAGTCACCTTCTGTGCCATCGGGTTCAGCCTGCTCCTCACGCTGCTTCTGCTTGAACTTCATGTTTCCGTGGTGGAGCACAGCACCAGTCATCTTGTAGATGCTCATCTTCTCCTCACCAGTGAAGCCCAGGATATCAATAGCATTCTGTGTTCAGAAGATTTATTTTTTATAAAACATCTCCACTTTGGAAAATACATTCATAAGATCACTTTAGATATGATAAACATCAGATGTATGCAGTATGTTAAATATTAAAACCTCGATCACTTCACATCAGTGGCTTCCAGCTCAACTTTGTCATCAATGCTGGCAACAGTGATCTGACCCATGCTGATCAAGGGGAAGTCGTAGGGGTTGGTTGTGATGAGTGACGCCTCTGAAGATTAAAAGCATAATAAAGATTAAATACAGTTTTTAACAAAAAACAATCAGCATATGTTTAAAATCATGCAATAGCTTAATCTGTTTACCAACTAGCTCCGGCTTGTGGTTTGTCATCATCTGGTAGAAGATGTGGTAGCCTCTCTCAGCAGGAAGCTGGTATGTCACTCTTGACTTCTCCAGCAGATCTACAAATGTTGATCATCAGTCACAACCTGGTCAGTCCTGAATTTCAGTCATCTACACTTGCTATGAAGATTATTACTTACATGTCTCAATGTCAGCACTGGCCAGTTTGCCAGTTGTGCCGAAATGGATTCTGATGAATTTACCCTGTTTAGAAGAGAGACATTGTTGTAATCTCCCCACATAACCAATGTCTAACAAGAAATTTGTCTTGTACAAAATAACCCCATACTTACAAAGCGAGAAGAGTTGTCATTCCTCACAGTTTTGGCATTACCGTAGGCTTCCAGCAGGGGATTGGCTGCAATAATCTGATCCTCCAGTGACCCCTATAATCCAAGTTTTTGAATTAAATCAGAAAATAACCTTCTTTCTCGACATATACTCTACTTTACTTGAACTCAATGGTGTCAGTCATAACATACCTTATACTGTTTTACTTCCTTCTTCTTGTCTCCTCCTCCTCCCACTGCGATTGTGGCGAAGTACTGGATGACACGTTTCGTGTTCACAGTCTTTCCAGCACCAGATTCTCCACTGGGTATGAACACAGACTTATAAGAATTTGCTCAACATATTTGACTCTCAAAAAAAGTCAACAGATATGAACTTACGTGATCAAGACAGACTGGTTCTCCCTATCTGTGAACATAGAAACCAAATGAATTAAACACATTTCTTTCAGTGAAACATTATTCTGTATACTCACAAATTCTACAATTAGGACATACCACAGAGCATGTTCTGATAAGCGTTGTCAGAGACAGAGAAGATGTGGGGTGGAGCCTCCATACGCTTCTTGCCTCTATAGGCACTTACAACTTCAGCATCGTACACTGGGAGCCATTTGTAAGGGTTAACAGTGGCACAGAACAACCCAGAGTAGGTCTGAAAGTGAACATAAAGATAAACAGTTAACTCCATGTTTAGTTTTTGATTTCAATATAACTTATTGCACTTTAAAGATATTCTTACGTAGATCATCCATGCTGCATAACGCTCTTTGAGGTTATACAGGACAGAGGCTTCATTGAGATGGGTCATCATGGCCATGTCCTCAATTTTGTCGTACTTGGGAGGGTTCATTGGAGTGACTTCTTCTTCTTTAAATGTCTTCTCCTGCAACAGAACATTGGTTACAATTACAACTGAGAACACATACTTTACTTTCAGTTGAGTCTTACTTTATGATACAAACCTCCTGAGTGTCCAAGACTTTGACGGTGACTTTGCCACCATCTTTCTTGAGGATTGTTCCCTTCAAGTACAGCTCTTTGGCATCGACCACATAGCAGGCGGCCTTGGCATCAAAAGGTTTGTTTTGAGCCTCAATTCTCTCCTTCTCTGGTTTACGCAGGTAAATGGCTGCTTTGCCGTATAAGGCCATTTCTGCGTCCGTACTCATGGTGGCGGCTTATGTCTGTGTAGAATGTCAAAAAACAAAAATCTTAAAATACACCACTGGCAAAGTGCATTGTTTATTTTTTTTTACTAAACTGTTTGCTTTTCTATCGCAAAGAATGTATTTTCATAACTACAGATGGCACTCGGCTTGGTACAGGTTTTTAAACTTGTTAACACTAACCATTACATTGGTTTTATCCAATCTGGATGAATAACATCTGGGGCCATTGACAAACTGACTAATACACACCTTCCCTGTACATATGTAAAAAAGTAAATCAATCAATTGTAAAAATTCATACATACCTTCCCCGTTCCCTTTGAGAAAATAATGCTATATTCCAGAATCCTGTCAAAAAGGTAGTATTTTAGAGCAGGACATGAACAAAACTGAACAGTACAAAGTACAATATAATCAAATATAATCAAATATTAATAAAGTTCAAAGGAAGAAACAGCGAAAAGCACAGTGTGCACTGAATAATAACTTAATACATCTTTGCACTTTTACATGACATATATTGTAAACTAATTTATAATATGAGGATTACATGTGAATGTTACAACACTCTATAGTAGATGTCCTCACCAGAGATAGGAGCTTCACCAGTCCACAAACTTTGAAGGTGTCTGCAGGGCCCCTTATATACAGTCCCATTTGCTTGCTTAGCAAAGGTCTAAGCTTGGCCCCCCTCCAAATACGGTTAGATGAGTCTTGAGGTATTTGAAGTATTTTGGTGTCACTAAATTTGGGAGAATCCCTTTCTAATGTGACACACTCAAACCTATATACTGTATTCATACATTGATAGTAATGGATTAATGGTTTCATATAAATACCTTAACCTTAAGGTATGAACAGCTGTAAGATTTGTGTCTAATATAGCCCAATAAAATGTTCTGGGTTCACTAGGGATATTTTAAAAGTTATGTTGTTCACTTTGAAGTTTCAAAACATGACACATAAATATTTTTGCATTATTTAATACTGTGATGAAACCTTGGAAACCAATTAAACTTTTAAATGGTTAATTATCATGTCCTTTGCTTTAAGGTTTGAGTTATGTGGGGAGAGTATAAGACGTTCAGAGAAATGCAAACGTGTGTTAAATGTAATAGCTGCTGTACGTAAAGAAAAACACATGGTGGAGGGGGGCGACAGTTTGGTGGGTGTTACTGTCTGATGAGCGGATGCAGCTGATGTTTCTCTGCTTGTACTTCTCATTTCTTGTTCTGTTGAGGTCGGGAACAGATTATTTCCTTTTTATAGATTAGAGGTAAAGTTTGGTTGGTACTTGTTTTGACATAATGCTGCATTTCATCGATCAAGTAAATGTCCAGTAAAAGCAGGGATTTTTAGAAAGCAATCAATGCTCCATTAAAGTTTAAACCAGTATTTTTCTCTCAGAAAAGTCTTAATCATATCCTCTAAATAGTTTGAATACTATGAATTGAATTTTAATCAAATTGTTATTGGGATCTCTACTGTGCACATGAACCCAGTATGTATTATGTGACATTTGTCACCTAACTTGTTGTCCAGCACATTTTTCAGGGGCCCTCTGTCATTCTCAATCATGTAACTTGAGCAGTTGCAAAGTATGGGGTTTAACAAAGTTGTCTTGTCATGAAAGAGTAAGAGGGTGCTGGGCTTACTCTGAATTGGTTGAATGCAGCTTTAAGCAATATCTAAAGTTTAGTGTGAGCAATGATTGTTTTCACTTGGGTGCAAAAAAGTAAATGAATTAAATATATCTGTATTAATATTAAATTTTAATGAATTATTTGAAAACATGTCGGTAATAATCCAAACGGAAATAGATGAATACTTAGAAAATAAATGTCAGTTGCAAGGTTAATACTACAAGCTGTAGAGTGTCTGACACAATTAGTACAGGGATGCTAGGTCGAAAAGCATGTGTACTAAGATGTTTTACTAGCTGCTCTTCAGTCAGCCCAGTTGTCACTGAAAAAATCGATGACGGTTTTAAAATTGGGTAAGTTAGTTTCAGGATATTTTTTGTGATGTTCCACAAGGAAGATAAATCATAAGGATGGGTATCGCCTGTTTCTAAAAGTGTGTCTGGGATGAGTCAAAATCCATTTGAAACAATTGTTATTGTAATAAACATGTTTTAAACTTAAAAAACATGAAACCCTAACCCTTTCTTTACATATTTTCATTTAGGATCACATAGTGAGCATGCTGCATCTATCCAATTACAATGTAATGAGATATACACTAAGAATAAAGGTGGGAACTGGGAAGTCAGAGGTCAGGTGGTGTTATGTCACGTGTGGGGTGGGAGTTGCTAAGGGTTTTGTAAAAGCCAGTCAGCAGAACAGTTACTATAGATGCTGGGACCACTCATGGTATGAGCTATTTGTGTCCAAAAAAAATGATGATAAAAGAGACTGCAGTCCACAGTTGGCAGACAGAGAGTAAACAGACAGATGCGGCATCTCGTTCATTCTTTCTAACCCAGTTACAACTCAGCTTGGAGCGTTGGACTCCAGTTGTGTTGATCCATTTTTGTTGTGAATCCTGACTGCGTTTCTCGGGGATCATGTAAATGGATGCAATCAACTCTTAACTATTTAATTTTAATTGTTCAGTACAACAGGCACCAGCTCTTTTCTGGGTCATGGTCCCGTACTGGCACATGACAAACAACCAGTCTCTTTGCTCTCTCCCTCCTTCACTGATAGATATTCCTATCTGGGCCATACAGGTTCACTGGTTTCCATGTACACACAATGAAGCGCTGAGCTCATCATTAGCGAAGGGGCCTTACCAAACGTTAGTCTGAGGCACAATCCCACAATTTAATTAAACATTAGATTATTTTACTTTTTTAAGTGTTGCATTAACAAGATACTTTAAGCAGCATCCACCTGATCTGTCTCCTACAGAGCCCCTTGAAGTCCCAAAAGATATTTTTTTTGTCTTGTTTGCACATGTTATTATCAAGTTACTATAGCACAAGATATTTATTGAAGAAGGTGTTTGTGTTTTAATCACTCAGACGCACACAGCCACCAGATTTGTATAATAGTTGGAGAAAATTCAACTAATCGAAATTGTTGTTGCTCAGCTGGAAGGACTGTTTCAATCATAAAACTTGAGAAATTTCCTCTTAAAAGTTAAAAACGTCTTTAGTCTTTAATTAGTGCACAATGTATTTATCTTGTGCACACAAGATAATGAAGTTGTGCACACGAGTAAAATATCTTGTTTTTATTAGATCGTTGTCTTTTGCGCACAAGATAAATAAATTGTGCACTATTTGTGAGTTATTAAAGACATGACTGCTCCAGCAGAACTAATGGCAGTTTTGTTTGTGTGAAAGCGAAACCAAAAGTCCTCTGCCTTGGTTTCGCTTTACAATAATACACCGTGGCTCCAGAAAGATGCGGTGAACGACACCAGCTGTTGGTAAGTGTCGATTTTACGATACTTAACTACTGTGAATTTAACCCAATAAACACAAATGCGTCGTTGTGTTCACCATGAAACGTGTTTGTGCGGATTTACGGTGTGAAGACTCCGCACACTCCGTGTCCTTAAATGACCTCGGCTCGCTGACGCGAAATGCGAATGAAACATTAACACCCTGTCTCTTTGAGTTTTAACATAAAAAACATTTATACCGAAGGAACGAGAAGTTTAATGATGATTACAGCGGTGGAATACAACATGTGCGCATCATATAAGAAAAACTCAAGAAACATACGTTCAAAACTTCTGCACATGCTCCTTATTCGATGTTAGAAATAAACTCTTAAAACACTGAGAATACACACACACATAATATGATTAAGTACACGATGATAAATATATACTGTGTGATAATATATTTTCATTTAGGCAGATTTAACGTATTATTATCTCCTATTTATATGAATGGATAATATAATGCGTAAACCTATCGTTAGTGTAATTTGAGTCTATTTTTTGACAATTACTCTTTCACTTTCACATTTGAATTCAATATTGTGGCTGAAAAAACACAACGTGATATCTAAGCCGATGGAAACATTTGGCAATTTGATGTCTATGAAAAAGGAGAAACGTTTTAACTGTTATTAATGAAAGCAAGTATGTGCTGCAAGTCATTGAAGGAGGCAAATTATATGTGACTGAACATGAGGGTCTTCAAGAAGCAACTCAGATTGAATAATTGTCTACGTCTACAGATGAATGATTTATACCCATGAATCCATTGTGCAAACTGTGAAGTGTGTGTGTGTTTTATTGACTTATGGGGACTATATGAAGTCCAGGTAGATCTCCGGTCAGTTTAGACAGGTGTTTATTTTTGTTGGAGATTCTTCCACCCACTCCAAAATTTTTTGACTTTATATATTTGAATTACATGTTAAAGTTGTAATGGGTCCCTTTTAAGGAAGTGTTTTCTATCATGTTGAGTTAGTGTGAATGAATCAAGAAACGTCACAGTGGTTTGATTAAATATTTTGTGTGTTTAATGCATGAGTTTAACTTTATTTGAACATTAAACTTGTTTTGTGGAACTTAAATATGTAATTGAAATACATAAAGTCAGTATTTTAGGCAGAAAAACGTTTGAGGCGAATTGTGTGTCAATTTGTTTTGTGCTTGTGTCCATGTGTCCTTGTTTTGTGGCTCAGCTGATGGAGTCTGACCATGGATGAGGACCTTGACCCTGGCGATGAAAATGTAAATGTCGTCTTGGCTCAGGAATCCTCTGAACTGTTCCACATCCTCAGCCGTCAGTCGCCCGACGTCATAAAGAAGTTGTGCCAAATGATGCCCGGTGGTGCGCCCCCTCGCTCCTCTGCAGCAGGTATCAAAGATGTGTTGGACTACTTCAGCACGGCCGAGGCCGTGGATTGCCGCAACTTCCTTGAAAGCCTGTGCATCTTGTGTGAGAATATCCCCATGCGCCTGGAATCTAGGCTAATAACAGCGGCTGGATATGCAAATAGTGAGTATGAAATGAAGATTCAAATGTTGAAAGGTTAGACTGTTGTGAGAGCATCAGTCTGTGTTAAGGTGGCCTTTACATGCAGGACTGTATCACACAGCAACCAATGCAGCTTTCAAAATAAAACGTAGTTTACCTGGTAGATGACACAAATTGAATACACTGTAATTAGATATAAGAAATTCCTGATTAGCATTCACCCATTCATTTTCCTACAGATAATCTCTTAATGCTAATTGCAAAATATTTGTCTCTACTGTAACTGAGCCTCAGTACAATGAAGACAGTTTCTATTAAATTTTTTTATTTTTATTTAAAATGTTTCTATGCTCTTTATTCGATGGCCAGTAAATGCTCAACAGCAGATGTAGTCAGACAGAAATGCTAAAGTGGAAAAGTGAAAGTAAAAAGGTAGCTGTGGGAGGAGCAGCAGCCGTAATTCGGTAAATCTTTTTTTATTCTTTCACTTTGGGAATCCCCAATATTTCCCTTTTATTTTTTTTATTTATAGACAATTTAAAAACTGAAAGTGAGCGTGTAAGAGTACAAAACATGTCAAACTCTTGCAGTGCAGTAGTCTTTTTGTACTTATTTTCTAGTATTGCTCTGTATTTTATGTACTGTGTGTCTTGTATGTGTTTTTCTGCACTGTAGACGTTTGTGAAAATTCCAGCCCCAGTGTAAAGAATGAGGAGTCGTCATCATCGCATTCAGAGCCGCAGCTTATCAAACGCCCACGGATCGGTAGAACATTCACACCGCACCTCAACCTTGTTTCATTACAGCCACATTCACAAGCTAACCTGGCAAAATGTCACTGACTGATTTAAATCCATGGAATTTTAAAGAGGATTGAATATGGTGTAGAAGAACCAGCTGTGTTATCACTTTGTCAGAGTGGAAATTATAGTAATGTAATTAAAAATGTCAGCAGAGCACAATGAACACAACACTTACTAACGTTTGTTTGTGAATTGTCAAACTTGTGAAAGATGTTTTCTTAAAATAAAGTCTGAGTGATGAGTTAGCAGAGTGAGAGACGGAGACACAGAATTGTGTCCTGAGCTGCCACCAACATCGGGACAGAACCGTAAAACTGCAACCTGAGTTTGTTCCAATAGTAAAAACAGCAAGAGAAAGTTGCCTGTTAAAAAAGGCATGTTAACTATGTTTCTTTTACTGGGTATTAAAGTACTAGGGTTAACCAGATCTCTTGTTAAAATGTGATTTGAAGTGTAACCAGCACCTGATGAAGTGTTTAGAAGTTACTTCATTCCTCAAGTACACACGCTGACATTTCCAAATTAAACAATAACAATAAAGAATTCTTCTCAAAGAAACTGCCCTCTGCAAATAATGGTTGTTTTTAATGTGCTACAGACTACTGGGAGCAGTACGTTGCTGCAGTGAGGAGTTCACTGCTGAGGAGGTGGGAGCAACTGAGTGAGGCCCTTGTGAAGGAGGTCCATCTGGAAAACGTGTGGGTCAACCTCAGGATGGCAACCAGAGGCAGGGACAGACCTGATCAAACCCCGGGACCGACAGACAGAGGGAGCAGAACACCAGGTCCGCACGACTTCCTCTCAAGTGTCTGAGCCATTTATTTGAATATTGTCTAGTTTTAATTCAATTTTCATTTAAAAATATAGCTACATGTTCTTGTTGAACTGAATATAAAAATCAAGAGAGTGAAAGAGAAAAAAGCATTTTCTATTTTAACTTTCCTAATCATTTATAATAAAATGTTGTTGTCCACTAACACATTTCCTTCACTGAACTCAGAGCCTGATGGAGATTTTGGGTCTTTGGAGTCCAGAGTGACACTGGAGACCTTCCTCCAGGGATGTGCAGGAAAAGTGACGGTCCTCGTTGGCCCGGCTGGATCAGGAAAGACTCTGCTGATGTCTTGTTTAGGTTGGCAGTGGGCACTCGGTCTTGTAAGTTAAAATACTTCCCCACTATTTAATAGAGTTATTTTTATTAGATATTTGCATTATGACGGATACTCTGTGGTTTGGGGCTGGGGCAGATTCAATTATTATTGTTAAGAGGGAGAACAATTGACCGATTGATACTTAATTGTCGTGTGAAACATGTCATCAGCAGCAGCTCCATTCCCCAGAGGAGAGCATAGAGGCGAGAGCTTGTGTGGGGTGAAGAGTGGTGGGGTGTATTGACCAGCCGCCCCTTTGACAGTATTCTATTCTCTCGCTGACCTCCTGCCTTACCTGTGTTTCTGTCCTCTCTTTCATCATCCAGGGCCCAATCCCTTCATCCCGCCTGTTTGTCCTGTTAGAGTTTCGTCTGCTCAATCTCTTGTCCAGCCCTCTCTCCCTGTCTGAGCTGCTGTTCCAACACTACCTCCCTCCAAAAGGGGGTGACGAGGAAAAGGTATGGGTTCAGCCATACCAGAACAATACCTTCATACATCAGGACTTTTCTGGCGTTAAATGCTAAAGTAGCTTTTTTTTTTTTATGATTTTTCATTTGTTAATTTTCCTTTATTTGACAGTTAGTGTAGAGAGACCAGAATATGGGGAGATAAGGGAGTATGACACTGGACTAAGCACCTCCGGCTGAGAGCAAATCATAGTATATGCTGATGAAACTGTTGTCATGAGAATCCATTACTTGTTAGAACAATGTCTTCTCTCTGGAGGACTTTTTTTCCAACCGTCTGCATATATTCTCTGTTTGGGCAGAGAGCCGTTGTGGATTACCTCCTCTCCAATCCAGAGCAAAGCTGTTGGGTGCTCGATGGCTACGATGAGTTTTACAGCAAACTCACCAGACATGAGGTGCCGGGAGAACAGTTGGACCCAGAAAACCCTTTGCCTGTCGCCAACCTCATCTCTGCATTATTATATCGTCAGCTTCTCCCAGGATGCACTGTGCTGGTCACCTGTCGCATACGTGATGTCATGGATTTGGACGACATATCGGATAAATCGGGGCAGCTGATGGGATGGGACTGCCATCAGATCAAGGAGTATGTGGACAACTTCTTTGGAGTAAAAGGTAAAGAATATTCATGCTTTTACAGTGATGAAGTTCTATTTGTTATTCTGTATAATTCATACAGAGACAGATTCATGTAGGTTAATTGTTGCAGCTGCTGTAAGTGGCATAATGTTTTCAGTTTGTCCGTCCGTCCCTTTCTTGTAAACACAATATCTCAGAAGCAAGTTGTTCCCTCGTACTCAAGGATGAACTGATTAGAATTTGATGGTTAAAAGTCAATTTACCTGTAACCTAATAGAACACATTTTTGGAACGCAACAGAATTTCACACAAATGTCTAATAAGATAAAATTATGAAGTGATGACATTTAACGCAGTTTTTAATAAGGTTTTTAAAAGTTATCCTCACACCTTGCAAACTAAAGTAAGTGTGGCTGACCTCAGCTTGAAATCCGACGGGACATGAGATCACCGAACTTCAGGAAATAACAAGAATCATACCAGATGCAACAAAAAGAAGAGGAGGCTCAGGCAGATGTGAATCAATCAATCTGTTTTTTGAAGATGTTGAATCAGTTACATCTCTGTTTAAAATCTATCTTGAGTTTCTCATGAGTTGAAACTAATTTCTCGCTCATCTCCAAAGGTGACTCCACAGACAGAGCCCTTGGATTGCAGGCTGCGGACCTCCTCCTTTCCAGCCGACACCTCCTGTCCCTGTCGTACCTCCCAGCCCTCTGCAACATCTGCTGCATCTGTCTGAAGCATCTGCTGCTGGAAAGGTAAAGAGTCGGGAACAACAACAATACATTCCAGAGAAGAAGAGGGAGGAAACGAGACAAGAAGAAAAGGTACAGGACCTGGAACCAAGAGGAAGAGAAGACTTTGCCACCGATGGGACGAATGACAGAGACCAGCCACCCCCCACACAAGTCCTGATACCCGCCACTCTCACCCAGGTCTACCTCAATGTTCTGTGTGCATTTCTGAGCCGTGGCCCTGATGAAAGAGGAAAAACTGTCAAAGCAAAGACCACGAAATCCACAAAATCTCCACAGAGGTGCAGACCAAGTATAGTATTTATACAGTTTCACACCAACAACATGTAAGACATAATATTCATTTTCCCTTCAGTCTTAAAACAAAAAGGGAAAGAGGTGCATCTTATTTAAATGCAAACACTGAATAAAGAAAAAAGTTGTAAAGAAGTATAACATGTTATTTTTACATTATCTTTGAGTTTAAATCCAGTTCTCACTTCCATATAATTTCATGATTTATTAAATTGCTGTAATAGGCTATCCGCTCTGGGTCAGTATCGATCGGAGTTGTGTGAGCTAAGTCGATTGGCCTGGAGAGGTTTAGAGGAGAGCAAGATCCTCTTCTTGAAAGAAGATGTTCCTCACAATGTTTTGGATTTTGCCATCAGGACCGGACTCCTCTCACAGGTCAGACTCACAATCTTTCATTCATTCTGTGCTTGTGCTGCAGAGTTTCCTGTGAAATGAGAGGCTGATCGTTCTTGTTGAAGGACGAACTGAAGTGTGTTTGGCTTATAGTGTACCGTGTTTGTTTTATGACTTGGTTTGTGTCAAAACAAGGAATTTAGAACACTTTGTTTTGTTTGGCATTCAAAGAGTTAAATTACTCTACCATGGCCAAATAGTTAAGTAGTAATGTGGAATATCTGCATGATGCTGTAGCATTAATATCAAAGCCTGTGGACACATCTTATAACACTTAAACACTTTAACCCAAAGAGCTTTACTTTCAGCCTGTGGCCAGTTCTACATTTACTTTAACGTGACTGATGAACAATAAAGACAAAGATTAGATCGTAAAATTCTTCAAGTCCATCTTCACAGAGCACACGTCACAATAAATAACTGGGTGGTCCCTGTCTTCTTGGAAGGTGGAGCTCAGACTTGACAACGGGACGCCTGCCTACTGTTTCATTCATCTGACAATACAGGAATTTTTGGCTGCACTCAGGATCATGACCAGTAAAGATGTCAGTGACCAGCAGCTCACGAAAAGGTGAGGAAATGAATTCAAGGAAGACAAATGGAGAAATGAACATTAAGATCATGTGAGTCTTCCTCCAAGGAGCTTTCAAGCCGTCCCTCTGGTAGTGAAGGTGTGGGCTCTATTTTAGTGACCAAGGACCTGCACTGTGCCTGATGTGTGTTCAGTCAGTTACAATTACAACTCCCCGCCTCCGCCTCCCACCATGTGAACGAAAGGGGAAAAAGATTCCCAGATCCACGTGTTTATTCAGATCCCATATTCCTCCAAAAATTGAACAAACAAACAAACAAACCACAATAAAAAGTCCTTTGGGAATTATTGGGAACACATGTAAATTTACACAGTCAGTAAAACATTATTATATAATTTATGTCCATTTCCGTTCAAACAGACCTGGTTCAAACTGATTTTTAATTACATGTATGACTCAATTTTCCTTTCCCTCCCCTTGAATGAGGTCTGTTTGCAATTGTGTCACATCTTTGTGCTGTTCGATCTTTGCTGGTCACAACACTTCAAATGGACAAGGAATTCAAATCAGGTCAGGTAATTAACACCCTGTCGCTGCGCTGCTTACGTGAGCCTTTTCTCCGATAATAAAAATAGACCCTCGTAGCTTAAACTTGAAATATGACCATGATCAATAACAAGTGAATATTAAAAAAAAAAAAAAATCTATTCAAATATCACAAAACCATTTCAAGAGTGTCTAAACCAAATTTCAAAATTGCAACTTAATCTGCATGTGTGCTGAGACATTTTTGGACGATCAGGGCATTAACACCACCCGAGGGTGTGTAATAGATTTTGGCCATATAAAGTCACGCTGTATTCCAGGAATACATTTCACATGGAAGCAATGTAAGTGTGTAAGTTGAGTACACTGAGACGTGGATTACCCTTCTCCCTTAAAGGAGATCAGCAGGGGATTTCCGGTAGGGGGGCGGGGGGCTTTTGAAGCATGCACAAGGTATCCAGTGTCAAACAGTAAAAGCCGTCCTGTCTGCCTCCAGTATAAATACCAGTCTCCCATCTTCTCTCTGTCTAATATTGCTTAGAATACTGTGGGGCTCCCTAGAAAGACTTTAACGTGTGTTGTGTGTTCCAGAGGCTGTTAGAACCCTTCCCAAGTCACATGTTGAATTAAATGAATTAAAAATCTTAACGCTAAACACAAACTTCCCTCAGTCTAAACCAACTTTGAATCATTCACAATATCCAACAAAGCCCAAAACCCCTTATAATGTCTGTGTAAAAAGTGTCACTGGTTTGATTCTTTAGGCCAAACTCATCAACGCATCATGTGGATTATTTTCATATGGCTGGAGAAGCTAGAAACTGTCTTTCCCACAGTAATATCATGTAGATGTAAACCTTAATCTGAAACTGATGAAAACATCGACTTTATGCCTCATTGCTCTCCCAGATTCAGTCTGAAAACTCGTTGGACGACCCGGTCAGAGCAGAGGACAGTCTTCACTGACTCTCTGCACCTATACATGTGCGGTCTGGCTTCCCAACACTGCACTCAGGCCTTAGTTCAGTTAGCCATGGCTTCTGGTCGAGCAGGAGCACAAAATTGGGTCCAAACACGACAAGCCCTTGTTCTGAAACTCCTGAAGAACCTGTGCCTCAGCACCCTGACTGGACCCAAGGTAGCATCATCATATGAGTGTTCTGGCAATTTCAGGCTACCCTTTCCTCTTTCTGCCCATTTTGACAGCGACCATTTCATTTAACATATTCCCAGATACTGGAGCTATGCCAGTGCATCCAGGAGAGCCAGGAACACAAACTGGCCAAAGAGGTTGTGGGTACAAGATTCACTCTGGAGCTGCGCAACATCCAGCTGTTACCGAAGGATATTTATGCTCTGGCATTTGTAGTTAACTCAGTAGGTGATAGAGGTATTGGTCTGGACTTTGGATCGTGCTCAATGGAGCCTGAGTGTTTAGATGTCCTGCCAAGGTGTCAGTTCATTCACCACCTCAGGTAGGCGAGCACTAACACTCACACAAAGAAAAAAGACACATTGCACTGCACACTTTCAGAATCAAAGTCAAATAGCATTTCTTTAAATTAGCTCAGGATCACGTTCTATGATATTCACCATTTGCTCATCATTGGTGCAGATATACGTGCATCAGTCAGTCAGTCATTTAAAGGGCAAAATACCAAGATGAGTGTACAGTTAAAATACTCTGGATGTGAGGGAGGAGAACTATTCTATTTTTATGTTCAAAGGTTTAGTGCAATTAAAGAAGCAGTTGAAGTGGATGGTGTTAGGCTGTCAAGAATCTGAAAACCTGCGTTTAGACTTTGCTGAGGGAACACTTGCACAGAGGCTCCGGAAAGATCTGCTACTTTGCCCCCAACATTCCACAGCTGATTTGCCACCTGTCCTGCAAACTGTCAAACTATCCAGTGCGACATGTTCCCTGCTGTGACCCTGAGGTCGGCCGAGCCTCCACACGACAGCGAGACCAGAAAGACAGCAGCTGTGTCCTTTAAGTTATGTTTTAACAGACCAACTCAAGAGAATCAACACATAAAGCAATACATGCAGGAGGCAGCTGAAGTGAAACTGGCCAGAGCACAGACTACACTGCCAAAATACATAAACAGATTTTAAGTGTAAAATACACAAGATGGTGATCACATTAAACAGCAACATGCAAAGCTATGTGCTGGACGTAGAAATCTGTCCACAGGAAGGTGATTGGTGAATAGGACACTATTAGGTCAGCAGCTGCAAACTGCACACCCTGTGCAGCTCTCAGGGTCTTTGTGCAAGTGGTCTCAGTGTCGGTGTCACATGGAGCAGAGGCGAGACGCTACTGTCCAACTGCAAGAGTTCTGTGAAGGGCCCCGTCTTAACCAGCAATCACACAACAAATGTATCTGGTGATATAAACACATCAATTATCCTATGAGCTTTATAGAAGGTGATCTTCAACCGACAGTGTTGCTTACAAATCAACATATCATGCTTCCAGTCCCATGTGAAGCTTTTTTTAACATCTTGTGCAACTTCAGTTTTCGCAGGCGCAAATATGGCGACAGGTTTGCAGAGAAGTTGTCTTCCGTTCTGCCTGAATTCACAACCCTGAGGAAACTAGAGTAAGAAATGTTTCTGTTTTGTCGCACCCTTAGCTCAACTGTACGGATTATTTACACACACACTAATATTTAGCTTTTCAATATCAATAGTATTCCATGATATAGGATATTTCTTTAAATTATTTTGTTTTAACATTTACAGTCTGTCGTTTAAGTATAAATAAGTTTAAATTCAGGGTAAATTGTGGTGTTTTAGAAAGACAAGTTACAGTGGAAGCAGACAATTTACAGAGTATTCATTATTATTAATTGCTCATTTACCATATATAATAAATATTTAGGGGGATTACAACCAAGTAGATGAATAAAGTAAAGGCAGCCCCCGAACTCCTACCACTTACCACAATGTTTTATTCCCAGCATGTCATATTACTATTAATTGCTTCTTATGTTATTATTGGGTGTCTTTTAACATGTTACCTTCGTAATTAATTGTAGTCCTGAAATATTTTTAAATCTGGTTCAACCATGTGAAGTAGTTTAGTTAAAAGTTCTGTATGAATAAAACATTTTGAATCAGTTTATTAGTTTTATTAGTAGTAGTAATTGACCGATATCTCGTCAAGGTTTTGTGGTTCCAGTCTGACTTCCACGGGAGCAGCTCGTTTGGCTTCTGCTCTGCAGAAGTGTCCAGACATCACTGAAATCAAGTATATTTTCTATCTTTCACGTAAAACATTAATTTCACCACTGAAGTAAATAACAGATTTAAACACAGACCATTGATACAAAGCTTTTGTTGTTTTTTAAAAAAAGTTTCAGTGACAACAACCTGAAAGACGAAGGGATCAAACACGTGGCTGACATCTTTACCAAACTACCAAAACTGGTGTCTGTCACGTAAGTCCATACTTCTGATGAGCTACTTTTAACCACTATAATGCAGTATCTCAAAGATCGTTGTCTTTCAGGGCAGCTGTATTGTGTGGAGGTTAACGTGTGGATTTGTGCAACTTACAGGCTGAGTCGTAACAAAAGCTCCCTGAAAACTGTGGACTATCTTGTTGGGAAAATGTCTTCGTGTTTGAACATCCAGCTGGTTCACGCAGAGTATGACTACACACACACACACACACACACACACACACACACACACACACACACACACGGCTACTGGTATCTTTATAAGTTTGCATGATGTATCACCAAGGCTGTAACTTACATCCTTTACCTATATAACAGTTTTTTTGCCCTTTTGCAGTGCGAAGAAAGAAGTGAAAGTAACTTTCTCACAAACCTCAGATTTGGAGGGGTGAGTTTTTATGGTCTGATAAAACTAATAAATCTATAAAACAAATGCTGACCTCACTGAAATTCTGTCTTATGCATTTCCTTCATTCACTTACAGCCATAAAAAGACTGAAGCAACAGTCCGGTAAGATACAATAACACTCACACACATCACATTTTGACTCCTTTCCAAAACTTTGGTGTGGATCCAGTTTCCTTGGAGAACTTTACTCCCTCTTTGAACTTTGATTATGTTTGTTGGCAAAGTGCATGTACCCTTGAAAGCTCAGTACTACTGCTGTACTACTACTATTAAATGGTTTAGTTTCTGTGCAGATAGTTGATGACATTATTATGATTATCATTATTATTATTGATTTTTTTGTTTTTTCCAGCTTGTTGAACCAGAAATGGAACAAGCCTGAGATGCAGAAAGTTGCCAATTCATTGGCTTGTTGTCCTGCTCTGTCTGTCCTGGAGTAAGTAACTGTAAATACGTCTTTCCAGATTTGTGAAACCCTCGCTATCAATGATCCAACAGAATGAGACAAAGTAATGCATAAATAAATACAATAAAAGTAGCCAGTTAGCAATTTACAGTTTTATTTTTGATCTTCACAAATTAGTACGACACAGTTTCTTATCATATGTATTTTGTATTTTACAAAAATGCCATTTAGATTTTGTGTTTGTGCCCTAGTTTCTCTGGAGGCCAGTGGAATGTGGAAATTCTAAAGATACTGGCTAAGTGTTTGCCAAAGTTTAATGTCACCAACGAGATCATGTAAGACGTGATATGATACTGACATAAAGCTGCATATATCGTTTGTTATGGTGTTTCTTATGCAATATAACATTTTGCTAAATTTGATTATACATCCAAAATGATCCCAGATGCTTTCAATACACAAAACAGTGCTCAGCAGTTTGTTGATGATGGTTTGTTGTTTCTCAGTCTCAATGGCAGCTGCTCTTCGGTGGTGGACTTGGTGGTTCTGACTGCTCTGCTGTCTAACTGCCCTGCTGTGGTCGAGCTTCACATCAGGTACAAACACTCACCTCAAGGTGAAGCATGAAGGTTGTGGTTTCTAAAGTACACAGAGTTCCCACAAGAGAACAACTTCATGATGTCATTCTGTTGCAACACTCGTGACTTCTGTGCAGAAACAACCAGCACATTGTCTGTTTAAATGGCTGAAGGTGGAAACACAGAAACACAAATTAACCCTGATGTTTCTTCATTTTTAAGACTTCAGTCTGATCCAGATCCTGTTCTGGTGTCTATAGTTTTCTCTGGAGGGAGCAAAAAGCCTGCAAACACTAAAACACTCTGGTATGTATGAAGTTATTTTCATTTATTCTTTGAAATGCTCAAACATTATTACAGTATTTCCTGTCTTTTTGTTGCTTCTGTCAGTCTCAGCTGCTGTGGTCTGCTTCATACGGATCTGACCAGAGTGTGGAGGAGTTTGGGGAAGTCGTGTGATCTCACTGAGCTGGAGTAAGACACATAAAAAGACATAGAAGTTCTCACACGGACACGTGTGTGTGCAAATCTTCTTTTACCTCTCATGTTCTGTGGCAACATTAAACATTCCCCCATCAACACAGAAGGAACAGAACCACTAGAATTTACGTGGTAGACTTGTTGTCATACATAAGTGATAACAATGAAAACTGAAGACATTGTGTACACATCTGTATTTGCTTTATTCTGCCTTGACGTTTATTTAGGGCTTGTATGAATTAAAATATATATATATATATATCAGATTGTTCTCGACAAACCTGCATTCACACACACTTCATCATTTTCCCATTGATTTTAAACCAGCATCACTGTTGTCATTCAGTTTACACTTCACTCAACTACCTCTTTTTTTTTTATCTGTAAATAATCTGTAATCAATGTGTCTCTACAGCCAATTTTATACATGTCTGTAAATTATAATGACAGAGTGTGTTTATATATTGAGTTTATACTTTCTGCATCACCAGGTTATGTTCGTGTTTCTCTTGTTTTGTTGTTTATTTCGTTCTTATCTCTCTCTTCTGACATTAACTCCCCATTTTGCATTTTGCATTTTGCATTTTTCAGTTTGTCCAGTAACTGTTTGGGAAACAACGGTCTGAGGAAGCTGCTGGATGTCCTGCCTCATCTTAGCAACATCCAGGAAATCAAGTAAGGCTCGCGCACAAATTTATAACAAGATTTCCAAAATAGATAGCTACCAACAATTATTGAAAAAGGCAAAAGGGGAATGAGTTGATCTAAATCTTCGTATGCTGGAGGAGGCTGCACTCTTCAAATCGTCAAATAGATTCCAAGAAAATGTGCTGATCCCGTGTGCTTGATTTAACCCGGGGGCATTATTCAGTATAAAAATCACATGTTGACATAAAACTGTCCTTTCAACTGGCTCATCGTGTTTATTGTGTGTTTTTCAGTGCCAGTAACAACAGCGTCAGCATGGAGGGTGTGGTGATGTTGGCTGATGCTTTGTGCTCCAGGAACAACTTAACAGAAATCCACATCAGGTACTTATTGTTTTACACTTTAGGTATTTAAAGTTTCTATTAGAGCAGCAGCAGAGTGAGCACCTGTCAACACCATTTAAACATATACGTCTGCTTATGAATGATAATAAATACACATGTGCGTAGACATTTTTACAGAGGTCGATGGTGTTATGGTGCAGAGTGATGTTGTCTTGTTGGTTTTACAGCGATGGGGGCAGGGAGCAGGTGATCCTGAAGTTCTGCTCTGACCAAAGGTAGAAAAGCTTTGTTCATGAAAAACCCCACAAATCTGAATATAGTTGTATTTGTGTGTTTATAGTCGGATTCTGTGCTTGTCTTATTTTTCAGTGATGACGAACAGCAGCTCAAGATGTTCAGGTAAAGTCAGCTGATAAAGAAAATAATCAGCAGATTAAATGATAATACAATGAATTGTTAATTGTAGTCCTATATTCTTCAGTAGTCATTACGTTGGAGTTAAAATACAGAAAAGTGATCCTCTTTTATTGTGAAGGATAAGGAACAGCAGCCTCCGGCCCTCTGATGTAACCGCACTGTGCAGGAGACTGGTCCAGTGTGGCTCCTCCCTCGAGTTAGAGTAAGTGTTATACTTGTTTATTCACATGTTATTATGTCTTTGTCGTTACCTGACATGTTGACGTTAACATCTCCGTCGTGTCAGTTTGTGTCGCTGTTCACTGAACGACGGGGCGATCGAGAATCTGCTCAAGCTTCTACCAAAGATGGTGTCGCTGCAGAGACTCAAGTGAGACACACACATAAAGAAGATGCTCGAACTAGGGTGGATGGTTTTGTGTGTGAGAGTAAATATCGATTAGTTGTATCCAGTTTATTTTGTAATCATGATAAACCTAAAATCCTCAACAGATACTGAATAGAGATATTAAATCATTTCATCAGTTTTGTGATCACCTTCATTTTTATCAACCCCATCCTCTCTTCATCCAGTGTCAGCTACAGCATCACCTCAGCAGCTGCGGCGGTGATCATGGTCCGTTGTTTGATGGACATTCCGCGCGTCACAGCTCTAGAGCTCAGGTGTGACACTAATGTGAACACAACACATTTAAAAGTCAAAGTGTTTGTTCCCTGCAGTTGTGGGTACATCAGGAGGATTTCTTATAATTGGGTTCCTACTGTGACTCTTCCTCAGGCCTCAGAGCGAAAGCTTCGTCCATTTTGACAGAGTGAAGGCAGAGCAAGTCAGCTGCAGGTCTGTAAACACCAATATGTTTTTGTCTACTGATAATTTGAAAAAGCTTAGTGAGTGTTTTTCAGACCTCACAGTTATATCATATTTAGCTTCTCACATTCTCCCCCTGTGTATTTATTTAGAAAAGCATGTGCTGCTAACTTTTTTGTGTTAAACTGGAAGAATATACAGTGTTTAAGAGCTGTCCAACCACTGAGAGTCATAGAAAAAGATTTTATTGCACATAATTATCAGTAATTGATTATCAGGTTATGATTTGTCAATTTGAAGAACACCTGGTTCCCTAAGAGCTTTTTACTCTTCGCTGTGTGACAAAAGAAACAAGATTTCACATCTGGCTGTGACTTCCTGAGACATTAAGCTGTCCGTCTGATTCACTGATTTCCACAGGTTAACTCATTATAACCTGTCCAGCGACGAACATGGAGCAGCTGATTAAGATCCTGCAGCGGGTTCCTCAGCTGTCTGACCTGGAGTATGACCCTCACGCACTCTCATATACATGAAACCAGCCTTCACTGAACTGTCGGTTTGAACAATAAGAACCTTTTTCTTCTCACTGCAGTTTATCGAGTAACCAACTGAGGGATGAAGGAGTGAGGTGTTTCGTTGATTCTCTTCCGAAGCTTAAAATCAACAGCTTTGTCAAGTAAGATACAAAATATTTAAGTTTTTAACATTTCACAGTCAGAAGTGAACGGTTTGTTTGAAGTATTGAAGTTCAAATAGTCTCTGTTACCAATAATTTACTTTATTTCACACCACACGAAGGTCGGTCAAGTGGAATAATAAAAAATAATACTACATAATGGACTATTTAATGGAGCAGGCATCTTTTAAACAGATGTGAGATGTCAGAAGAAAAAGTGTTCTCATTTTTAAGTATTTACATCTGTGCCTTTAGACCATGACGTGAGAAAATGTCTTCTATTTTTTCATATTAATCACTTTTTAAATATATTGTTATTCTTTATCCTTTACTCTTTAACCACAGTATTGGAATTAACAGCAAACTTCCGCTTCAGTATCTGGTTTATAGTGGAAAAGTCTTTGGCAGTAATGTAACTGGTTCATCCACAGTCTGAGCAACAACAGCCTGACCCAGCAGGGACTGCTGGATGTGGCCGGGTCACTTTGTGCCTGTGGTGACGTCGCTGCTGTAGAAGTCAGGTGAGCATGTGCAGTGTAGAAATAAATGAACCAAGAAGGAAAAGTCAACTGTTGCACGTGTGAAGAAAAGAGTAAAAAAGAAATGCTAATTCTCATCCATGTGTGTGTGTGAAATCCCTGTGATGTCCACTGGAAGTCTGGGGGCAGAGGAGAGGTGTCTTATCTGGTTCAGACAATACGGACATTGTGAAAAAGCTCTGAGGTAAGACCAGACTATACAGTGAGTGAGAATTCAGTTCAGATACTGTTTTAATGCTCAGTTAGGAAACCTTCTGTTTCTCAACCAACAGCAATAGTTCTCCTTCCTCTGTCGACAGTTTATACTTTCTCTGTTTGTTCCCTCCATCTTCTCTGCTTCTCCACCAGTGTCAGGGACAGCGGTTTGGAACGTGAACATCTGGACAGATTAGCAGAGATTGTGTCTCACTGTCCTCGTCTGACCAAACTGGAGTACGTAACATTTCCATGTTTAGATTATTTCTGTAGCTCCCGTCATACGAAAGATTTCATCTGTAACTAGAGCTTTTCAGGAAGTTTGGAAAACAGATGTAGATCCTATTTTTTTATAAACATTTTAGTTGCTTTTTTTTGCTTTTTAAACTACAAATGGCATAATCTTCTTTTTCATTGTTCCATTTATGTTGAAGCATAACTTGATATACCGATTGTTATAAGAAAATTCAGTGAAAAGTAAAGACACTACACTACATGATCTCATGAAACTCACTCAATACCCAGTGGGTGAATAAAAAAAGGGTTAAAGTGATATTACTTCTGAGGAATTAGCATTTTAAACTATATTTTTTCTCGAAAATACAAAAAAGTTGTTTTCTTAAAGATTCTAATTTTTATGTGAGTACTGAACTCATAGAAGATTTATCACCGGACATGTCAGAGAAGATCCTCTAACAGTTAGTAATGATTCCTCTGGGGCTGATCTGCAGGTTCAAGAACAATTCCCTGCAGCCTGAGGGGATTGAAGACTTTGTGAGAGACTTGAACATCGGTCAGAGAGGATGCAGCATCAGGTGAGACAGAGAACTATCACATTTAAAGTCACAACTAAGTGTTATACCTTAAATATATACTGAATAGGTATAGTACACACAACTAGTGTTTTTTGACAGTGTAATCTCAAACATAAGTATAAATGCTCAGAGTGCTGCAGGTCTCTTGTGTCGGCTACAGCATAAACTCTGTCAAATATCACACTCAAGCACTTTGTCCTGTTTTAGAAGTTTTCAAAATTAGTCCCAAATTGTTCCTGATCAAACAGCTGAATTAACTGTTGTTCAACTGCTGAGTTATATTTATATTTATATACATTTTCTCTTTTCCTGTCAGTTTTGACGAGTGTTGGATCAGAGCTGAAAAAGCCGTTAGTTTGGTTTGTCGCTGTCTGGAGCTCAAAAACCACATTCAGACAATCAGGTGAGACGCACACGTCCAGAGACTAAACACTCTCGACTAATATTCAAAGTCACTGTGTGTTTGTGATTAATAACTAATTTGTTCTTCAGGGTGCACCAGACCACACTGCACCTGTTTCTGAAGAAACCCACAGGACCGACTTCAGTCAGGTAACACGTTATAAATAACACATTATAAAGCTGTAACTGAAATACACATAAATAAAGTGTGAATCTGCAGTCACTTTGTACTCCAGCTACTTTTTTTTCGCAACTTCACTGGTTTAACTCCATCAATGGCTGAAGAGAAAATATGATCCATTTATAAAATGTGACATTTATATCTTAAATTGATTAAAGTTATCTATAATAAAGTTAACTTGCCTCGTTGAAATAAACATTAAGTTGCTGTTCTTCAGACTGTGTCCTGCTGGAATCCTGACTCTTACAGCAAACATTACATGGAGGCTCATGTCTTCACTTTAAAACCCTGGAAATGAAAAAAGAGCCAAACATTATTATTCTACAGAGCTGATGACTGCAGGAAAAAGACCAACAGCTCATATGTTGTTGTCACATCAGTTGTGAGGATGTTAAGATCAGGTGTTTCTCTCTCTTCTCCCCCTCAGCCTTGCAGACTGTGCAGTTGAGGGTCGTCAGCTGTCTCCTCTGAGGAGCATCATCCAGAAGTGCCCTTTACTCACAGAGCTTGAGTTAGTTCACTGTTTTGTGTGTTTGAATTATGCACATGGCCGAATGCAAAATGGAGACATACTCATGGAAGATGTTTGTTCAGTTTTTCCCACAACAGCCTGGATGCAGAGGGAGTGAAGTCTCTCTGCTCTGTTCTGCCCTCGCTGCCGAAACTCACCTCCCTCAGGTTCGAGGCTTCTGTCGCAGTTGACTATATTTTACAAATTCCTAGTTTTAAAGTCCTGACGTGTGAAGCATCTGCTCTCGTCTTTAACAGTGTTGTTTCCAAGGAGACGTGTAAGACTGTGGTTGAGAAGCTCTCGGAGGCTTTGCTGCACGCTACAACAGTTCAGTGCCTCAAGTGAGCAACACACACACAATCAGATATTATAACATGTCTGGTGTATTGGACAGAGTCTAATTCGCTGCTCTGTTCATATTACACATTATTATTATTTTCCACAGAGTGCATCATGGGTATTATAGAGGAGCTCAGAGTATTCACTACAAAAACTCAGCTCTGTTTGAGGTAACAGAGAAAGAAATGTCAGAAACTTTTTTAGACATAAGTTATTTTGAAGGTAGTCAGGGAATTATTTGTGGTTTCTCAAACCATCTAAAAGGCACAAAGTCATGTATCCAAATCTATTTCTAAATGCACAGAGAAATGTGTTCCTGGGAAAGTGTTATGAAATCTATATTTATTCACATTTTACGATTTACAGTTCCTTATTTTTCTGCATCACTTCCTGTGCAACATGATCATTGTCCTCCTCTCTGTTTCTCTCAGTCTGTCAGGTCATGTGATTAGTGACACAGCAACTCAGACGATGACCAGAATACTCCCCCGTTTACGATCGCTCAAGTAAGCATTGAAATCCAGACAGCGTTGTAAACTGTTTGTAACTTTAGTTCAGGGTCAACATGTAAAAAGATCATCTTCTGTTTTCTGTATAAACTGTTTTAGTTATCTCACACATTGCTCGAGCACTTGATAACATCACCGTTTGACATGTCCTCTCTAGTTTGTCTCATTGTTCGTGGTCCGCCGCTGCAGGGCTGCAGCTCGTCAAAGCACTGGGACAGTGTGTCAGTCTGGAAGGTCTTTGGTAAGACACTCGCACATATCAAGGATCATGTAGAAACACGTCTGAGAGTATTTTCCTTAATGTTCTCTCTGTGTTCAACTGAAGTCTGGACTCGGTGCGCCTGGATGAAGACAGCAGGGCGTGTCTGGCACAAGTTCTGAAGAAGAGCCACTCTATACGCAGTCTCAAGTAAGAAGAACTGGATATATACAAAACTTTAAAAATGGACGTTGACTCTGGTTCCAGAAAGTGAAGTCAATGTGGAAGTGCCTTAAACCAGTATTCTCTTGAATGACCAGCAGAGGGCGACACAACTGAATGCAAAAATAAGTCATTTCCCATAGAAGTCTATGAGAAAATAACTCTACTTCTTACTTGATGTATAACGTCAGTAAACATTTTCCCTGGGAGTTTATGTCTCAGTCACTAGTTTCAAGTCTTCTTCAATACAGAATAATACTATACTAATAATAATCATTTTTATAAAAATAGATTCATAATCCCAAAGTCATTTTGAAGACCCAGTAAGATGTTGCCACTTACTTACTCAGTGTGTAGTTGTTGGTATTTATTTAATCCAGTGATGTGAGCCTGTTATCTCAGGCCTTTCATTTCCAGCCATCACTTAACTGCTGACACATCGTATTCAAACTACTTGGATGGTCTGGTCTATTTATGAAATGAGTTTCCTCACAGGGTCCCTGCCAGAGCTGTGGCTTCAGTGTCCACATTGTCATACCAGCGTGTCGCGAGTGCCGCCTGCTCCTCTTAATTTATAGGATCTGACATTGTGATTCCCCCCCCCCCCCACGGGACGAAATCTAACATCCCCTGTGCGCTCGTAGTGTTTGGCTGCAAAGTAACGTTGACTGATGACTTGTAAGATCACAGGACAAAATGTCTGGGTGGTTTGGACGGGGCTTTAATACAGATCATGTTGGCATGGATGTAAGTTTAAATCCTCCTCACATGTTGGCTATGCAGAAACAAACAGTTTGACTGAGCGCCTGGCTGCTTGTCCCCCCCTCCCTCTCTCCCCTCTTTTCAGGGAGTTATTTCTCAACCACAGTCGCTCATAGTGGGAACTGTTGTTTCTCTATGAATTTAATTTAAATTAAAGAGCCTTGAGATAATGCATATTCTGATTTTGCGCTACACAAATATAATAAAATTGAATTGTTTGCAGACTAAAACAATCGTAGTTTTGAAATTTTCTTTAGTTCTTGATTTGTGTTTAGTTTCAGTTGGTTTTGCAAGTAGATAAGTTGTATTTTTATATTTGAGGAATTGATTAGATTTAGTGTATTTTGTATTTGTTTCATTGTTCATTGTAGATTTAATTTACTTTTTGTTTTTATTTGTTTCAATTTTCTGTCTGTGTACGTGTGTGCTTGTGTGTGTGTGTGTGTGTGTGTGTGTGTGTGTGTGTGTGTGTGTGTGTGTGTGTGTGTGTGTGTGTGTGTGTGACAGGCTCAATAAGGTTGCTGCAGTGGGGGAACCCTCAGAACAGAACAGTGTGTTGGATCTTCTAGCTGCTCTGGAACAACTGACACTAATGGAGGAGATAGAGTGAGATTTTCAATGTGATGAACCAGTTTGAAGTTTGTCAGAAAACCTTTCCTCAGTGATGTGTGATCTCTGGTGGTTTCAGGTTGGTCGGCTGGAGGATGTCTGATAGAGTCGAACAGCTGATCAGACTCCTTCCTCTCTGGACGCAGCTCAGGAAGATCAGGTGGGAAATAAAGTCACAAGTACTTATTTCCTCCTAACACCCATCTCTTCATTTAGTCATATATGGTTTATATAACATATTTTAGCCTTCCTGTTCTGTTTAGACGACATCCTGGGCTCTAGTGATGCCTCAGTTGAGAGGGTGTGGCTAACAGAGCACAAATACTGTATTTTCAAACTACTGGGCATCACAGCTGCCACATGTTCATGTTCATAAAAACAAATACGAGGAGGTGAATGACCTGCTCCACCTCCTGTGTACACATTTACACATCACTATTATAAATCTGCAGTAGTTTCTTCAATCTTTAACAAACTTTCTTACATTTGCTTTGTGTCTGATGTAAACTCTGCATGAAGTGGAGACAAAACCTGATATTATACCCCCCCATGAAACCAATCAATAATCCTTTAGTGTGTAAAGCATTAGAGAAGAGTTTTGTTGTACCTATAAATCATAGTTCTGCCCTCTGCTTGACCGTATTAGTGTGGAATGAACGTCACTCACTGTTTTATTGTGCACTCGCCACCTCCTGCTCGGGGCCCAGCTGTTCCCATTCGTCAGCAGGTTCTTCCTGTTAGACTGGAGAGTTCCAGAAGGCCTCGTGGCTCAGTCAGTGCATTCAAAACAATGATTTACTTCACGTGTTATCTGCAGACATTTTACATAGTGAGGTCAGGACCTTACAACAGTTCCCCCACTGGGCAACAGTGCAGAGGAGAAACTCCCCTTTAACAGTTAGAAACCACCAGCAGAGCCAGACTGTGGGTGGGGGAGGGGCCTCTGGGGCGAGAGGAGAGAAATGTGGGGGAGAGGTGGGAGGAAATCATAGACTATTTAAAAATAGACTCTGGGTGCAGAAAGTGAAGCCAATGCGGGAGTGCCTGACACCTGTATTCTCTCGTATGAGCAGGAGAGGGAGACTCGGCTGTGAATTGATCCATGGTTTAAAGTTATTGTGCAAACATTTTTGACTTTGGCACCACCCAGTGGTGTCAAAGAATACAGCAGCATGCCCGAATGTCCCATCAAATTCCCTCTTAGTGGGAACTATGAAGGCTTTCAGAAAAACTTCAAACGACATGTTTTATTTATTTTAATTGTGTGTCCATCCTTCAGTCTGTCAAAGAACCTTATCAGCGACCAATCAGGAGACAAGCTGCTGGAGGCTCTGAGCAGCTGTCCTCATCTGGAGGAGCTCAAGTAAGAACATGAAGTGTTTTACACAAACATCATATTTAAAACCACTTTTATTCTTCCAAATTCAGCGGTTATATTTTAATTTATAATATTTGTATTTATTTGCTCAGATGTATTTTGGTAGAAGAGAAGAAAACTCTTCAAGCGTTGAAGAATTAAAATGTGTCTCTGTGCTGTCGTCCAGTCTGAGTAGCAACCATCTTGGTGACCTCACTGCTGCCAGAATGGCTCTTGTTCTACCGTCGCTGACGCACATCACAGTGTTGGAGTAAGTCACACACATTTAAATTCTTTCTAATTGATATTTATCATATTAGTCACAGTTGTCCTGACGTTCCTCTTCTTTCTGCCCGTACGTGTCTGTTCTAGTATTTCAGAAAACTGTATTAGAAATGAAGGGTCGGTGAATCTGTCTGAAGCGATGAAGAGCATGAAGAACCTCACCAAGATTCAGTAAGACTCATCAGCTCCTCACAACATTAATGATGGAATAGATTCGCTGATTGTTTCTCTCTTGTTTCTCAGTTTGACCTCTGTTGGGACGTCTGAGCTTCGTGCTGTAGCTGCAGGTCTGGCTCACTGTCCACTCATACAGGATGTTGGGTGAGATTAAAGTCATACTATAAATTAAATCTTCAAAACTCACAGATCCCTCATGTTCTAAACGTGTGGGAGCAGAAGTACACATTTGCAAATCCATCTCTCTTGCTAATTCAAAACTTTAAGTGTCATGTTAAAGCAGAACTTTGCACCAATTTCCATGAACTTTGATGTGAATACAAGTTTTCTGTCGTCTGTGGCTTCACACATGACAGAAAAGTGCTTATGGAAGTGTTTATGCTCCTTGGTGCGGCTGAGCCTGAACACATTTCCCCTACATGTCAGCAGATTGAGTTATTCAACATTTTAAACATTACATGTGTCAGAACTGATCCAAAGGTAAACAGGAAGTCTGTGACTCTTTTATTGTTTGTTTTTTTAAGTATTGAGCTGATTATTCAAAATAAGAAAAAAGGACAATTAAGAGAAGGTTTTATCCAAGATGCAAAGAGGAATATGAGTAAAATGAGGAAAGTATTCAAACAAGATAACATTTTAAAAGGGGGGGGGGTAGGTGAATATGACAGTTTTTTTTAAAGTATGAAAAAATAGATGGATGTTAGATGAGTCCCATGTATGTTATTCTGTGTGAACAGTGAGTCTCGTGTTATTAAAGTCATCTACAAAGGGCCGATTAGAAAATTCTAATAACTTTCTCCCTCTCTGTATAGTCTGGGATGGAATAACTGTGGTGATGACGTGGTGCTGGAGCTCGCCAGAGTTTTACCCTCCTGTCAGAATCTGACCAGAATAGAGTGAGTTCACAGAAACACACCATCAATGCTGTTTTCTGCCAAAATATCTAGTTTCAAGTCTTCATTTTTCACTATTTCTCTATTTCTCTCACTGTGCGGAAGATTTCATGTCGTGTTTTTTACGTTTGTATTTTTGGACACTCGCCCCAGGTTCATGTGGGTGTGTTCAGCCTGTTTGCAACATGTTTTCTACTTGGATTAGGTTTCTATTCTTATTGAATTAATGTAATGTGTTAGAGTTAGTTCAGATATAGTTGAGGTCCTTGGCCCTCACACAAATACATGGAAGTAACACAATATGCATGTTCATGTTTGTGTCTCAGTCTGGAGTCCAACAGTGTGAGTGTTGTTGGAGTGGAGTCTTTGGTTAAAGCCTTGCAGTCGTGTCCCGCTCTGCAGCTCATCAGGTAAACGTCCTCTCATGAGATGTGTTAGACATCAACTCTGGAAAATGTGAATCTGGTCCCTGTTATTTACTTCCGATCAGTTATATAGAGAATTTAGAAATATAGTATATAAAATGTTCTGTTGTCTTGTTCAGGCTGTGGAGGAACGACGTGTCCCCCGGAGAAGCTCAGAGGCTGATTGTGAAGGACAAGAGGCTGAATTTCTCTTCCACCTAACGCGAAGGAAGTGGTTCTCAGGAGGAGCTTTAAAAAGTGGTGTTAGTGCCACAAATTTAGTTAAAATGTGTTTTCCCTGCAGAATATTCATTAGAAAACACAAACTATGCTCATACAGAAAATCGTTCAGGTCTCTGTGTCCAATTTCAAAGGGTACTGAGCCCTGGTCAGTTGTGTATCTAATGATGGCAGCTGCTGGTGTTGTACCAGCATGAATGTTTAAAACACCACTATGTGGTTTATGCACTAGAGTTCATGAAATGATTCCCTTTTAGTTTTTCTCTGAGCTGTAGATGTTTTTCTTGAGAGTTGATCTGGGGAATATTCCACTGAATGTTGAGAGTTGAAATTGCAAATGTTTGACGATGCACTAACCAGCCTCTAGTTCCACAGCAGTGAATTCACATCATCGCTTTTAAACAGGACAACAACTTCTTAAGGAAGCACGTGAATAATAATGTTTATAATTATAATAATAGAGATGAAAACATTGTTTTTAGCTCAGATTTAAAAGAAGACTCCATATTTCCTCAGGCAGTTAATTCCGGAGCCTCGAGGTCCTGATGCCAAACACTCTGCCCCCTAGTGTCAGAATAGGGAGTTCACACATACAAACTGGGGAGCGTTCGTGTCACACTGCTGTGAAGCTGGAGGCCATGAGATAAATGATTCCTTGTTTTCTCACAATGCTGTGAGAAAATACAGATGAAATAGTGAGTATATATAATGTGTATTTATGGTGGCAGACTCTGGGACTCTGAGTCGCTTTGCACTGTGATGCTGTTTACTATGACTGGAGGCCACATTGGTACAAAAACACAATAACTCACAGTGAAGACGAGGGAGGATCCCCTCTCTGATCCTCCTGTTAGGTCGTGGTCTCTGGTCAACATACGTATTTATATTGCATATTTTTGCCTGTCTGTTCCATGGAAATGAATTGTTTCTTTTAATGTATTAGATTGTAGATTATGTTATTGAATCAGGAGAACCCTGTTTAAGCAACAGTGAGATTTAGTCTCACTTCCAATCTCTTAAGTGAAAACTGCTGGACCTTATTTACTTTCCCATTCCTGTGTGTTGTTGTCCAGCTTTTCTGCTTCATTCAGGTCCATTATCGTCTCTGGATTTAAAGTATTACAGACGAGATGTCGTGAAGTAGCTGATCTGTTTAAAGTTGTTTTGCTGTAAATGTTTGTGCTCAGGTTGAGTTTTTAAATGTGAAAAAATTGCCTCTTTCCTTGACATTCATTCATTCTGACTTGCACTGAGCCGTCACTTGGAAATAAACAAAAGGACGACCATAGGTTTCCTTCTTTATTTAAATAGTCTGTTTATTTGTCTTTTTCATTTCCTTATGGTTTCCTCTGTGTGTGTGTGGAGAGCAGCTCATATGACAGCTGGTGATGAACACTGGCCAAACGGGACTCTCATTCATTTATGTTGGCCTGGCGCCCCCTCGTGGTGAAGACTGGTGGTACAGATATAGTGAAGTTGTTTCTCCTAAATGAACAAGACAAAACAACACAAACCCAAAATAATCCTGATGTTTCTGAAATTAATCTTAATTCCTTTTTAATATTTTAGTGAATAACATTAACAGCTGTTATATAATTATATAGAATCTGAATTATATACATTTAAAGCAATGAAACACCCTAAACCCTTTATGACATGTTACAGGTGCATGAACATTATTACAATGATTTAATGCATATTACTGATCTATTCACATGTAAGAAGAATGCTAATGCTGTGTTTGTAGACTGTAAAATTAGTAGAATAAATATAATATATATTTGAATCATTAAGTGGAGAATTCGAGTGGTGTAGAAGTTACACACACACACACACACACACACACACACACACACACACACACGCACAGATATATATGAAGTGGCCAAAAAGTTAAATACCCACACAAAGTGTAAGTGAATAATTACAATTTCAGTAAATATAGAAGAAATATATTCAATATTAGAATAATTGTGTGTTATAGAATATTATATTTAGAATAACCCAAATAAAGTGCAAGTAAAAAACTCAGAATACATGCACTTTAAATTACATTAAATAACCAAAGAAAGTACAATGTAGTAAATGTACTTGTGTGTTTCCAGCTGTGTTAATGTTAATGCAATGTGCTAAAAAGTGATAAAGACAATTAAGTACATGTACCACAAAAGACCAGAAGTATAACAAATATACTTTTCATAATTAAAAAGAAAAACCATTACACCCTGAATGGTAATAATATAACAATAACTTAATTTATAGAGCTCAAGAAAACAAATGGTGAAGAGTAATAACACATCAGACTGTGAATGAAAAATACAAACACTGTGAGACAGATGTTGGAATAAACGTACCGAGGCGGAAATGCTTTGCTCCCGACGCTTTTATTTTGTAGGCCCGCTCACGGTACTTCCGGTGCGGGGCCAGCACCGTTAGCTTGTCTGCTGTCGGAGCTGCAGCGGCTCTGAGGCACAGTGTGAATCCGGGCTGAGGAGGAATCACACCCGCGACACTGTGTCTCCCTCCGGCGAACATGGCTGCTGCACTTTTCACTCCGTCATAGAAGAAGACAGAAGACAGAGATTTTCATTCCCGGAAACTGAAGAGAGAAGTTGCTTTGATATCAGAGGTGAGTTTTCACACCTTCAACGTGGATCTGTGCACGTGAAACGTGATCTGTGTGTGAGTTTGATGTTTGTGACACAGAGAAGATGCTCAAACATCTGGCAACAGCTGTTTGCTCCGTTCAATTCAACTTTATTGCAGAAAGAAATGATCCACATCTGTATGAAATACGATAAAATACAATCAAACATGTAAATACAACCATAGCAGCCCAGTGAAGGGACATGTATCTGTACAGCTCCATCCAAGCCTTGAGTTGAAACAGTGTAAGAGACTAAAATGTATTTCAGAGACAGAAAAATGGTGAAAAAAGAAAATAAATTGTTACAAATTAAAAGCTATAAATCTGTTGAATACAACTTTATTGCAAAAACAAATATCCACATCTGTATAAGATAAGATAAAATAAATTGAAACAGTACAGAGTAAGAGTAAAATGCATTAAATAAGGAGGAAAATGGTCCAAAAAGACTATAAATTGATTTTTATTGTTAAATGTGGACTCAATTCAATTAAACATTTTTGCAAACACAAAGGTCCACGTCTGTGTAAATTAATTAAAAAACGCAAACAACATGTAAATACAACCATAGCAGCCCACTCGAGGCATCTGTGTGGCACTGTTCATGCACAAGCTTATTCAACAGACAGATACAGCAGCAGAGCAGTGAATTAAAACAGATGAAGACACAGAAATGCATTAAAGAGGCAGGAAAATGGTCAAAAAGAGACAGTCGATTGCTAAGTTAGTGATTTGAATGCGACAGCTGCAGCAAACCACCTTGTTTCCAGTCCTGGTTCGAATGATCCGACCGTTTCAGCCGACCTCAGGTAGTTTGTGCCACAGGTGGGAGCAGATCCTGATCCTGGGGTCTGGATGCTTCCTAAAGGGAGGACGTGCTGCGGAGGGGACTGAGTTAGAATCTTGTTTTCTGGGTGAACATCATGTTTGTGTGTCGAACATTGAGTTTGATCATCTTTTTTTATCAGTGTCACGTTGAATTGAATTCGTGTGATTGATGGCTGTTTACAGTCTGTCTGGGCACCAGTGTGGCACCGGGACGTGTAATTACACTTAATGACTGTCTGCATGGAGTTCACACACACACACACACACACACACACACACACACACACACACAGGGGGGGGGACTCAGGTGTGGAGCAGCAGCAGGGTCAGTACCATCACACACTCTTGCGACTGTTTAAAGCTGCATCACACGGTGCAGCAGCGGATGGTGTCAACAGCGTTAACATTAACACTGGAATATCATCACTTTCCTTTTCTACGTGCATCGGCTCTGATTTGGCGAAGGAGCCTGTTATTTAAGTGAAGGTTCTTCCAGTCGATGACGATAATTATCACAATAAATTGTTGTTCTTTGAGTGATTGTTGTGGTTTTAAACTCTTCATGGACAAACAAACACTTCACAAATCGGATCAATCATGTGTTTTACCGCATAATTCATTATTAATCTATCGATATATATGTTGAACCTTTGTGCTTTTGCTATTGATGAAAATGATATTGTGATAATTATTGATATTGCTTTGTGACCCTGTCTGTTGTTTGTCTAATCTGTTAAACACAGTGAGTCACTGAGTCCAGTGAGCGGATGAATGAGTGAGCGATTAAGAATCTTTCAGTCAGTCCAAACAGGCTATCCAGTGAATGGCTGTGTAATTGAATGAAAATATTGCACTGGTATTTTCAGTGCACCACCGAACTACCAGCGTGACATCACAGGAGCAGGGCGGGGGGGAGCACGCTTTTTAGGACACATTAGTATCTTAGCAACAGACGGCATCGTTTTAGCATGAGAACAAAACCTTTATTTGTCCTTAACGCTCTTGGAAAATTGTTTCAAATGTGATGTACAGAGAAGCAAATGTTACAATTTACAGACGCACAAATAAACGATTTGTGTGTTTTCTCTTCACGTTCTGTCATCGCTTTGATCCGTGTGTGTGTGTGTGTGTGTGTGTGTGTGTGTGTGTGTGTGTGTGTGTTTTCTACATGTGTGTCTCATTGGTTATTTCCTTCATCTGCTTAGGGCTGTAAATCCACATGTGCTGTATTGTAATTGTGATTTATTGATTATTATTTATTTGTTGTTACTTATATTTTTTATCCTTCAAAAAATGTAATTGAGGATTAATATTTTACAGTTTAACCAAAAACCTTATTACAAAGAATTAAGTAAAAAACACGAATACAACCAAATATGTTCAACTTTTGTTCTTTTATGTAGAATATATATACAAATCGTTTCTGCCTTGTCTGTGAAAGATAAGATCAGATAATCTTCTTGTAGTTCTGCTCCAGTGAAATATGTGCAGCTCAATTGAATGAAGGGGCCTGTCACTGGGCTCTAGTTAACACTGTACTTTCAACCACCACCATTGATCAACAGTCCAACTGTTCATCATGTTTATCATTGGAAGCTTTCAGGAGCTCGTGTTCAGCCAAGAAAGAGTCAGTGTGGGATGCGAGTGGGTGTGTATAACACTTAGTTCTACTTATTTCTACTTAAGCTATTCTTCTGTTTGTATTTTTCTTTCAGGGTGATTAGTTGTGAGTTCCGATCATGGCCTACACTCTCGGCTCAGCCACCGAGGGCCAGACGCTCAGTGTCGGGCCCCAGCGCTGCGTCACCCGGGTGGAGCTGTCCGTCACCGCCGCCAGCCTGCTGGACCGAGATGTAGCCTCCAAGTCCGACCCCTTCTGTGTTCTCTTCCACGAGGTGGATGGAAACTGGGTGGAGGTAAGGATGGGGGGATGGTGGGTTAGAGGGAGAACTGATGGGTGGAGGTGGAGAGGCAGGGGATAGGAAGCGAAGAAGAGGCGTGTTTTGTCTTCTTCGAAAAATGGAGAAGTGAAGGATGAAGAGAGGGATGATAGATTAACGTTTGGATAATAAGGAGTAAAAAACTAATTTCTGGTGCTTCTCCGTGCTGGGTGTCGACTCCAGGGAGGTGGAGGGACGACGATAAAAGGGAGGAGTAGATAAAGAGGAGACAGAAGGGAAGATGGAAGATTTGAACAAGTGTTAGAAGTGCTTTCAAGGTCACATTCTCCATGATGGGTGTCCCAGCCAAGGAGGAGATAAGAGGACTTTGTTTGTTGTCTATGTTTGCAGGCAGCATATGTTCCAAACTCACGATGTTTTGACCATCTGGCTCGAGGCCGGCCGCACTGAGCCCAGTGGGATGTTTGAGTCTGGTACTGAAGACCTGATTATCAGTGCTGTAAAGTTAAGAATATGAAGTTCCATCTTCTTTTACTGGTGACAGAATGTTAAACCAGGTCCCTGGTCATTTAGAACATGTGTAAATAGAAGTATTGATTGCTATTGCGTTTTTAGTCAGGTGTAATTTCTGGCATCAGATTGTGGGCTCAGCATGTGACAACAATTTCTGACTCTGGCTGTAATCTAAGATCAAAACCTGCATGTGTTAAGAGCGAAACCTGGAAAATAAAATCATGGTCATAATTTCTTTACACTTTTAAATCAAACTTGAGAATAGATTCTGTACGTGGAGCCTTTCTTTGTTCGTGTCTTCTGTTTCTTCTCTGGGCCTTGTCGCTGTCATTCCATAAACACCACGTAATGGGACGTGATTGACATTTTCTCGTGGCGTCGGGGGAGAAAGACATTAGCTTCAACTTGAAGACGCTGAAGAGGAACGTGGTGATGAAGACTTGTTGTGTGTAGGCTGCTGCCTCAAGGCTTTTCTACATGCGGCTGGTCAACAGGGCAAAGCTGGCTTTTGTGTACGAGTGTGCATGCGTGTCTGTGTGTGTGTGTAGGCGAGAGCCTCGGGTTGTAGCTCGCTGACGGTCAGCAGGGCATGTGGCTCTGATGTGAAATTGCCAACGGTTGCTGTGGCAACGGGTAGCGAAACAAAAGCTCAGTGCTCCTGGAGTGAGGGAACGATGGAGGAGGCGAAATGAGGCCCGAACCTTTTCTTGGATATCGTCCACAGCTCCACAGTTTCTTCTCACACACACTCGCAGTGTTCTTGCTTTCTGTTAGCTTTGTTTTCTCTCTCTCCGATTGTTCCTCTCGTTCCTGGTGCCCCTCTCTTCATCTCACTTCCTGTCTATCTTCGTCTGTCTTGTGAGATAGAGGTGTGAGAAGCAGCTGGGTCCATCAGTGGGGAAAGAGAGCGAGAGTGGATAAGAGTGTGAGAGCGAGGAGGTGTGAGAGACGGAGATGAGAAAAGAGTGAGGGGGGAAATTAGCAAGAGGGAGGGAAGGAGAAACTCAAGAAGGAAGGAAAGAATGAAGAGAACCAGGAAGACGGGATAGTTAAATCTGGCTGTAAAGAAATTATTATAGATTATAACCGGCTGACAGAAATATTGATCTCAGATTTGCTAAATCCTCTGTTTGTTTGTTTTCTCCGGACTCGAATGCTAATCTCAACACGTGTTATGGACACAAATAAACACCTGGAACACGGCGAGGGAGAACTCACCTGTGATGTTTTATCACAAACTGTAGGGAGGCTTAAAGAATCACATCTTCAGCAGTGGTTGTACTGTATAGTTTGTAGTTCGTAAGTGTTTGAAAACCCAACAAATAATTATAAATAACCAACATTGTTCTCAAAAATCCACTGTGATTAAAAAAATAGCAACATGTGAACCCTGGATATTTAAAGCATATCAATATATAAAAAAAGATACTGAAGCTATTAAATCAATATTTTGATATTAACGATGGGTCAAATCACTGTGTTAAATGGGACTGGGTCCAAACTGCAGTTCTCTTTGGGTGAACCGAGCGTTTTAGCATCTTTGAGCTCATTATTTTAGTTTTTACGTGGCTTTTATCAGTGTCATGTTCAAGTCAGGTAACCAGGCAGTGAAACAGACACATGTTATTGAAGCTTATGTGATATTTGGTCTTTTTTTTTCATTGTCTGTTTTGTTGGTTTCTTTTTTCGTGTCATTTATCTGAAAGTGAACACGGGCAGATAAAAATAGAGGAAGGCAGAGAGGGGATGAGGCGCCACAAGGGTCTGATTCATATCCACAGCCTGGTGAGCCAGGTTCAAATCCACAGTGAAACAAATGTGAGACGTGCACTTCTGCCTGCCAGAGCTCCATGATGCCCCAGTCATTTCTGTTGTTAAGCCACAAAGTGCAGCCATTCTCCTGCGCTCCGCTCTCATCCGTCAGATAAATGGATAAGTGCTGTGAGCCCCGTTAGCAGGTGGAAGTAAAAGCCTTTAATTCTCTGTTGTCCTACAACATCTCCCTTCTGTTCTTTAATGAGAACAATATCTACAAAGAAATGTAAGATATTTGAATAAACACTTTCATAATCACATGAAAAAACTACACTGTATAAATGTAAATTACATTTATACAGTTACTAGATAGGGCAGAGTGATACACAAAACATATGATTACATATTGTAATTATTTGGATGTTATTTTAGTGGGAATTATCATTTTTTTAATCATTAAACATCATAGTTTCATAGAATAACCAACATTTACTAATTAACATTAAATACAAAAAATATTCAAATGCAGCTATTAAAATTTTTTATTTTAATTTTAAAGAGTATTTGAACATTTGAAACTTGGAACCTGATAAACCTGATTCACCTTGACCTCATTTTTTATTTATTTATTCAGTTTGGACATTTTGATGTTCCAGATCTTAAGCATTACAGACGATGGGATGAACTCTGATTGACTATCACAAGGTCAAAGTGAATATGTTTTGTTTAACGTGTCTATCTCTCTCCCTGTGTCTTGTTGTTCAGCTCGGCCGCACTGAAACCGCTGTGAACAACTTGAATCCAGTATTCGGAGTGAAGTTCCAGGTGGACTACCACTTCGAGGAGATCCAGAAGCTTCGCTTTGCCTTGTTCGACGAAGACAAGTGCGCCACTCAGCTCTACGAACACGACTTCCTCGGAGAATTCATTTGTACACTCGGACTGGTATGACTTGATTTCTCCTTTCCAGTCCAAAGTTGGTTCTGTTTTAAACAGGACGACTGAGTAAAAGTTTCTAAGAAATATTTGATTCAGGGAATTAGGATCAAACTAATATTTTTAAGAAAAAACTTTCCATATAGTTCAAACCCTCATTTTTTTTAATCCTTCATTCTCTTTGATTTTCCTCTAGATTGTGTCCAATAAAAAACTCCACAGACCATTGATCTTAGCCAATGGGAAGCCAGCTGGCAAGGGATCCATTACAGTAAGCATCAGTACTGTTTCCTTTATATCCTGGTTTTCTTTCTGTTTCTCCTGTTGACAGACACATGTTGCACCGTATCATCACATGTTGTCACTGTCGTTTCTTATTATGGCATCAAGGAGTAATGATGTTATTGAGGCTGCTGCTGTGACTGTTGCTGCAGATGTTGATGTGAGTGTAAGTAGTGAAGAACCAGTATTTTCTCCTGGATCTAATATCGAGCTGTAACTCCTTCTTCAGATCACAGCTCAGGAGCTGTCTGACAACAGAATCATCACTCTGACCCTGAGTGGGCGTAAACTGGATAAAAAGGTAGGAAGCTTGCCTCGGTTGACCCCTTCCAATCCTCACCTTTGGTCAGATGGTGACACCCTGGTGGAGCATTTTGGCTGAGAAGAGCATGAATGAGGATAGAACATGAAAAAGGCTTCACAACAATGTGTCTACTGTTTCATTCAGGACTTCTTCGGGAAGTCGGACCCTTACTTGGAGTTTCACAAACAAGGAGAAGATGGTAAATGGATGCTGGTGCACAGGACGGAGGTGAGTCACGGGGCCACCTCCATGTGTCATGAACTGTGATTTTACACAAGGTCAGACACTGTAATAGTAAGTTTATGTTTTCTGATGCTGAGGTAATTCTACTGTGGCCGCAGCTGCATCACGAACTGTATGTGCTGCAGAGTAATCTCATGATAACATGACTCTTTCTGTGTGTGGGACTTCAGGTCATAAAGAACACTTTAGACCCATCGTGGAAACCGTTTACTGTGCCGCTCATCTCTCTCTGCAATGGAGATGTGGATAGAAACATCAAGGTTGGTGATTACAACACTGCTCTGCTGTGGATCTTCTTCTTTTATTAGATGTGACACATCGACAAGAGAAGAGAATGATGCATTTTATCATGTTAAATGATTAAAACTAAAATACATACATACATACATGGCCAAATCATGGAAAACAAACAAGACAAGAGATAAGATAAAATAAAATATAATGTGTTCTACTCATCAACAGGTTCTGTGTTATGACTACGACAACGATGGAGGCCATGACTTCATAGGAGAGTTTCAAGCTACGGTTTCCAAGATGACTGAAGCCCAGAACTCAGTGGAGGTAAAACGTGCTGTTACTGTGGTTCCTCCTTCTAATTAAGCAACTGCAGTGTAGACAATCTCCTTCCTGTTTACAGCGACATGCACGTGACCAGTGTATGTGAATGATGTGATATGCATTTTCAGGTGTGTTCGTATTTCTTTAACATTAGACAGTCAAGTAGAGACTTTAATTTGAGAAACATTTCAGGGTTTCCCCACCGACCAAATCCCATTTCAACGCTTAAACATAAACCACCATCAGGCCAAATGTTGAAATTGTCCCCATTTGTGGTGATAATCTGTGACTATCCAAGCTGTGTTTTTCCTCTGGTGTATAATGAACATTACTGTCCCACTGTGCTGATAATTTACACCAAAGCTGCTGAATCCCTTTGCAGCAGAAGGCAACAGTGGGATTTTAAATGTCTAAGATTTCTTTTAAAGATCCAAAACAACAGGAATCTGATGTTGCACAAAATAACAGAGAAAATAAACAGAACCGTGCTCATCAGCTTCATTCTGTCTGATTTAGATAGATTACTGAATTGGCCTCTGGCTAATTTGCAGTTTAAATACATTCAAATACAATGAAGATGGAATAACAATGCACAGATTAGCGGTTTTTCCCACGTTGTGTCCTCTGCTGACCGACTGAGCCTGAAGTCTGTGCTGCCAGTGACTAAACACTGATGAGATTCATTCTTTTCTGCTAAAAATATAAAGATGCACGGATCAGAACACAGTTTATTCATTAGCTGCTCTGTGTGTGTGCGCTGGCATGTGCATCTGCGCGTATGTTCATTTGTGAAACTGCCGTGTGCGTGTGCAGAGGCCGCCTCGCCACTCGCTCTCCAGAGTCTCTTCATGTGTGGTAATGATGTTCGGGGTGACACAAAAATAACAAGCGAAAAATAAAAGGGCAGATGCAGGATGGAGAGATGGGGGAAGATGGAGGGACGAGAGGCAGTGTGAAAAGAGGGATGAGGGAAATGAGAGGTGCTTTTGAGATGTAAAACAGCCTTTAGCTGAGCCCCCGGGAACACTGCGAGGCATTTAGAGTTACCTGTCATCTGAATCAGCGACTGACTTAAGACATGTGAGTCTGTGCAGTGTGTGCGTGTGTGTGTGTGTGTGTGTGTGTGTGTGTGTGTCTCTCAAATATCTGTACTGATGAAACGCAGTGTTAACAAAGTGTGTATTTGTTGGAGAAACAACATCAAATAGAATAAATTCAGTGTTTTTCATAAACAGTAGTGTTGCACCACTATGATTTGTTTTGGATTATGATACATCACCAAGTATCTAAGTTGCTGTGGGCGGCGTGAGGAAAACATGCAGATCAGAGTCACGTCTGTTCATGTCCTCCCTGCTCCTCTTTCCAGCTCTGCTGTCATCTCCTCTTTCCCCCTCTTTCCCTCCCTCCCTCCGTCTAACACTCCTCAAATGTCTCCTCCCTCCCACTGTCGCTCTGTCTCTGCAGGTGGAGTTTGACTGCATCAACCCCAAGAAACAGAAGAAGAAGAAGAATTACAAAAACTCTGGAACTATCATTGTCAAGTCATGTAAGGTGAGCGAAGATTGATGGATGGAGACATTTATAGACATATAACACTTGGACATGTCCTGGAATATTCCTTGGAAAAGGGAAAAGGTTTTTTCATTTGTTGGATTGGCTCCTCTGTAATATAATTCTTAAGTTTTCAGAAACACAGAAGGAAGTCAGTTTCTACAGAAGTCTATGAGAAAATGACTTTACTTCTCACTTGATTTATAACATCAGTAAATATTTTCCTAAGGAGTTTATTGTCTTAATCTCGAGCTTCAAGTCCTTTTCAATACAGAGTTAAATATACGTCAAAGCACCGTAGGCATTGGGGTGTGGACACCGTGTGATTGACAGCTTGTACCGTCCAATGGGTGCATGTTGCAGGTGTGGGAGGGTGTGTAGTCAGGCTCCACCCCCCTGCTCTTCCAAATATGGTTACTTATGGTTAAAAAAACAACCAAGATGGCGCTGGAGAAAAGCCGAACTCGAGGCTTAAAGCTGCACAAACACTAACTGACCCACTCAGGTCAGTTTCCCATAAAAATCCGTCTCACACTCGACACAATGAAACATTTGACTATACCAGTTTGGATTTGATCAGCTGACACACTTCTAACTGGGCGTTCATGACTTCTGCTGAATAACTAATTAGCGGTGGCAGCTTTGAGCCCCACAGACGACACATAGAGCTGGAATACTGAGTCTTTAGACGCCCGTTGGAACCACATTAAAGCTCCGTGTGTGTGTGATGACAAGCTTTCATAATTGATTCTTTTCCTCCATCCTTATTTTTTCATCATGCAAAACCATGAACCATGAAACCATTGTTCACACACACACACACACACACACACACACACACACACACACACACATACAGTACATGCACAAAACTGCTAATGCAGTAATTATATTTGTTGGCTGCCAGCAGGGATTAGACTAATGACAGTAAAATCTGTGCTAAATATTCATTGTAATTCGAATGGAGATTGTGTTCAAACAAGTTAATAAGTGGTGTTACAGCCGTGTTACCTTCACAAAAACATCGTCATTTTACAACAAATGAAAATCATTTATTTTTACAATTTTTAGTGTTTAGGTGCTGTTATAGTTTGTTATAGTCTGTGCTGCTGTAATCAGTTCGTACCAAAAAGCTTTGAAACGACAAACTGGATCAGAATAATAGTAAAAAAACAGCAGTGTGTGTTTATTTGTTTTATTTAAACACCGTATGATGCAGTGAGGCTCATTCATTTCTGTTTCCAGGTCATTTTAACCTTGTTTTATTTACCTTTATCCACCTTTTCTCAAAAGATCATTGACTATTGTTATTTTCCTTGTTGTTCTTACTTTGACTCTTGTGTCCTCCAGGTTACCAGAAATTACACCTTCCTGGATTACATACTGGGAGGATGCCAGCTCATGTTTACTGTGAGTATCATATTAGCATTCCTGTGGTTTCATCCTGCCTCTGAAACAACATGATAATGAGACACGTGCTCCTGAAAATGAATGGAAAACATCCACAGTTTCTATTTTCATCTCCCGGGGGGGGTTACAGCGGGATGATCATTTACATTCAGGAGAGAGAAAGTGCGAGAGGCAAGGAGATGTTACTCAAAGAGAGACGGAGAAATCGGGTGGAGGGGGAGGGGGAGGAGTAAGAGGGTTTTGTGAACCTCGATTCACGGGTGCTTGAATTGTGAAAACAGGAGGGCAGAGAGAAAACTGGGGGGAAAAGAGGCAAATACAAGAAAATTACTTTTGAAATGATGAAAATAGTAAGTGAGTGTGATGGTGAGATATGTGAGGAGGAGGTAAAGAAAGAGAAAGAGAGAGAGCTTCTGGTGGAAAGAGCAGCGTCTCAGTCCATTTTGTAATCTTGTTAGGAGAAACTCATATGTCCCTGGTGATGTCACACCTATTGTGTGTGAGTAAACTTGTTTATAATAGCCACAAGCGCGCACACACACACACACACACACAGTCATTGAATAATTGTACTATTATCCAGGGGGTATTTGTGTTGAATACTGCTGCCCTGCTGATAATTTCCACAACCATTCAGACCAACTCACTGTTACTGTAAAACTCGTACTACTAAAATTCTAAAGCCACAGACACACTAATATAAGACTCACACACACATTTACACCACATTACAATTCAACAAGAGCCTGTACACGCAAACATTCAGTACACACCCATTGTCACAAGCTTTCACTCGCACTCAAGGATGAACTGGTAATAATTTGGTGGTCAAAGGTCTTTTGTTGTAACTGGGGAACAAAATGAAAAGGTTTATATAATTTATATTTGTTTGGAATTTTTCTGGCTCAAGGTCACGGTCAAGTACAAAGGAGCTGTTGTGGGGAGGTGACCTGATTTCTTTTGTTTTGTGGAGATGCTGTAGGTGTCAGGGGATGTGTTTTATTCGTCTACTGGGGACAGCAATCTGACAGATTGTGTTAAAATCAGGGCACACACACACACACACAACCTTCAATGTCAGCCTGTTATTTTTTACCTTGTCTTATTGTTTGAAATGACGCTTTAATGCAAAGTGCATGGTTATTGTTGCCATAGTGACGCTTTGTGCTGTTCAAGACAAAGTTGGCACCATGATGAACAAGTGAGGGAGAAAAATATGAACGAGAGAGAAAGGGAACATAAGAGCAGAACGGTGGGATGTGTGTAATTTAATTTGTCAGTTAAGACGATGACGTTTATTTTCATAATGTAAATAGCTTTGCTTTCATTTAGAACAAATACTTCTTTTCATTTACTAAATATTTTCAGGTGATGGCAAAATGTTGTTGTTTTATTTGATTTAGATTTTCTTTAAAACGGCGTTTGGTTGCACGATTTTCTGTATTTACAGGTTTTATTTTAGCCGACAACATCAACGAGCACTGTTTTAAAATGAGACGCCTCTTTTTCTTATCTATCCTAACTACTGAAAATGTTCATGGTAGATCTGTCACCTTTTATAGCTGCAATCTGCATCGAGTGCTCGGTGGAAATAGAGCTTGAAACTTAACAGGATGATGCTTATGCATGAATTAGTCGAGAGATGGATATGAAATCAAAAAGCTTCAGCCTCTACACGCTGTAATGTCGCTCTCACTTAGCAGCAGAATATGCAAAGATCCTGATTATGTGATAAAACTCTTACATTAGCTTTAGTTACTCTCGTGTGTGTTCTTGATGACCAGTTCAAACCAGAGCGGTGAGTTCGGACTTGACCAGCAGTGGTGAGTTTTGAGTCATGAGGACTCTCTACTTCCAGTCGGCTCTCCTCTCACTAACTGAGGTGAAGGAGAAACACTCACATCTGTGGAAGTGTTTCACTGACTGAGCGTGTGCATGTAAAGACATCGGTTACAATACAAACAACCAACTTAATGTGTTACGATAGAAATATCACCAGTAGTAGAATTTGTAAGTGGCTGCTTGTAGTTTTTGATGAGAAACAGATGTGAACATTTGAATCACTTCCTCCTCCAGACCTGGATTATTCGTAATGAGCAGAATTTCAGTGCGTTGGGAACATTTGTCTGTTCTCGTGGTGACGAGATGAGAAAATTTAAGTCGGAATGGGAACTCTTAAATCCTCACTGCTCCCTCCTAATCTTTTGCCTTTTGTCAAAGACCTGCAGCTTTTTCACTGACACACACGCACACACACACACACACACAAACCCAAATGCAGCATCTCCTCCATACAAACATTTTGGCACTGTGAACAAGCGGCGTTCTCTGTGTGTACACACGTGCAGAATCTTCAAACATGCACCTTTCCTGCTCGTGCAGGCGGACTGATTTAGACATGCTGAAGCACACATAATCTCACAAAGATGCTTGATCGTCGAGGACTTTCGTCTTCTCACATGCACATTGCCACTAATATGCATAGATTTTACACACACACACACACGCACACAGAGCCATACACACGCATGCAGAAAGAGCTGCTCCGCGGTGTTCAATCAGACTTAGTTTGGCTCTAATCCTAATCTCCAGGAAGAGAAAGTCTCGAGGCTGTGGGAGCTGGGAGAGAGAGAGAGGAACATCTCTGTGTTACACACTCCAACACAAAGACACAGCCTCACACTGCTGCTTGTGAAAGACTCAGTTCATCGGAATCTCTTGTGTTTGATATCATTCAGCATCACTGGTTGTAAGGGAGCTTGGTGAGTGGAGAACAAGGTAAAAAGGTATTGATAAGTACACATAAGGAAAAATGAATTACCAATTATGTATTGGGATGACACACAAAGATAAATAGAAATCTGAAAGTTGAATTGACACCTGAGTGGTGGGCAATGTGGGTCTGTCTTCACACGTATGTTCCAGGAAGTAACACACACAGCGCAAACACATTTACAAAGTACACAGCAGCACCCTAATTCTGTCACCCTACATCTGTGTGTCCGTCACTCCTGCTGCCCCTGGTGCTCTTCATTCTCCCCCATCTCTCCTTCCTCCCATTCTTCACCTCATTTACCCAATTTTCTCTCTTGTACTCATCCACCACTTCTCCATTTTGTCCTTCTTCTGTTGTTGTCCGTGCTGAAGCAGGACATTGTTGTTTTATCACACTCACAGTGGCTCCAGATGTTAAATTACAAAAAGAGGGAGATGGTTGAGAAAATATTTAAGCTGATAGAGGGGGGGGAGGGGTGGGTCGGGTTCTTGTCACCACAGAAACTGCTGCTCGACGCCTGAGGAAAAGCTTGTCACTTTTGATCTCATATTATGTTAGGCTGTGTATCTCTGCGTGTGCGTGTGTGTGTGTGTGTGTGTGTGTATGTTCTCACAGTGTCACCCTGTGGTCATCTGTGTTAAAAATATGCCTTTGTGTGATTTCAGGGACATTTTCTTTCTTTCTTTGATTTTTCAGACACACGGCTGAGTACAGAATTTTTTTATCAGTCCTCAGATGAAAACCTTTTTTTGTGTTTAATGAATCAGGGAAACTGTTCAGACAAACTGACAAACATCTTGTAACCACAATATCAAGTAACTCAAGAACGAAGAACGAGTCGTTTGCAGTTGAAGTGCAACAGGGTTTTTTTTGTTGAAGTTCTTACTCCGAGACGTTCCAACAACTGCAACTCCATTTTCTCTATTGTTTCCCTCAGACTTTACATTCTGTATTTAATGGAACAAATCTTGTGTCATTGTTTGTTTTCAGTCAGTTTATTGAAAATATCGACGATGTTTTGAGCTTTCATGTTGTTATTGTCTTCTGAGTTATGAAGGTGTTTCAGAAAATGAAAGTATGTCATTTCTGCACTTTTAATTGAGAAACAAGCTTAAACCGAAGAGGTTTTTTTACTCTGCTCGTGTCTGTATTCAGGGAAATCGACTTATATTAACAGCATCAAGCTCGGGTCGGGTTCAGATACAAAAAACAGACATTCTGTTCATAATTCTGGGACAAACATTGCGTTTTTTTCTGGGGAGAAGAGGAGCTCCCTGAGACTTTCAGCTTTTTAACTTTACAGAACTGTTAAATCCACAAAAAACCTGTGTAACAGACCTAAAAAACCCAAACTTATGTCAGAAAAATCATTGTACTTTCTGGATATTTCCTGTCACAGTTAATCAGAGGAAAAGCTATAAAACTGGATTTGTACAATTTCATTTATGTCAGAAGAACCACCGTCACAGTATGTTGAGACCATGAAACTCATCACTACACTGCAGGTTTTTGAGAGGATGACCTCGACTGAATCGTCATTTCTCTCTGTCCATAGGTGGGTATTGACTTCACAGCATCCAATGGGAACCCTCGAGAGCCGTCCTCCCTCCATTACATCAACCCGCTGGGCAGCAACGAGTACCTCGCTGCCATTTTAGCTGTGGGACAAATCATACAGGACTATGATACGTGAGTATGATGAGAAAGACTTGGATCTGTTGTCTCTATACAAACACAAAGTGACAGCTCAGGTTTATCGGTGCTGGAGTTTTCCAAATGTAACAGTGAAATAGAAATGATTTCCCTGCCACGTCACACTGGGGTTCTCAGAAAGCTTTTAACAGGTTTATCGGTTCCTTAATATCCATCTTAATCCCATCGCCTACCTGAGCACCACTGTGCAGTGCTTTGGCATGACAGTCACAATACATGGAACACACAACCATCTGTTTGTTCTGTTTATATGTTTATCTGCGTATTTATTCATAGAAAATATGAAAAACATGTTATTAAAACAATGAACCTCTCATAACGTGATACTGATCCGTTTTTCTGGCATGGCAGCAAAACTCTTTCCATGCATTTGTACACAAGATAATTCTTTCTCAACAATTACTTCCTTCCTACTTACCTAAAAAAAAAGGATAATATCAATATCTGTGTATCCTGAACCTAAACCTCTTTCCTCACTGACAGTTTTACAGTTTTACCTTTTTTCTGCCACCTCTGCTTGTTTCTCTGCAAATGTCTGTGAACGTGTGTCTTTGTGTGAACGAGCTAATGGGATTTTCTTCTACTGTCGAAATCCAGCTTGTTGAATGTGGTTGAAAAATAAGAAAAAAGGTTTAACTTGTGTTCCAATCTGTTGTCATGGTTTCCTCCTCAGCGACAAAATGTTTCCTGCTCTGGGATTTGGAGCTCAACTCCCACCGGACTGGAAGGTAAACATGTGTGTGTGTGTGTGTGTGTGTGTGTGTGTGTGTGTCACAGAGAGAGTGAAAGAAAGGCGGGGGGTGTCACATGCAAACTTCCAGTTGAAACAAGCCTGTATTGTACACAATCCTATAAACACGGAACAAACACACGTACAAAAAAGCAGCTTTATACATATTCACATGATTATGCAACTGTCAACCCATCTGTGTTGCCATGGCACTGAGCTGATGAAAAGGACAAAGGAGAGAGAGTAGTGCACGGAGAGAGAGAGAGAGAGAGAGAGAGAGAGAGAGAGAGAGAGAGAGAGAGAGAGAGAGAGAGAGAGGGTGGGAGGGAGAAGGTGTGGGAGAAATGGACTGTATTTCTCATCAGTATTTTTACTGCGGAGTGGAGGACGAACATCACATCTATTGTCTGTTTGTCGTCTCCTCAGGTGTCGCACGAATTCGCCATCAACTTCAACCCCACTAACCCCTTCTGTTCAGGTGAGAACACCCCCCCCCCACCCCCCCTGTTGGAATACTGATTATACTTTCACAGTTTCATATCTGGCTTTTTTTATTGTACTAATCTCTATCGTTGGTTCTCTCGATTCTCTTGGATCTTTGAGACAAATATGAATATAGAGATATTGTTTCAACATAAACTCCATGAGAGAACTTTATAACTAGAGATATTCATTTAGATATTTTTCTCATTCATAGCCAGTGGTCATAATTAACCATTAACAGTTAACTGACAAATAACAAGAAGCCTAATAGAAGCATAAACAGTAGAACATGACTCATTCTCAAACACTTTCTCACATCATACTCTCACAGGAGACACAAAAAAATGCAAAACTCAGGAATTTAAGGCCTTGAAAAATCTTAAATATGTTAATGCATTGCCAACAAGGTCTTAAATATATGCAGGACGGTCTTAATCGCTCGTTTCATGCGACTTCCATTGTGATTTTTAAGAGAAATGTGTTGGCAACATTCATAATGTGTAGTGTTAAACTGTTTCTATTAATCTGTGTTTAACGGTTCATTTTAAACATCCCTGTGATATTCAAACAAACAAATGTGACTTTTCCATTAACAAGAACTAGCTCACACACACATGCTGACTCATTGTTTACAACTGTTCATTCATCACCAGCTGTCGCTCATCTCGGCTCAAAGGTTGTCGTCTTCTTTCTGGCTTGAACCCACATGTTCTGCCTGCAAGCAGCATGAACAGATAGGATTTGCTGAGACGTTTCTCGCCCTGTAAAGATGTAAAACACATGTTTACAATAGTATAATATATATAAAAACATTGACAGACCCATGTTACAGTGGAGGATTCTTCAGTTTTAAAAGACACACAGTTGAATAAAAAGACAACTTCAGATCTTGTGACAGCAGCAGGCGTCTCACTTCTCTGAATATCTCGTTGCATCTGAGTAAATAACACATTCACACTTCACCTACACTCTCTGCTGAAGATCGCACAAACAATTTCCCCTGATCATTCAGACCAGTGCAAGTTTATTCATATTTACTTATTAGAGCACAACTCTCGAGAGGTTTAAAGCCTGGCTCTGGTTTGATTTAATGTATAATTACAACCCCTCAAATAGTAATAATGAACAATATTTCTTAAAAATATGAAAAATGTACATTGAAAGTAAAATAAAAATGTAATCTGCAGTAAAAAAATGTAAACAAAACTGCATGAAAATATATAATGTATTTTCATGAATTTCAGTTAAAGTTTCCCCTATTCTTTGCATTTCTTACTATGAAGGTCTATATTTTTATAAAGTTAATATGCATTAAAAAATTACAACTTTTAAGTCAAATAAACAGGTTAAGGGTTATATTTAAGTCACACTATGGATTAAGCTTATTTGAGTCAGAGAAATGCTGAAGAGAAACCGAACCTGTTTTCCCTTCCTCTGGTCTCTCTTCTTAAAATTGAAGTTGTTTATACATTTAAATTCTCTGTCCCTCTCTAGGTGTGGAGGGCATTGCCGAGGCCTACTCCACCTGTCTCCCTCACATCCGGTTCTATGGCCCGACAAACTTTTCTCCAATCATCAGCCATGTAGCGCGTTTCGCCGCCCAGGCCCTTCAACAGGAGAAAGCAGCGGTAGGTGACAATAATTAACCTGGCTATCTGCCTTTCCACATTTTAATTATTCCTCATTTGAACCGGTATAATTAAAAGCAGAAAGATGAGACAGAGCGGCGTCATGTATTACAAACACACAGCCAGCTATTTACTGCTATCTGTCTGAACACCCTCCTTTGTTGACACACTTGGCAGGAACGGTCCACGTCTTCCAGGGAGAGACTGTGGAAATGTAGCCACAGCTCTCTCAAGAGAATTCAAGCATAATGGGGGGAAACGCTGCAGAATCCCAAACTGAAATCAATTTGTATATTGAATTAGATATCGACTGGAGGTGAGAGAGCAAAGGTCGAGTCCTGGTTAAACTGGAGCAGGCACCGTTTTCTGTTAACAGCTCAGGCAGGAAGGATCAGAGACTTTATAAAGACGGACAACATGACTGCTCCCTAGAAATCATCTTGATTGCCCCCCCCCCCCTGTTGGCATAAACCACACCTCCTCCATGTTAGAGGATTGGACATTTTATTATTATTGGATAGTATATATGCTAAATCCTGTCAGGGTGTTTGTACTCACATTTCAGCAGCTTCATGGTTGACAGTTTGTGCGTCTGTTGGCTCAGACTGCAACCATGTTGACCACATGGCGACAGACTGGAGTGACACCTCCTGTGGGACATCTTCTGTCCTTACACCACTTTGCAGCTGAGACACTGACAGGGAAGTTCACACATTTTTGAGTAACCTCCAATCTGAGTTTCTCATTTTAAAGCTAGAGGCGTAGCTTTGACTTAAACTACTCGCACTACTTTTCCATATATACATTCCCTCTTTACGCAACCACTGTACACATGTTAATCTTCATACATGACAAATACGATTAACAGCACACATACTGTCAGAGAACCAATCCCAGCTGAGCTTGTTTGATCTCAACCAATGAATTGCAGCTTAGTTTACTTCCAACTGGTGAATCCACTGGATTATGTATTTTAAGCAGTAACACCTCAAATCCAAATTAAGGGGCGAGCCTAAGGGTCTGTCTCACACCCAGGGAGAGATTTTCTATTTAGTAACATTTCTTGGGAGGAATTCTTGTAGTACTCCTGGAGCTGTGGCACAGTCTGGTTCAAGTGAGACCATAACACACAGTCTGTCATAGTGTAGGGTGATATGAGATTATAATACTACTGAAGCCCACAATAATTTCACTTTGTGGGAATTATACATATACACACAGTTTCTTAATGCAACAGGAAGGTGCCCAGGACATTATTTGATTCATAACCACTGAATAAAATACAAAATATAGCTAAAGGTGCATGAAACACGGCATCTACTCTGCCTGAATGAAAAGAAAAAACAGATACATGAGCAATTAAAACAGAGACACAGGGTTAAACCTGGGAAAGTGCCCTTTAAAAAAGAAAATTCTATACAAATACCAATAAAAAAAAAAGTTAACTCACCAGCATCACACACGCTTTTTAAAATAATCAGCCTTCCCACACCCAAAATCTCTGGGGCACGTGGACAGAGCCCAACAGGCCAAACACTCATAATAAAATAAAATTAATATAAGTAGTAATTTAGTCTTTTATTACTGTGAAGCTGAAGCATGTTTCTGTTTGTGATGTTTATGTCCTCGAGCTCATGTTTGTGACTGCGGAGAAAACGACAGTGGGCACAAACTGGGGTCCTGCACACGCTGGGGTCCTGAACAAACTGGGGACCTGCACAAACTGGGGTCCTGAACAAACTGGGGTCCTGCACACGCTGGGGTCCTGCACACGCTGGGGTCCTGAACAAACTGGGGACCTGCACAAACTGGGGTCCTGAACAAACTGGGGACCTGCACAAACTGGGGTCCTGCACAAACTGGGGTCCTGCACAAACTGGGGTCCTGCACAAACTGGGGTCCTGAACAAACTGGGGACCTGCACAAACTGGGGTCCTGAACAAACTGGGGTCCTGAACAAACTGGGGACCTGCACAAACTGGGGTCCTGCACAAACTGGGGTCCTGCACACGCTGGGGTCCTGAACAAACTGGGGTCCTGCACAAACTGGGGTCCTGCACAAACTGGGGTCCTGAACAAACTGGGGTCCTGAACAAACTGGGGACCTGCACAAACTGGGGTCCTGAACAAACTGGGGTCCTGCACATTCTGCTGATATCAGAGTCGACAAAGAGCCGTGGGAGTCTCGAGTTAGGAATAACGTTACGTGTAAAGCTCAGCACGATACTCCCACTGGGGTCAGTCATTAAAAGAAAAGCAGCCATGTGACTCTCGCAGGAGGTTTGGATCTACAAGCTTCCAACAAACTGTTCATGTCCCTCTCGTGCACACATCCAGTGGCACATCTCCTGCCTGAATGTGGAGAGAGCTGGGTAGCTGGGTATCATTATGCTCCCACAGGGCTTTTTGTCCATAATTGTACCCTGTCACCCTGTGGAGAACAAATACACAAGCCAAATGCACAAAGGCTCGAAAATCGTCTGTGTGTCGTGTTCTGAAAATGCTATTGTTTCAGTAAGGAAATGATTACAGACCCTTTTCTTGTTTAAGATTATTGTGAGTTCAAACAGGGGTGGACCGTGACAAGGGGTTAACGCACAATAAGATGTGACAGGCACAGCAGAGGAGTGTGTGGACCACATGCTGGCACAGGGGCTGGTGACTGTGTATGTGTGTGTGTGTGTGTGTGTGTGTGTGTGTGTGTGTGTGTGTGTGTGTGTGTGTGTGTGTGTGTGTGTGTGTGTGTGTGTGTGTGTGTGTGTGTGTGTTGTAAGTGGGTGGGTGTGTAACAGGCCGCACACACAAATCGGCTGCTGCTCTTCCTCAGTGTTCCTGTCCCTGCTCCTGATAATGAGAGAACCTACAACTGCAAACTGTGTGACCATGTAGGAACACACTCCTGCTGCTCACACACACACAGACACACACAGGCACACACACACAGGCTGTGGCCGGTGCAGTCTATGCGTGTCCCAGTGTGCGAGCGACCCTGTCTGTGTGATAATGATTCTCTAATGAGCGCTGCTGTTAGCACATTAAAGAGACAGGCTTCAGAGCCCTCCCTGCGTGTGTGTCTGTGTGTGTGTGTCTGTGTGTGCATCATGGAAGTAGAATTTTGAAGAAAGTTTTGAAGTGAAGTCAGTGTGTGTCTTCATCTGGTCATTTTATAGGAAAACCATCGACGCTCTAGTTTGCAGAACTGATCATTGTTTGTGTTTGTTGTGTTTTCACTAATGTCTGTTTGTGGATTTGTTAGTTTGTCAGCAGGATTATGCAAAAAGTGCTGAACCAATTTACACCAAACCGAGAACAACTCATTAAATTTAGTTGTGGATGCGTTTAAAGGGGCAAATCAACACTCTCATTAACATATTTATGGTGCAGACATGAGTTTGCACAGTTTGGAGCAGATTATCAAACTACCTCCTTCTCTATTAGTGACAGACACCTGTAGGTTTGTTTTCCTCTGCATATTCTTGCATTTTCTAACTTTTTAACCCCTTTCTGTCTTTTCTCGTTCTCTCTTCTTCTCCTCCCTCCTTCATCCCTCTTCCCCCCTGCAGCAGTACTTCACTCTCCTCATAATCACAGATGGTGTCATCAGCGACATGGACGAGACGCGTCACGCCATCGTGCAGGCGTCTAAACTACCCATGTCCATTATCATAATCGGCGTTGGCAACGCAGACTTTGCTGCCATGGAGTTTCTGGATGGAGACGCCAGCGTGTTGAGGTCCAACTCAGGAGAGGAGGCTGTTCGAGACATCGTGCAGTTCGTCCCCTTCAGGGATTTCCGTAATGTGAGTATCAGCCTGTTAAACACTGAAAACTATGGGATGGATGGTTTACTGGTTGTTAGAATAGCTAAGCTAAGAGATAGGCAGCGTCAACCAATCTCCGACCCTGAAAATCATCCTGGTCAACATTATCTGGGGTTATTGTGAATTCTGTCACGATAATTTTAACCAGTACTGCAACAACATGATGTCATGAGTGTGTGTGTTTATTGAATTGTCTGCTGGATTACAGCTGCACACACACACACACACACACACACACGCGTGGTAGATGAGGGTAGCTGCCTGCATGTGTTCTGTTGATGAGCATAAACTTACACTGGTTGTGTTCATGTTAAAGAGTTTTCATACATGTGTGATGTAGAATAGCACACAGGTTAATTAGTGTGTGTGCTTTTATTGTGTGTGTGTGTGTGTGTGTGGGCTGGTAGTGGGCTAGCTCACTTCCTTTGTTGTGGGCGGAACAGACAGTGTTTTCTGGCTTCAGTCCAGTTTGATGGTTTGTTGGTGGGAGGGCGAGAGACACCAGAACAGAGAGGGATGCTCAGACTGAGGAAACGTATTAATGAGACAAACATGAAAGTGTTGGCAGCTCAACTTTGACTACATATCGTCAGTGCAGTCGGTGCTGATTAGATTAATTAGTTTGTTTTCACTCCTGTCTGTTGATTTGTTTATTTATTTGTTAGTTGTATGTTAGATTACACAGAAAGAACTGCACAGATTTAGGGTTAGGGTTAGAGACTTGGTGGAATGATGCATTGTGGGACGGGGAAGAACTCCGGTTCAGAGGGTGGATCCAGGATGAAATGGTGAAATGAATAGTTCTGTTGTGTCTCGTTTTTTTTGTGTGTGTGAAAATGGTGTGTTTCTCTCCCAGGCTCCCAAGGAGACTCTGGCCAAGTCGGTTCTGGCCGAGCTGCCTCAGCAGGTCACTCAGTATTTCAAGCAGCGGAATCTCCCGCCCATCAACCCGGCACCGGAGTGAGACGCCGTGAAGACGAGGGCCCCGCACGCTGTACCATAGCTCAACTACACCTGTCCTCTCCTTAATGACAAACCAGAAAGAAAACCTCCCTGCCTCTGTGTTAAAATAAGAAGATAGCTCAGCCAGTGTGAATCCATCAGACGTGACTTTCTGTGTGTTAAAGCTTCGCAGCACAGATCTTTGATGAGTGTGTAACGGACACGTGTGAAGTGAAGCCAGGCGGCAACAAGCAGGAAAGACACAATGTGAAGGGAAAAATATCTTGATTCATCAGGACGTAGGTAGTTTGTTGTTTTTTTGGCTTTTTGCATGTGTGTGTCTTGTGCCTGAGACCATGTGATACATCCTCGGTGTGACGTCCTCTCTGAGCTGAAGTGCATCTGTGGTTGAATCTCCTGTCGTTGTTTGGATGGTTTTTCCGGCAGCAGATCAGACGAACTGAACCGAGCAGTGTTCCTTCACCTCCTCCGCCCGGGGGAAGCTTTTGATCCCCTTGTCGTGCTGGAGGCAGGTTTAAGGCTCCACTGTATTAATGTGCTGGGCCGACTGAGGTGGGAGCTGTAGCAGCGACACAGGTTAGATGTGAGATACTGAGTCAAATCCTCCGGCTCTTAAAAACACGGGGCCCCATTTTGTTCGCTTTTGCAAAAAATCCCCGTATTTCTAATGACTTCGGTTCCTCCTGCATGTCGTCGATATCTACTCACTGTTTACAACGTTACGATGCTGATGATCACTAACGCATGGTTTTCTTTTTTCCAGATTCTGTATGTAATAGAGTTTGTACATATTTTAATTGTGTGGGAACAAATAGAGGAAATAGTGTTTCATGTCAGAGTTTTAACGAGCGGAAGCATACAGGAAGTTTCTGATATGCATGTACAGGATATTGAATGTATATTTCTATGATGCTGTTCATGTTCCGATAAGCCGATGTTTTTAATGTACTTTTTATGCAGTGCTGAATTGTGTAATGAAAACTGCTACTACGTGTGTTACTGTGCATCTTTGTAATAAATGTGATATTCGTTTTATAAAGTTGTGTCCATGTCCACGCTCAGGTTAATAAACTCAAGAAAATATCACGTGTTCTGTGTGAGTCTGTCGATGTTTTACATAAACAACATTTAGTTCCTCTCACACTTTTCTCTCAGGTGTAAAAACAGCAGCAAGCTTCAGTTTAACACCAGAACTTATTTATTTCAGGAATCTAATAAAAAAAAAACATCAACCTGGACGAGTAAAAATAACCAATTTCCATTTTTTATTTAGACTCATTCATGCAAAGTTACAGCAGCTTCACATTCTGACCTCAGCTTCACGACTCAAGGTTTTTAAATGAAGTAATTGAAGAACGAAGGCAAAAATTACCATGAATTCTAAATTATGTCCAATGGATTTTTAATTCTCCAGCAATGTAAATTCAGCCTGAGACATTGTTCCAGACTTAATGATACAAAAATTCATATTCCTAACGGGATGAATTTAAAGAAATCACTTGATCCTTTATTATTTTTTTCTGGGGGTGGGGGTGGGGGGGGGTTATAACTAAATACATCCAAACACTGAAATTCCCATCAGCCTCTGGTGGCAACATTTTAGCTTTCTACTTTTTCTCCCATAGGAAAACATCAAACCTGATAAAACTCAACACCGTCATTGAATCAGGTGTAAACACACAGGAAAGTGGATGCAGGGATAAATCTGAACACTTTCCATAACACTGCAAGATGGAGCGTTTTTAACATTACCACCAATTACCCACAATGATTCTTGGATCTTTATAAAGTAAAACTGATATCTGAGTGTGAATTCAAGGAGACTGTGGAGGTTTGAGATCTGTTAAGTGTCTCTGCAGTTGTCTCTGTCTCACACATTCATCGACACAGTAAACACACAGAACAAGGGAAAGCTCTTTATTTATTTCTCTCTGCTCAGACTTTGACCACCAACACAAAGCCGAGACGACAGAAAACATTCCAGCATCTTTCCAACAAGACTGACGGGAAAAACACGTCACATCACACGAACACACACGAACATTTGTCAAACTTTGCATTGAACCCGAAGAGAGAAAGAAGCGCGTCCTTCCTTCTCTCCTCTGAGTCATGTGTCACAGTCTCTTCCTCGCTCCACAACTGTCAATCACTGTTCCCTCAGCCAATAGCACAACTTGCAGTCGCTGTGGCTTGGGACGGGAGGGGGGTGTGGGGTGTGGGGGGTGGGGCAGGATGTCGTCAGAGTGCGGGATTGGTTGCTCGGCTTAAACTGCGTGAGACGTGATTAAGGGAAAGGAAGGGCGGCGGTGTCACGTTTGAGAGCCACAATAGGAAAGAAACACAAATAGATATTAGTTTAGTTAAATTAAAATAAAAAAACGGTTTTGAATGTTACTGGATTTTATTTAATGGGCTGAAGTTTGTCTGGAGACAAAGAGACAGTTGAACTCACAGCTGTGAAAACAACAGGAATACTGAACATGTGTGTGTGTTTGTGTATTGCCAGTGTTTGACTCTAACATGATATGAAGTTGTGTTGCCTCTGTTTTGTGTGTTCCTGTTCCTGTAACAATGTGTGTGTGCATGACCTTTACTCTGCGTGTGTGTGTGTGTGTGTGTGTGTGTGTGTGTGTGTGTGTGTACATTTCTTATGTGAGGTTACCTTTTCTGACTGTTAAACATCCTACGGGCAGGTAAACAAGCTTCAGAGACTGTGTGTGTGTCTGTGTGTGTCTATCTGTAAGCCCTGTTGAGCCGGGGGTACGGCAACATGATTGGGTCCACGCTACCTTCGCTGTCTGAGCTGCTGTCAGAGTCGCTGCTGCCAGAGTACACCCACATTCCCGGTAAAACGCCGACGCACACGGCTGCGGACGGCAGGTGTAAGACGCCTTGGCCGGAGCCCTGGGGAGCCGAGGGCGTCGTGGACGTCAGGTCGGGGACGGTTTGTTGGTCTTCAGCTCCCCCTGCTCCTCCTGCCTCCTGTTCTGAACAACACAACACACTGTCAGCGCAACACACACATGCACGTCTGTAAAAAGGTCAAGGATGGAAATCTGGAGAGTGAAGAAGATGGTGAAACTATGTGGAGAGTGAATATTACCTCAGCCAAGGAGGTTATGTTTTTTGCCTCTGTCCGTTTGTGGGTTGGTTTGTTTATCAGCAGGATTACGTAAAAACAACGGGATGGATTTCAACGAAAACCTCTCGAGCCAAGAAAGAACCAATTACATTGAAGTAGCTCTAAAGCGGCAGATCCAGACTTAGAAGGGAATGATTCAAGGATCTGGCTGAAAGAAATCAGGCAGATTTAGGGCACTGGCGTCTGAGTGTGTGCAGTTTGGTGCAGAGCGAAATAAAAATGTGGCTCTAGCAGATTTAAATGTTGTTTCATAAGGGGACTGTTGAGTAAATGCTAATGTTGCACTGTGACTGTAAAGTGTGTAAAGTAACTTGGGTTTCCAGTGTTAAAGTCAGTTCGTGACAGAAAGCTCCATCTACGCATCCCTCAGCTGAACAGTGAGTTGTTGTGTGAGTTTGTGTAACTTTTCCGTTTGTGTCAGCCTGAGACAGACCCTCGTCCTGCTGGTCCTCAGGCTGCTGCCCACCTGTGTGTCTGTCTCCGTTTCCTGTCGTTGCCGCTGTGATTTCCACCTTCTGTCTCTTACTGGTGTCGGACGACTGGGAGGAACTGGGTGAGAGAAAAACAAAGAGATTTGGAGGAAGATTTAAAACAACAGTTCATTGTTTTAGCCCCATTGAGTTTGTGGTATTGTTTGAAGTTTAATTCTGGGTTTAGCGACTCTGTGCATTTGCTGGAGACCATAGACTGTAAAGAAAGGATGATGCGTCTGTGTGTGTGTGTGTACCTGCGTCTCTTTACAGCTCCAGCCAATAAATGGGCTTGAGACAGGTGACTGGTCCTTTGCTCTGACCCTGAATGTTTAGGCGCTGCCTTCTTTTCAGGTTCTTTGCGGGTTTCAGTAGACGCCTTCTTCACTAGAGCGCTGTGATGGTGCAGAGTTAAGATGAATAAACCATAATGGAGAGGGATCAGCGCAGCTAGAAACATACGACCCATTCAGCCGCAGTCAACAGTTTGGCCTCCCTTAAGGAGGAACCATTAAATCTGCTCATCGGTGCTCTGGGAGAAAAAGTGACACAGTTCTGAGAGGCTAAGAAAAGCAGCGAGGCACAGAAACCGAGTGAGAGAAGGAGGGATGAGAGAGCGACACAGATAAAGAGGCTAAAAGAAGACCAGGATATGGACAGAGCTCAGGAGACGTGAAACAGGGTCGAGATGCAGAGACGTGGACAGAGAGACACAGAAGAAGAAGAAGAAGAAGAAGAAGAAGAATCACACAGGTGGAAGACGAAGCCGGGGATTTGGTACATGTGAGCTACAGATGTTTTCATGCTTTAACTCAGGTCCGTACCCGAAAGGACTTTGTGTTCACAGCAGTAAGTGACTGCTTTAAATCGTCACCGTAGTTACCAGCCCATGATACAGTTTCCACGACAACCCATTCCCTTCATCCATAGACAAACTGTCAGAAACGTGTCTGTCTGCATACACAGAGGCAGAGTGACAGAGGGGGAACAGATGAAGCCCACGAAGAGCAAAATATGCGAGAACATAAACGTTCCCGTCAGTTGCTCCCCCCCCCCCATGTCTGGAAAATGTCCAAGTGAGTCGATGTGAGAAAACAGCAGGCAAATGTCCCGTAAAATGCACAGCGAGCAAGTGGGCGTGTTGATGACGATTCTAACACACGACGGAAGCCAAACTGGAAGAATAAAAATATCTCAGGACGATAAAAAGGAGCGAGAAACGTAGAAGAAACTGCTGAGATCTCAACTTGGTAAACAACAGGATTCGAGAGCCAGCGTCAACGCCCTTTGAACCAAAACATGGTGGCTTCCGCAGCAGCAGTATATACACGTCATGTCCGGCCTCTTGCAGGATCTACAAAGGCGCCACTTCTCGCCGGACCAACATTTTTGTATCTGTTTGATTGATCTGTTCAGAATATACTGAGACAAACACTTGATGAAGGATATTCTGTATTCCAACAGCTCCTTCTTCTCCTCGTCCCTGCGTTGCTTCTCCACCAGGCTCTGTTGCCGGGAGACCTCGTCCAGGAAGCTGCTCTCATCGTCATCCAATCCTCTCACCATGTTCCCTGTCACCATGGAAACAAACATGCTCTCAACACATGGCAGGAGAGTGCATTTTTTCAGACATCAAACCATAATAGTATGTTTCAAATCAATACTCGAGTAACCTTCAAGTGAAAAAAAAAATCTTGAACACCAGCTGAACATTTGTCAGACGTTTGACATTTACTGTTCATGTTTAATAACAGAGACGCGAGAGATATTTGAATGCTTTAACTGAGCGAGAGCTTGTTTTTATCCCAATTATATAAAGGAATGATGGGATGTGGATTTACACAGCTGCAGATCTGCCAACTGGAAGTGAAATACAGGAAAAGAATCACTACATACGATTGTTTATGACTGTGGTGAATTGTATTATAATTCAGCTGTAGCAGTCATTAATATAACAAAACAAATAATGTGTCTGGACATATGGACACTGAGAACTGGGACAGAGGACCAGACCACCTCCCACAGTGATTTGAGTGATCAGGTACAGTTGGTTTTTAAAATACGCAGCCTCTGGGTCTTTGTCTTGGTGAAGTAGATGTTGTGTGAAACCTGGATGACAACTAGGAGATAAAAGTCCTGAAAGCAGCAGAGAAACAGATCAACAAACCCACTGAATTTGAACTGCTCCTCATATTCCTCCTGCTTCTTGTCTTTCTGCTCCTGCAGCCGCTCGAAGAGGGTACGAGAGTCGTACTCCTCCTCCGGAGCCTCTGAAGAAGACATGAACACATATGAGGATGTTAATTTGGAGCTTTGGTCAGTTTTGAATGTGTGGGTAAATGGATGTGTCCTCACCCTCTGGATCGTCGGGTTTCCTCACTTTGTCCCACTCTTCCTGTCTTTTCTTTCTTTTCTCATCAAGCTCAGATTCCGACACAAACTTCCTGCTCAGGTCGACACCCGGTGCCCCTCCCCCTTCCATTTCAACCTACAAACACAAACAGACGAAGCCATTACTCATCTGTGTTCACTGTTCAAAACTAACTGGGACCAACACGAATTCAAATTAATAATAGAACAATTAGAGCAGGAGAGAAGGAGTAACAGTTACATCGATGTCGATCACACAACAATCTAATAAATATCTTTATTCATCCATGATTAATGGAGCAACCTTTAATTTCATCATATCACTTCATGAATTCCTTTTTGCTTGCTCATCACATTTTGTTCGCTGCAGAAATCTGTTACTAACGAGTCAAGCACGGCTTCGCCAATTCATTTATCAATCAATCAGTAATAACATGTTACTTATTATTACTTACTGATGCGTATTTTTGACTCTTGCTGCTGTGATATCGCAAATGTCCCCATTGTGGGACTAATGAAGGATTATCTTACAATAGTATAATGATAAAACACACTTTTTTATTATATTATAAACAGAGTTTAGAAAGGGCTTTGACAGCAAAGCCAGAAAAGTAAACATAAGGAGGAACAACAATCAGCAGGATGTGACAGAAAACCACGCTCAGGTCAAGTGTTCAAATTAAATGAATAAATAAAGAGCAACTCTGTCACGTGAAAACTTGGAACAAATAAAAGCAGTAATATGACATGAAGTGTGGAAGTTTTAGGAAGTGATTAAAACAGCTGTATCTTATCTTATCTTAAAGATCGTATCTTATTTATGGATGTTATAACGATGCTGTAGGACTCGGGCTGCGGGGGTTTGGCTCCCTCTTCCGGTCACATGTCACCATCGCAAGTGACTGAAGATGACATGAATGTAATGAAGGGACAACACAAAGAAACGAGACACGACGTGACGATCGAGTTGAACGTGAAGTTTGCGGCTGTTCGTTCAATCACGGACGTCGATCTCAGGGGCGAGCAGCTGCACCAGCGTCAGCCACCGCCGGTTAGCATGTGGAGCCACACGGCTAACGACGCAGCAACGACACAACACGCGTGTTACTGTGTTGCAGAGCAGCCACGGTCGGGGTGTGTGTGTGTGTGTGTGTGTGTGTGTGGTTGTTGTGGCTTTGGCCGTTGAGCTAATACGAGAACAGCGGAGGATCCTGATGGAGCTGCGGCCGTTGGCTAACGCTAGCCCCACTGGCGTCAGGGCTAGCGGTCACCGCCGCTGTTCGGGATGCGACCTGGATGTTTTTTTCAGACGCGCAGACTTTGGTTTCATCTCGGGACGGGTTGATTCCGTGTGTGTTTCCCATGTGTGACACTCACCAGCCTGTGTGATGTTACGGCTCCAGATCAATGGCGTTTTGAGTCACCGCGAAAACGGCCCGACGCGGTTTTTGGCGATGCGACACTTTTAGTTCCGACTCGGTTTTATTTTGGTTTTTGCTGCATCGTGGGAATTTGATCCGTTAAAAAAAAAGAAAAGGACACGTGCTGGTGGTTCGTGTGTAAATAAAACATCTCAAAGCTCAGTTCAGTGATGGATCGATTTCCTTGACTCGATCATTCATGAAGGTTTTAAATAAATTCTATTCTGAAATGTACTTCTGTGAAATTTACTCTTGACATATTATAGAACCTTTATTAGTCAGCTGATGAATCTCTGCTCTACTCGGCTGCCTGTTTTATTTACACTTCAGTTCTTAAATGTAAACCTAAAACCAAACCTGCACTGGACAATAACTTAATTTAAATAAACATGTGGGCGCAGAGATAGTGTTTATAACTGTTATATTTATTATTTATTATAGTTACTTACCTCTGGGAAACTGTCTGGTGAAATGAAAATAAAGTTGTTGAATCTTGAGATACTCCAGTAAATATACCGAGCACATTATTACCAGAAACAGTTTATGGTATAACAGTATTGAAGCAGAGCTCCATAACAAAGCATTAGGTTGTTTCTTTTATTCATTGCACGCAAAAAGCATCTCATTTATTTATTTACTTTTGGAAAATGTTTGGATATTGAGGCAGAAGTTACAGACATCCAAAAATGTGTCCACTGTATATTTGAACCAGACCTTCTCCAGCGTTAGCCCCTGAGCCAGACTCAATCTGACCCCTATAGAACCAAGATGCCTTAATTTACTTTATTTCACAGTGTGATGTTTGTGTTAAAAAGCTTGGAGCTTCTTTCATGACTCCATATCTGTTAAGAAGACAGTTCTTCAGTCTCTTGAACCTCTACTTAACCTGTTTTGGCTGAAGAACGCGTTAAAATGGCTAAATCAGAGATGCAGTCTGTAGTACAGCTTTAGGACAAAGCACCATTGTTTCAGAGGCTAGTTTCTAATAAGTTTAAACACATATTAAACTTTAACCTGCAGCAAAGCTAATGGCCGAGTAACAGCTCCATGTATTATGAATGTTTATGAAATCTGTCAATTTGCAAAAGAATGCGTTTATTTTCTTGTACATTCAGAAAATATCCCACAGGATCAATGTCAATCTAATTTTCAAATGTGTGCTCCAGCAGTAAATATCAAAAACTATGAACCAAGCAGTAAATGGATAATGAGTCTCTCAGCTCTCTGATGGTGGGGGGGCAGCCCTGCGTACAGCCTTGGCCAAAGCTTGTTGGATGACCGGGTACAGTTTGTAACATCCCTCGATGCAGGTCCGAACTCCTGCTGTCAGAGTCTCTTCAGTCATTTCTCCATCCGACTGCAGCCCAGAAATCTGGTTCAGGCTCGGGAGGAAAGCAACAGTCAGATTTCCCTGATTCTCGCTGTTGACCGAGCTGCAGCTGTTCTGCTCCGCGTAAGACGGGTCGACAACATAAGAGTCGCCGTCCTGCCGGATGGAACAGCCGAGCACCAGATCGTACATTTCAATCCCTGCGTCTGCGAGAGCGAGGGAAGCGCACGTGACCGCATGGGCCAGAACTGAGCCGCTGTTCTCGAGAACCATCACGTTGACCTCGATCTGAGAGCGGGGGTATTTCTGGAGGCACACCGCCGGCTGCAGACTCTCATGCAACATCTGGGATAAGTCTTTATCCTGGCTCCCCTGAATCCAAGAGCCCCTCTCTGGGCAGGAAAACGGAGCGAAACGCATGTCAGTTGTTAATCTGGAAACACAGAGGAACACAGAGGTTGATACAGTAGATATCACAGACAACACACACTGTGGTGATGTGAATGAATGAGGGTGAACCCAGCTGAACGCAGGTGACAGTCACAACAGTAAAAGTTAAACTAAAGGCACAATATGACATTTTCTGCCACTAGCTGTGCACAGAGCTCTCAGGATCTGCTCAGCTGACAACTTTAATGCAGACGTGTGCAGAAAAGGTGATATGGCGTCAATTACAGGTGAACAAATGAAATGGGCCTTTTTTCAATCTGAGATGGACCTTTGATTTCTCCTGTTTGTAAAAGCGTTTAAATATTAAAACAATACAAACATGACTATAACTTTGAATCATTTAGTTATACTGGTATTTGTTTCGGGTCTTTAAGTCGTAGCTACATGTTTAAATGTCTTTTTCAGAACTTGGGACAAACTTGTTCTCACTTTAATGAAACTTAATGATCACACAGGACCACGTTAGGCTGCAGGTCACTGGATTTGACGCCTTTTAAAAGTGTGTAACTGTCCGTTGAATAAATGGATAAGTGGCTCCAGACCTTCCACACTTCATGTCGGTCTCGTCCTTCCTCTCGGTCTCTTTGGGGCCGTACACGCAGCACAGCAGCTTGGTGCTTCCAGCCTCCATGTACGCGGAGCCCTTGGCCTGGCTCACCAGCCCGCACCGGACGAACACGGGCCGGACGTCCACCTGATCCCAGCGCCGGCCGTCCGCTCGGGGGCCGAGGGACGGAGGAGCGGCCGCGGGCTTGCTCACAAACAGAGACGGGCTCTGGGACGCCTCCGGGCCGCGAACACGTTTGGTGTCGGTCGGCATGATGCGGAGCAGAGAGACGAACACACTTCACAGTAACAACAGCGTGTGCACGGGTCCGGCATGAAAACCCGTCCCATCAGAAACACCGCACGCAGAGTTCGTTCCGCCAGATCGTGGAGGTGGCGCTGAATGAAATTACATCAGCCATGGAAATAAATTAAACCTGCGTGTTTTCTAATAATAATTATTTATCATTATTAATAATTCACAATCTATGACAAATAAATGATGTGATATTTCGTATGATGACTCGGCTGTCAACATTTACACGAATACAAATAAAACGATAAATAATTACTGACAAAAAATAGAATTCAACTCTTAATATTTAACGAATATAAACTTTTATATCATATTTCTTAATTAATGTATTGACTCTCAAGTCTTTTCCATTGCATCAGCCGAACAGGGGAAGTGACACCTGCAGCAGTGGCGGGCTTGGCCCTGATTGACAGCAGGCTCGTTCAATAGGAATAGAGCATTTCCGACGTGTAGGCGCGCTGGATCAATAGGAGGCGAGCCTGGGCGTGTCCTGCGTCAGTGCGCCGTCTCCTCCTGGTCGTGCAGCGTGGAGCTAACCGGGGCTAACAGCGACTCATCCTGACACGAAAAGCGACTTCTGTGAGTATCACCCTCCTCTGACCCGCCGCTCGGATCCATAACCTCCTCGCTGTGTGTTTCTGTCACAAGCCGAGCGGACACGTCTCCTCCAGGTGGCAGCTGTAGCCGGGTTAGCTAACTTGGAGCTGGCTCACGTCAGCTTGTCAAGCTAGTTGCCTCAGTTCACAGTCAGCTGGCGATTTAACGATCCAATGTCCTGGTTTTCAGAAGCACACTCAGGTTAATGATGTTTTTCGAACACGAGAGGAGACATTTTGTATTTGTATTGTGATTATTTACACCTGAGCTGCTGATTCTGCAGGAGAGAAATGACAGCTTGGTGCTTATTACCTGTGTTAGTCTGTTTCTGTCGCTTCCATCAAGTTCAGATGTTTTCTTCTGAACAAAACAAAGGAATGTTCTGCTGATTATTCTGCATATTGACTCATGTAATAATAATAATAATAAGTAGTTTCATCATTTGTCAGAGCAGTGATTGTTTTTATTTGCATCCTTTTAAACCTGTATAACTCTCAGCTGATCTCCTGTAGGATCCTGTTCTGTCTTTACTTCCAATAGACATTTTATTTGTGTAGCGTTTTTTAACAATGGACAGAGACACTTTACAGATTTGAAAAGACAGATATCAGTCAACTTTATTGTCAATTCGCAAGTTCCGGACATAGACAGGATTGAAATGCAGTTTCTCTCTAAGAAATATAATATACAATACACATCATAATCACACTTATAAGATACAAGCATGAACACAGTCTGTTCATTGCAGAGGCAGAAGTTTCCATCCCCATCACCCCAATGTCTCGACTTCCTCTGGTTGCCATCAGGGTGGTTTGGTAGTCAGGATGGGGACGGCGCCTGTTTACCATCCGTGTGCCGGCCCCAGAGAGCCGACTGTATCAGCTGGGTGGTTTCCTTCGCCAGCTAGTTCATAAACCAGTGCGCTGATGGGAATTTAATTCTGCTGCCATTGATAATTATAGGGTAGCATTCTGTTCTTTGTGATGCTGTGGTTACAGTGCTTTGTTCCAAGACAACAAATATGAAGTGATTTGAATCATTCAGGAGTGTTTGGGGTTATATTTGTGACAAATGAGGTTTAAAAACCATGCAATGTTTCAGTGAGGAGACTTCTTCAATCTCTGAATTAGAAAAATAAAACCCCACGGCACACAGGGAAGTTGGGGGGAAAACCCAGGAGACACAAATTAAAGACATTTTAATGTCTTGACAGAATGTTACTGAAGATTTAAAAGATGTCACATGTGGAGGTAGCTACTGTATTTCAGCTCTTTCAATAAACATTATTTATTGGGCCAATAGAATATACAAGTTTGTTAATTTGCAATAATATAAAGAGGAAATCCTTAATTCTTCAGAAAGGGAACAGCAACGCTTGTCACCTGATGAATAAGTTCAGGTATTGATTGATTATCATCATTGTTTTTGATTGCCCTCAACTGCAAGTTGCACCTTTCCTGCTGTTCTCCACAGCTGTTCATTCAGGCCTCTCTCTACTGGCAGCTCTTAGGGGCTCAGCACTAAAGCTCCATGTCACCAAACAACTTGTATGAGCAGCATTCAAGCCTCCAGGTCGTTTTTCTCCATTTAAGATTCCAAAGCTTGAAGATCAACCGTAAGCTGAATGATGTAATACTGCAGTAATATTCCAAAGCTCTGTTGTCAGTCAGAACCAAAACTGATTGTCAGTCTGATTATAGTGCCTCACAGGATTCCTGAGCTGCTGCTGCTGGTTTATGAGAGGAGCCAGAGGCCAGTTTGTTAGGAGTGAAATCCCAGAGTAGAATATCTCTGCTCAGACGGCTTGTTAGAACACGTACACTTGACAATAGGGCAGTGGTCAGCAGAGGAAGTCGATTGACAGGAAAGTAATTGACAAAATTTCAGATTTGAGGTCCAACTCGTTTTTCTTTGTCTGTTTTGGGTTTCAGACAAAATAAGATGCACAATTTAGATTTTCAACATTTCAAACACTGTAACTTTTATGACCAACAACCATAAAACAACTAAGGATCTGTCTTTCTTTGTTACTGATTTTAGTTTTTTGTTCTTTTAATCAGAAAGCTGATTCAGAATGGATTCCTCTATGAGTGCAGCCGAGATCCGTGAGAAGTTCATTGACTTCTTCCGTGGCTATGAGCACCAGTACGTCCACTCGTCGGCCACCATACCACTGGACGACCCCACGCTGCTGTTCGCCAACGCCGGCATGAACCAGGTATCCATGGGTCTCCATGTCTTTCTCAAATGTCTCTGCCTCTCGCCTACATGTTAACTGTTTTGACCATGTCTTGACAAATCACAAATTAGCATTTTCTTCCTCTCCCTTCCCTCAGTTCAAGCCCATCTTCCTAAACACCATCGATCCCTCCCACCCTATGGCCAGGCTGCGTCGCGCCGCCAACACCCAGAAGTGTATCCGTGCAGGAGGCAAACACAATGACCTGGACGATGTGGGTAAAGACGTCTACCACCACACCTTCTTCGAGATGCTGGGGTCCTGGTCCTTTGGCGACTACTTCAAGGTATCGTGTTGTCATCCTTTCCAGCTTTGTCACTTCTGTGTCACCTTTTACAAAATACTATCCAATGATACTTGTTGAGATTAATATTGATTGTAATAAACTTAATTTGGACTTGTCACATGGTCTGATCCTCTAACTTTATCTCCTCACCTGCCTCTGCAGCACCTCGCCTGTAAAATGGCCTTGGAGCTGCTGACCGAGACGTTTGGTATTTCCATAGAACGACTCTACGTCACCTACTTTGGGGGCGACGAAGGAGCCGGCCTGGAGCCCGACCTGGAGTGCAAACAGATCTGGATCGATTTGGGGTGAGACCAGCTTGAGGATGACATGTATTTTTATTTCGGTTGTTATTTGAGTAACTTTTTAGATAATTGTTTTGAATTCATTATATTTATGCATGAGTGCTGCACAATAGCTGCTGTATATCTTCTTAAAGTAATTGCATAATGTTGTGTGATCGTTGCCCGGGGGAATTTCCTTTCTTCTCCTACCCAAGTCCCACCGAGACACCAGACTTCATACAACAACATGTTGCAGTGTTTCCCACAGAATTAGATCAAATCTGTGGCGATCCGGGTTGATAAGTTTTGATTATTGTGAATAGATGCTCTCATACACACCTGAGCCTTGGTGTCAGGTACAGATAGATAACAATTTAATTACTGAAGCACATATGGTCGAACTTGTTAGATAGAACTGATTTAATGAGTTTTTTCTCTCTCTCTGCTTTTGTTTCTCTCAGGATGGACGAGGCTCGCATCCTGCCCGGCAGTATGAAGGACAACTTCTGGGAGATGGGAGACACTGGTCCCTGCGGCCCCTGCAGCGAGATGCACTTTGACCGCATCGGAGGCAGAGACGCCTCCCACCTGGTGAACATGGATGATCCCAACGTCCTGGAGATCTGGAACCTGGTGTTCATCCAGTTCAACAGGTAACAGACTCACAGAGAGAGAGAGAGACGCTGATGAGAATAAATAATCCAAACCAAATTTTAAACTGATAAATGTTAAGTCTTTATTCTGGGAAATAATTTGTGTTGTAATTCTTAAGATGCAGTGAAACGTTTGTAGCATTTCTAGTCTCTATACAGCTGAATGTGTTTTCAGCTCATAATTAGCACCTGCGCTGCTTGTTCTCCAGGCTTGTAACCAGTTCAGTCAGTTTCACAGCAGCAAACCTAAATATACACCTAACCAGTTATAAGATCAGGAGAAGCTGGAATTTGGATTCACCTTTTTATCTGTTTTGTACAATAGGCAGAGCAGCCACTAAGTAAAATGTACACACCCTCCAAACATTTTTACAGTTTTTGTGTTGTTTACAATCTGTGTCTGTGACTCGTGTCTTCGCTGTTCAGAGAGTCAGAGACGGAGCTGAAGCCGCTGCCTAAGAAGAGTATCGACACTGGGATGGGTCTGGAGCGACTGGTGTCTGTCCTGCAGAACAAAATGTCCAACTACGACACTGACCTCTTCGTCCCTTACTTTGAAGCCATTCAGCAGGTGTGGACTTTACAGAGAATCCTGTAACTGAATGGAAGTATAAATATGTGAATGCAGAATTTCACAGGACACAGTAAAACCCTTAACTCAGCTCTTTCCTCAGCACTGGAATTTGGCAGCTTCAAAAATAAAATTGTGATTAAAGTGCAAATTCTTTAAAAATATTAAAGTTGTAATAAATAAATGAGTTCACATGGCAGATGGACATTATATGTGTTGGTGTTCATATTTAGGATGAGAATAAAATTAAAAGTAAGTTTAGTACGTTTAACAAACAGAGACCAAGCATAAACATTAACAAAACAAATATCAAGATGTCTGGTATACAAATATAACAATTTCCACTTAAATAACATCCATGTGACTGAAAGGCTGTAGGTGCATACAAGGGGAAAAAAAACACGGTTCCAACACAATTTGTGCTTTTTATTCTTCCAGGGAACTGGTGCTCGACCTTACACTGGTAAAGTAGGAGCTGAAGATTCTGACGGTATCGACATGGCCTACCGCGTGCTGGCTGACCACGCCCGCACCATCACCATCGCCTTGTCTGACGGTGGTCGGCCTGACAACACAGGAAGAGGGTGAGACACGGACAGTTCAGAGCAGAAAGTGGAAGAATATAAATCTATACAGCATCTGTAGAAAGTGGAAAACGATACACTGACATTTGTTTATGTACAAACACAGTTCAACTTAGGTTTTCAGTATGCAAGTGTGAAAATGTCAAACTACCATGACAATATAATGATCCAGCCTTCGAGGTGCATTGTAATTGTTGTTTCACCACTGAAACACCACAAGGTTTCAGTCAGTGTGGCTGCGGCTGCAGTGTTTTGTAGTTTACTTTTAACGCTGTGTTATAATTGACTGTTTCCATCACGTGTAGCTACGTGCTGAGGAGGATCCTGCGTCGTGCAGTCCGTTACTCCCACGAGAAGCTCGGAGCTAAGAAAGGCTTCTTCGCCTCCTTGGTGGATGTGGTGGTCACGTCCCTGGTGAGAATTTATTTCTTCTTGATTGTATGTCGGTGTATCTCTGATCCTTAAAGTGTAAACAGACCTCATCTTACATTTATATATAAATCTCACTTACCAACAGGATTTAACGTTGGGTTTTAAACCTGTTGTTTCTCGGACGATAGAGTCAGATGTTCTTATTAAACTGTACGTTGGCTGCTCTGTACAGGACGCTACCTTCTCTTTGCTCTCTGAAGACAACGGGGGAGCAAACAAATCATTTACCAGTGGTGCTTCACACTCAGGGGAAGCACATACTTGTTATTGGTATTGGAAAATCTGCCGTAGTTGATGATAATAATGGTACAGTATGTTGCACTGAATCCAGAGTTTCACCACTTATGTCTTTAATAATTTTTGTATAACGATGTGAGGATTCAGTGGCTGCGCGTGAACGACCCCTAGCTGTGCATAGTGGCAGTTTCTATTATTTAACTATCGATTTTTGCTCTCCTCTTTTCTTCAGGGCAATGCTTTCCCAGAGTTGAAGAAAGACCCAGAGATAGTGAAGGACGTTATCAATGAGGAGGAGGAGCAGTTCCTGAAAACCCTCAGCAGGGGACGCCGTATCCTCGATAGGAAGATCATGAGTCTGGGAGAAAGCAAAACGATCCCAGGTGAAATGAGAGAAATGTTATCACTCTTATTAGTTCACATTAACATGTCGTTGGATAAATATCATTTCTCCACTGATTCAACACCAATTATTTATTTAATTTTTCTCACCTCATCACTTTCTCTCTCTCGCTCTGTGCTCCTCTGTCTGATCAATTTGAAACTATTGACTATTACTCCTTAATATCGGTATCTGTGTCGTCTCCTAAATCGATCAGGCTCTTCCCTCCTTTTGTTCTCGTCTCTTAATCAAATTTGAATGTTTTTGTTGACACTATGGATCAATCTCTTCCTTCATTCATCTGATGGTCTCGTATGAAGTCTCAAATTGTTCGTATTCAGGCTTAAAAATTACTCCAGTTATCATAAGAAAAGGCTAAAATCCTAATGACTGATCTTTCACACCATGAATTCAAATTAATGCACATCCAGCTTTCCTTGGAAACGGCCTCCAGGGCTGTTCGTCGACACCGTATTGAATTTCATCTACCTCTAAAGTTTTGTCTCTGTCCCGAGGGTTAGACCACATCATTTGTGCGCTCAGCCAAAATGAGACACCTCAAATACAAGCCTAACAGACGGTGTCCTCGCAAAGAGCGCGACAGAACCGATGACTGCATCGCTTTGTATCAATAACGTGTTCACTGTTTGACTCGAGGACACGAGTCTTCAAGCACTGTTGCTTCAGACCGACACCTGTCCTGAATATCAAGCAGCATCTTCTCCCTGTGTGTGTGCGTCCAGGCGACACTGCGTGGCTGTTGTACGACACGTACGGCTTCCCCCTGGACCTGACCTCCCTCATCGCAGAGGAGAAAGGCATGGCCGTGGACCTGGCTGCGTTTGAGGAGGTGAAGAAGGCAGCACAGGTGAGGAGACGCTGATGAAGGACTCCTTCTGATATCCGCTGATTGTTTGAATTGGGCCCTGACTGCTCTGTGAGGGGAAACTCCACCGAGCCGTGTTATGTGTCTGCTCCTGTGGGAACACGGTTTTGCCTTGTGTCAGCGTTCTCCAGTATTGCACTGTAAGTTAGAAGCAGCAGCTGTGCACCTGCTGTTTGGATAAATCCTCATTTACTTTACTGCACTGCAGCCTTGTACATCCAGATAACACCTCATGGTTAACTTCTGCCTGTATGTGCTCACCAAGCACTTTATTAAGAACTGGACTAATACTTGGTAGGGCCTCCCTCTGCTTTAGAATCAGCCTCAGTGCCTTGTGGTATTGATTCCACAAGACGTCCATAAAGGGATGAACATGGTCATCAACATTACTCAGAAGGGGATGTGGAATTCAAACGTTAATTCATTTTCACAACTATTAAAACCAGTTCATCTGGCACAAAGTCGCTGTTGGACTATTGTGCAGTCAAAGACTAATTTTCTTCTCGATTATGATGTTTGACACGAACATTAACAAAGTGCTTGGACTGCAGTTCTGCTCCGATACTTTGCTTTTGCTGTGAATACTTTCCTCCTCTTGCCATTTAGACTGAGTTGCCAGTTTGTTAAATACACTTGTAGAATCTGAGGTCATTTAACACACAACCTGCAGTAAATGTCACCATGAAGCTTGTAATGTTTATTTTAATATTTAACTGTAAATTCAGTGTGATTACGTTGAAGAGTCTTTCGTTAAACACATGTTTGTTTGTGTAGTTGAAGTCCCAGGGTAAGGGAGCAGGAGACCAGGACCACACCATGTTGGACATCTACGCCATCGATGAGCTGAGAAACAAGAACGTTCCTGCTACAGACGACTCTCTCAAATACAAATACACCTCTGACGACAGCGGCAGCTATGGTGAGTGAGATTCATTTTCACTGGCAGACTTGAGGTCATTGTTTTCAGGACGATAACGTACTGACCTTTATTCTGTTTGTCAGTGTTTCAGCAGGCCTCTGCTACAGTGCTGGCCCTGCGCCGTGACCGCGCCTTCTGCGATGAGGTGACCACAGGTCAGGAGTGCGGCGTGCTGCTGGACCAGACGTCCTTCTATGCCGAGCAGGGCGGACAGACATTTGATCAGGGCTTCATGCTTCGGGAGGACGACAACGCAGAGGACGTAAGTGCAGACTCTGTGGTGGAGGTGTGATATTCCCAAACTGCACTGCGGTCACATTGCCAGTACAAATATCCAAGTTCCTGCCAAAGCTGGAACAAAAAAACCCTCTTTGTTGACTTTTAACTGGGGAGAGAAGATAATTATAATATCTTATCTTCAAAGCAGACACTCGGTTAGAGTTTAGCAGTTGTTTAAATGGGACTGCAGCGTCTGATAGCTTGTGGAGAATCGTGCCTGCAGGCAAACGCATTATATTCGACAAAGGCTGAAAAATAAAATACCTAATTTCTGACTGAAAAAGAGTGAAAAGATAATAAATTGTTCTCGTCTTTGTCCCGTGAGCTCGTAAGACATGAAGACACATTCATATCACAGTTTCCAGAACGCTGTCTGTCAAAAAGGAACTGATGAAGTAAATGTCTCTTTTCTGTCTTGATTTGTTCTTCCTCCCATTTCTGCTGAGGATGTGAAGATTTGCTGAACCTTATCTGACTTGATAAACCTTTTGTTCTCCCACTCACGATCTTCTAGCAATTCAAAAACTCTGCCTTTAGTTTTAAGAAAAGTACGTTTTATCTTCAAGTACTAGAACAAAAGGCACAAAGCATCAGCCCAGCGTTCTAACTTCACTGACGGGGTTTATCTTCTGTTCGCAGAGGATGGAGTTCACGGTGAAGAACACACAGGTTCGAGGAGGTTACGTCCTCCATGTGGGGACCGTCTATGGAACGCTGAAGGTCGGAGACAGCGTCGTCTTACAAGTAGATGAGGTGAGGTATTACTTCTCATTTTCAGGATCTGTTTTGTTGCCTGAGTGTTTTCTCTGACAAACATCCATCTACGTTCTCTCTCCAGGCTCGACGCAAACCCATCATGAGCAACCACACCGCCACACACATCCTAAACTTTGCCCTGAGAGGAGTTCTGGGAGAGGCCGACCAGAGGGGTTCCCTGGTCGCTGCTGACCGCCTGCGCTTTGACTTCACTGCTAAAGGGGCCCTCAGCACAGGGGAGGTCCGCCGGACGGAGGAGATCGCTTGTGCCATGATAAGAGATGCTAAGGTCTGTTTGGGAAAATACACAAAATAATCCCTCACCAGCAAATAGAAGTCAACCCTGACCTTTCACATGGTTTTACCTTTTGCCAAATCAACCATCCAGCCGGTCTACGCCATGGACACCCCCCTCGCTGAAGCCAAGGCCATTCAGGGTCTGCGTGCCGTGTTCGACGAGACGTACCCCGACCCCGTCCGAGTCGTGTCCATCGGCATCCCCGTTCAGGACCTACTGGACGAGCCCACCAGTGCTGCTGGCTCCCTCACCTCCATCGAGTTTTGTGGTGGAACGTGAGTATGATGCCGTATTTCTTTTCTCGTGTGTTTCTGCTTGTGATAGGGGATGAAAACCAGCTCAGTCAGCATTTCTGTTCACTTTAATTCAGTGTTTCAGTGAACGGGTGAGATGGTGTTTACAACTTGATTTCTCCATAAATGGAGGATTTTCAAGGACACTAGTTTAATAATATATGTCAATATATAAGTAGTTTTTACTCTAATATTTACTTTTGGGTAAATTCATTTTATACTTGCCTGAAAACCTCAAAACCAAAACTCTTGTGTTTCTGTAGTTTCAGGCATTTGTGTTTAAAGTTTTCAGTGAAGTTTACAACATTTTAACTCTGAGCTTCTGCTTTGATATAAACGTGTCCATTGTTCCACCTGAAGTGCTGCTGGTTGCTCCTGTGACATTCTTAATGTCCAACAACACAGAACCTGACAAATAAAGAGTCTGCTCCTGTCTGAAGAAAACACACCTGCCCAGTGCTGGAGTGTGAAGTTGAACCCATGAATTGGATGAGCTGGTCTTACAGCGGCACAATCTCGTCACTGTGCAGACGAGGCCTTGAACATGTTCTCGATTAGTTGAGCTCCACTGACTTTTACGGTGTCTGCTCCCGGCTGTGAAATTCACCTGAATGCCAGGACGTCTCTGCTCCGACACCGATTACAGCCAAGCTTTTCATTTAATCTGATTACTGGGAGAAGTCCAAACCATTTCCAAGCTGTGTTTAGAAATGGGAAAACTCGGAGAAACACACAAAGTTGTTTAATCGCAAGTTTTATAAACCTGTTGTCTTGCTTCTAGATGTTTTTGTGTTTTTAAATGTGCAGCCACTTCAAACGATCCCTGTGTCTGCTGCTGTAGCTTTGTAATGTTTCCTCTGCCGCTCCTGTTCCTCCTCCTCGCCGCGCTGCCTTTCATCTGCCGCCCACTCTTGTGAAACGCTGTTGGTAATGTGTTGTTGGTGTCTGCTATCTACAGCCATCTGCAGAACTCGGGTCACGCTGCGCCATTTGTCATCGTCTCAGAGGAGGCCATCGCTAAGGGCATCCGCCGCATTGTTGCTGTGACAGGAGCAGAGGCACAGAAGGTGGAGAAACACACATCCAGCATTATGCTCTTATACACACATCCACCCACACTCGTAGACAAGAGTTTAGCCAAAAAAAATTACATAATTTTCCCACAATGCATGTGTTGAGTTGTGTTAACCTGCCTAATTAAATTGAAAATGTCTCTCAGACTGAGGGACCACATGTTATTTTTGTCCCTTGTGCGGAAACGCACTCCGGTAATGAAACTTTAACTAAGCTTGTTTTTTATGTTAACTCAGAGACAGAAAGAACCATTTTTCTCTTCAGGCCTGAGGACAAATGAATCTTTACTATTTTTAGACAATCGCTGTTTGATCCACCGCTTTATCTTTTTGCCTTTTCCTCCTCTGCCTCACTCCCACCACTCTTCTTTTTCTTTTTTGTCTTCACCTCTCCCTGAGGTTTTTGCTCTCTTCCCCTCATCCCTCTCTCACACTTCTGTGTCTCTGTGTCTCTGTCCATCCCTCAGGCCCAGAGAAAAGCCGATGCCCTGCTGCAGTCTCTGTCCGCACTGGGAGACAAGGTGAAGCAGCAGACGTCCCCAAACAAGGACGTTCAGAAAGAGATCGCAGACATGACCGAGGTAAGAGACATTGTTTCTTTTGTGCCAGGAGAGAGAAAAGCTCGACTGTGGCGTCACGTCCATCTTCTCTGCAGTCGATAGGCACAGCAGTGATCTCTCAGTGGCAGAAGGACGAGATGAGGGAAACCCTGAAGGGCCTGAAGAAGACCATGGACGACCTGGACCGCAACTACAAGGCTGACATCCAGAAGAGGGTCCTGGAGAAGACGAAGGAGGTGATCGAGAGCAGCCCCAACCAGCCGCTGCTCGTAATGGAGATGGAGACTGGAGCCTCTGCTAAGGTGAGAGTCGGGCCAGAGTCTAATTTATCGACTGTGCTGAAAACCAGACTGAAAATCAAACAGGTCCTCGTAAGAGAAGACCATACACAGAGTAAATCCATAATTCAAACTCTAAGACTTCGTCAGCATCCTGAAGAAAAACAAATGAAAAGCGCAAACACTATTAAAATTCACTTAATGTCTGCAGCATCACACATTTTCTCCGGCGGCCTCATAGCTTATCTCATAGTGTTGTTGCCACAGGACCAAACGAGCGCTGTGGCCCATTAGTTCTGACCTTGAGACATCAATAGTGCTAATTAGGAGACTTGTTATTCTTTCTACCCTCTGTGTTTCTCCTCCCTCCTCCTTCTTTCCTTTACATTTATTCCCCTCCTCCCCCTCAGGCTCTGAATGAGTCACTGAAGCTGCTGAAGTCGAACTCCCCTCAGACCGCTGCCATGCTCTTCACCGTCGACCCTGAAGCTGGAAGGATCACCTGTTTGTGTCAAGTTCCTCAGGTAACACGTCCACTCGTTCATTCAGACCATGAATTGTAAATAAAGATGGACGACGCGTCTCCCTCCATCCAAAATATCCCTAATACTGAAACTGCCATGTTGTGGCAATGACGTTATTTGGCACCAGAGTCTGTGTAGTAGTGATCTGGAGATGGAGCCATGCATGTGAGGGACATGGAAACACTAACTCAGTGCAGCTTATATTAACTACATCAGGTTCAGATCAGCCACCGTTAGTTTTCTCAGGTTGGGACAGAAAATCTAACAACGCCGATGTCCACTGAAGCGTTTCACCTCCTCTAGCTCGATGTGTCGCAGGATGACACAGAGGACCGTAGCTCGTTATGTGTGACCCCCCCCCTGTCGCCGTCAGTCGAGCAGTGTGACCTCACCACGACTGCAAGAATCCCGATCAAGAGATAGCAAGTGCATGTTCCATCTGCTAACATGGAGGAGGCGTGGTTAAGGATCTATGCAGCAGCCATCCACCAGGGGGTTTTGGGGAGCCGTGATGTCGTCTGTCTTTACCTACAGTCAATGATTCAGTGCAGTGAACAGGCGTCTCTCTGATTAACCTTCATCACCTCCTCTCCCTCAGGATGTGGCCAAGCGTGGTCTGAAGGCCAGTGAGTGGGTTCAGGAGGTGTGCCCCCTGCTGGAGGGCAAAGGAGGCGGGAAGGACATGTCGGCACAGGCCACGGGCAGGAACACGCACTGCCTGCAGGAGGCGCTACAGATGGCCAACGAGTTTGCACGGCTCAAACTGGGAGAAAACTGAGGAGATTTGGTGGAAACAAGGTGACGGTTGAAGAGTCTTAACTGAGTTAGATTTAATAAAAATCAAATTGCTTGAATATAAAAAATCCTCACAGATAACAGATGATCTAAGAAATGTGTTTAGCGCGTCCATGTCATCATTGAATGGTCGAGGGAAAGAAAAGAACTTGATTTCGCCTCCTGCCGCTCCTGCACAGCTCAGCTGAAGAAACAGAAACTCCTCAGACTCTCAGTCAGCTCCTGATTCACTGAAACCTTCATCTCGCCCTCTTCATTTAGAAACAAACCTCAAAGCTCGTTAACTTTTAGCTTCTCGACCACTTCAGCTCAGCCTCGGAAAGAGAAGTGCCAGCCCGGCTCTTCCCCCGGCGCCGTAAACTCAGTCTGTCCTTTGTCGGCCTCTGATCTCTGAACAGTGGCTCCGTCCACCTGTGTGAGTTCTCTCCTGTGATTGGTTGAAGTCGTTCAGTAGCTGTATGATAGTCGTGCTTCTCGAATAAACAGCCATTGACATACATGTGTACTAACAGGTTTAATTGAGTAAATTCATTCACTGTATAAAATGATCACAAACGTGTCCCAACGGTGTAAAACTTCATTTAATATAGATTCAGTGCAGAATGTTGTGTCTGTTTTCATTGTAGCTGTTCCAGAGAAACGTCACGTTATGGGAATGGAATAAATGCAATGATAAATTCAACATGTCTCTTTTGTCTTTGGACACACACACACACACACACACACACACACACACACACAACCCTTGCACTAACCTTAACTATAACAACTAAAATAATTTACCTGTTTTAAAATCATTGCTTAAAACATATTTTTAGAGTTAAGTCTTTAAATTCCCTATTTGTAACTGGTTTTATTTGACGTTGTTTATTTTGTATATTTTCTTTCTTATTTAGTTCTCCATTGTTTTATTCCCATGTGTTTTGTTAATCACCTTGTTGCATTGTTTATTTAAGTGCTGTAGAATTTTCAGTTTCATTATCATACATAACTCACCTTATCTTAACCTATACAATGTTTTCACATCATGTTTATTATGTTGTATAGATTTTTCTATAAGTTTCACACCAAACCTCTTATGTATAAACCCACAAACACAACATCACGTTTCATGAAGCTTTTATTTACAGAAGCATTAGATACAAAGAGTCTGATCTCGTCATACAGATGTTACGATGTGGTCAGTACACACGCGTCCGTCCCACTGGAGAACGAGACGTTAACGCCGGGATGAGACAGATTCAGACATCAGGACACGATGGGGACATTCCAAACAAACTGAGAACAACAAACTCTCTAAACTCCACGAATTAATTTCCCCGACAGGATCCTTCATGAGTGAAACCAAAACAGCTTCCGAACGTCTCGTTGGTTTTCATCCTGGTGATGATGGAGCAGCTCATCAAGTGACGGACGTGAATCTCCATCATCAAAACAAACCATCATCACACTTCAAATGATATAGTTTGATATTTTGGGAAATTTGCTTATTCACTTTCTTTTAGTTGTAGCTTGAAACCAGTCTGTACCACAGAATATGAAGCCAGAAGAAGGTTAGATTAGCTTAGCTTAGCTTCACTCTGTCCAAAGCTAACAGAATCCATTTATTAGTACCTCTCACTAATTAACACAATCTTTAGACACCTTTTTATTTTACATTTTATTATTAATACTAGATTTCATGTGTCTAAGCTAACGAGCAGTGGCCTTGCACCATATGACCTCCGTGTGTATAAAGATGGAGGACGAGAAAAGTGAAGCCAAATCATCTCCATCGTCTCCACTTTGCCGTCAACATCATAATTATAATGATATAGTTTCACATTTCGGGGAAATTGCTTCTTTTAGCGTTGGTTTGAAACTCTTAAGTTTCTTAAATATGAAGCCACAGCCAGGAGAAGGTTAGCCTAGCTTAGCTTAACTCAAAGCTAACAAGAGTACATTTACTAGCACCTTTACTTTTTCCTAGCACAAACATCTTGATCGCCCCCTGGTGGTTGGGTCATAAACCCTGCCTCCTCCATGTTAACAGAGGGTGACTGGTCATCATGACTTGCGAATGGTTAAGTATGTTTTGGCAGGATCACTACAGCGCCACCTCTGGTTCCAAACAATGTAGGAAGTGAAGATGCGTCGTTCATCTTTATAGAAACTGTAATTTGGGATATTATGGCGGTATCAGTCTTCCACTTCCTCGAATGTGTTTCCTAAAATGTGAAACTATATTCCCATAAAAGCACATTCTCCCTCTGAGCAGGTGTGGATTCAGATTGTTCTGTTTAATTGACCCATAAAAAATACATTGAATGAGTTTAATAGTCGTCTTTTATTCCAGGAAAACTGAAAATTGTGGTTTTATATATATGAGACATTTCCATCTGCTGCTGTGCAGCTGCACAAAGCTCTGAAGCATATTTCAGGCGAACAGTAATTGGCCGACGTTTGTGGCTCTGCTGACAAAACGATGGAACCAGGATCCCACCGATCGTCAAGTAGAACAGGGAGGACCTTTAGCGCGGGGGTGTTTTCACAGATTCAGGCCCAAAAGAGGAAAATCAGTCCAGTTTCAGCTTTGAGGGAAACACACATCTATCACCAGGATCAGAGGATTGAACCACACATTCAAACTTCCCCTGAGAAAACCTGCTGCTACTGGGACATGTGAGAAAAAACAACAACAAACCAAGATTCATGTTTCCCAAAATGCTCTCAACCTGTTCAGCTCTTTATTTCCTGATTTTACACTTTTTCAGAAGTTATTTTAAAGCAACACTACACAATTATTTAACCTTAAACCAGCAGTTAAATTAAAATTCATTTGAGGGTAAATAGATTTGAAATATGGAGAATGTTTTCCTCTTTCATTCCCACATGGAAATCACGTTATCACTACATGTGGCTGCAGGGGGCGCTGTTGTCACATAGTGTTGCATTAAGCATCAACTCTGGTGGAGGAGAAAAAAGAAAAATCCATGTTGGATCAGCGACAGGAGAAAAGAGCTGTTGCTCCAGAGGACTCTAATATCTGTGTCATGTGCTGGAGGTGGAGAAGCCGTCCAGTCTAATTTAGGCTCAGCAGAGGGATCACCTCCTCTGCATCTGATGTTCAGCTGCAAGACAGGAAGCTGATAACAGCTGGAAGGCGTCGCCTGTGTGTAGGGGGGGGTCAGTGGACCACTAAGTTTCCCACCAGCTGCAGGAATCTGTGGTTCTGGCCCACTGATGTCCCCATGAAACCCACGTTATCTCCACAACAAGGTCCACATTCATACTGAGGCTGGAGGGAGCATCACCAAGCACCAGCATCCAAACCATACACTGTATATAACATCTCCCCATAAGTCGGATGATTGCCCCCTGGCGACTGGCTGCAGTATAGGACATCAACCTGTCCTCCAAGTTAGTGGATGGGACACAAACCAGAAAGTTAAAGTACATGTCAAATACATTTTTCTCAAAGAGTTTTAGTGCATATCACACTGATGTATGTTTGGGTTCTAATTAGATTTCCTATGCTAACGGGTGATTTGTCATGATTGACAGTGGAGACCTTTAGATGCTTAGTCACCTTGTTGTTCACTTGATGGAAACAGATGTAGAAGGTTAGGACGTGTATCATGAGCTTTGATTTTTTAGCAGTTTTAGTAGATGACCCTGTGTGAATGTCGTCGTTATTCTCCTCCATCACCGTCTAGAAAAACAGAAAGTGCCTCAAAAGCATCGACCGTATGTTGAAAAACGTATCAACAGTACGAACTGATGTGAATTCACAGCACATCCTCTCCTTCAGCCCACAGCCGTTTAAAAAAACAGTATCAGTGTACAAAGCAGTAAGAATTGAAGAGCGAGGCGAGGGGTGATTCCCCAAGCAGAAGGCAGAGTGTGTGTCTTCATGTAGACTGTGTGTGTGTGTGTGCAGCTCACAAGGCACAGCTCTCAGCCAGAACACATGTGTATGTTTGCGTGTGTGTTTAAAAGAAATGCGATGGTAGCAGCGATGGAGCAGCTGCAGCTGAGTGACGTTCAGCAGCAGGACAAGGCACGAAAGCATGAATGATGTGTGTGTGTGTGTGCTGGTGTATGTGTGGGAGTGTGTGTGAGTGTATGTGTGTGAGTGTGTGTGACAGAGAGAAAACACAAACATGTCCGCAGCCACACTGACTCTTAAAATGAGCCCAACTCAACACCAAAGCATCACATCTGTTATGTGCAAAGTTAGGTCAAAACACTGGAAGCAGAAAGTACAACGGTGAAACATGACAACATCATTAACAGGTAACACAATAAAAACAGCAACACAACTGAAAAGTAGCATCAGAGGCACATTTCTACCCATCACCTGCTGGGGGCGCTGTAACGCCCCAACCCTCCTCACTATATGTATGTGAACAGAAGTGATTAAAACTTAAAACATTAATAAGGACGAGCGTCACAATGTCACGTGGTTTTATCCCTAAACTTCTGACGTCTGCTGTGTTTTCACATCTGCTGCAGCTGTTGACTCTCGAGCTTCCTACAAAGCCTCTATTCATATCTTACACTATCTCCCTATTCTTTGTTACACATCATGAGTCACCAGAGCAATAAAGTGACTCTGTGGAGAATCTGCTTGTTTGGGAACAGCGTTTTCCAAAAAGGACTTAATTGATTTGTTTTAAAGTTAGTGTGTGTGTGTGTGTGTGTGTGTGTGTGTGTGTGTGTGTGTGTGTGTGTGTGTGTGTGTGTGTGTGTGTGTGTGTGTGTGTGTGTGTGAAAGGGGGGCAGGGAATGACCCAAGGAAGACGCCATTAAATTGCGGATCTGGATCAGGAAGTGGTTACTTTCTTTCTGGGATAAAGGGCATTAAACTCAAACAGAGTAATAACTGACGATGTTTCTTTTTCCAAACTTAAAGGTCCCTTGTGGAGTTTTCGTTAGACTTTGTTAGATAAATCATATTATATCCTGAATTGTTAGTATTCATGTGTAGCATCTTCTTCTTCTCTACCTTTGGTGCATTGCTGCGTTTCTGCCACTTGCAGGTATGTGATATTAAATACACATATACATGAATAAATAAAACAGGGACCCACATATAAAAGAAAAAATCAGTCCATAGCACTAATATTCATCGAAAACTCCACAGGACACGTTTAACTTTGAATGTCTTAAATGTTTGAATTCAGGTTTTCAGGCGATTTCAGTAAACAAAGACGTTTACCTTTTCTACTGTTTTCTGCTGAGCACATGAAATAATTCCAAAGATGAATTTAGTGTTAATACTCAGGAAAGATATTAGTCATTGCACTTTGAAAACCACACGTACGTAGAACTTTGAAGCGTTGAAACGCTGCTCCTCTCCTTTGCAGCCTGCAGCTCTTTCTTTACAAACACATCTGTCACATCGTGTTAACACGGATTTACAGTTTCAGCTCAAAACAAACACTTCTATTTTCCTGCTTCTCTACGGAACCGTCTCTTGGATATTTGTTTTACGCTCCTGTCTAGCAGCACTTCCTTCACAAATATTTGTTCATGTGTTCTTGCTCAAGACGCGAATGACCAACAATGGAGGATACAAATTTGTAAATGGATGTCGTTTGCTAATGGAACCGTTAATGTGCCACCTGGGTGGAAAACTGAGCCAATAGTATAAATCCGGCCAAAGTGCAAACTCAACACTAAACAGTAGAAAACCAACAGCTGAAATCTGCAGTCTGCAGGAGGATGCGCCTTCATCGTGAGGACCAGAACAGGTAGTGCAGTTTATGCAGAACGGGGGGTGGAGTCTAAGGTGTCTGGCAGCTACACCCCCTTCCAGACATAGCTGGCGTTCTAATTGGCTGAGCAGGGACCATAGGGCTGGTGGTTAATGACGCTGAGCTGCTGACTGAAGCTAAATAGTTCCCAGATCCACAGGGAGTTTCTTTCACCTTAATCTGGGGCGAAAGCACTTCGCTGGGACACAGGAGGTTAGAGTATGAGATGTGTGATGGGGAAAAGAAGCAGTGGTTTCTTTTTGTCTCAGTCCTTTAAAAACCAAAGTGGTGAACCCAGCACAGTTTGTGTAGGAGTGTGAACAACACGGTGGAAACTTTTTTGTTTCCTCCTATAAAACACTGGAGCAAATGATGTGTTTCTAATGCTGGCTTTGTCAGACTCTTCATGCTCCAGCTCTCCGTCTGCAGTCCTCCTCCCAAATTAGACCCTCACAGACCACATGGGGATTTAACTCAGGTCCAGAAACCAGCGTGCCTCCATCCAAACATGAAATCCCAGGAGATGGACTTTTGGCCTCATTAGAGTCTCATGGAGTCAAACCAACGCTCTCCCAGTGAGTCAGGAGTCTGCTGCTGGACCTGTGGTTTCTGTGGTATTGGAAATCAGGCCAGAGAAGCTGATGCTCGTGCATGCAGCCAATGTTTCTGAGTCAGAACTGGACCAAAAGCAAAAGTCTTGAATACATCTGCAAGGTACCGAAGCCTCGCTAAGGCTGGTTTGGACCTCAGGGGGGCTTTAAAGGACACTCGCTACAAACCAATCGTTTTACAGCCCATCAGAGAAAGTCCTTGAGACGCTGTCTTCTGACATAAAGTGGAGTTAAGAGGCGAGAGATGCTTTACCTCGTATGTGATTTGAGAAGAACAATTCTCTTTCAAGTGACAGCAAATCAAAACAGGCCCTGGGGTCCTGGCAGAGCTGCAGCAGTCGTCCCGGTGCCCTCAAAATGTTTGACAGTACAATAACGTCTGAAAGCGCCACCGTTTTCCACAGTTTCCATAACCTCAATCTGGTCGGATCCTGGTGTTTCTTAATATCCACAGGTTAGAAAGTGATCTGTCAGTTCCCTGTCAGACACCATGTGGCCCCCTGGATGCTAATGGTGCAGTTAGGGTGGGTATTTTCATTATGTTGCATGGATTAAATACTAAATCCACTGGTTTGAGTCCAGCGGTGGGACATTTATCTGTGAAGTCTGTCCCTCTCCGGCTGTCTCGGCACTGCACACAGTCAGAGTCGGTGTTTGTGGTGAAGCTGCCCTGGGAAAGAGATCAGTGGTCTTTGTCTGTCACTCCTCACGCTGAGCCAGTTACCTCCCAGTCAAACTTAAGGCTCAACACTCCCTTTAATGTCAGTTTAAAGTGAGCACAACTACATATGGATCTACATGAACCTTAGGATCCCTGTTCCTTGATCCTACACCACGTTCTCCAATCAGAACCAAGACTGTTGAGCTATTTCCCAAACGTGAGGGAAAGAGAATTGGTACCAGTTCCCTTTTGACATTTCATCTTGCCTTCAGTTTGGATTTGATTGACATCATCTGCAAACCAGAACTGAAAGAGCTAAGTGAAAGTGAGAATATCTAACACATTCTAAGTGTCTGTTTCCTAACATGAAACCCTGGATTCACGCCGTGTGACTTGCTGGTTATTTCCCGGGGAATACAGTGATTTTTTCGGCCTTGGCCAGCTGCTGAATTATCTGGGCTTCGTAGTCGGCATCGTGGACGCCAGTCTTCCTGAACTCTCCGGAGTAGCGGTTCTGCTCCCAGTAGTGGTGCCAGTTCCCCCGGCTGTCGGCCCCGAAACCGAACACATTCACCTGGAGGAGATGGACAAGTGAGTGTCAGAAGCCTGTGTGTGTTTACACACGTGCATGTAAAAGAACCTGAGCTACGGTTTCAGCATTTTACAGCATGTTGGTGACACTGTGGAGGCAAAGTGCGAAAGCGAAGCACTGACCTCATCACAGACGTGAAGGGCAAAGAAAAGCACGAGCATGCCCGTGGAGGGGTAGCGTCCATGATGCCGGGTCCAGTGGTCGTGGATGTATTTAAAGAACGCTGGGTTAAAGACCTGGACCTGGACGGTGGACAAAGACCCAGAGAAAAACAGAAAAAAGAGAATACGATTAAATTGCTGCAAACAAACCAACCAAACAAGACAGATTTTAATCTACATTCGCTCCCGGGTCAAATGACTCTGCAGTAGACTCAAGTTTTAATCTGCTCCGATCAGCCATGATGGAAACGTGACAGCCTGTCGAACACACTAATTTGACAAGGCAGCGAGGTGAGAGAGCGCCTCAGTTGTCAGTGCTCTGAGATATCGTACATGAGGCTCCAGGGAAAAAACATAACTCCTCTACTGGCAATTGAAAAGGAGTCAATCTTCTTTTTAGTGGGTTTAAAAAAAACTTTTACAGAAGCTACTTTGGTGTAAAACTGGTATAAGAATAAAACTGAAACTGAAGATGTTGTTTTTCACTTTTACAGCATCGTCCTATAGTGTCATATTTATAAAGATATAGATTTCATATCCACGTCGTTCAGAAGAGTCAAACAGAAACACAATTAAAATAATCTCATGCAAATTGCATCTGCATATTCACAAGGCCGAAGCGAAGGTTTAATTCTCTCCGTGGTTTTGATTGCTCTGAAAGATTAAAAGCAGTGTTAACCAAATGAGTAGTAATTATAAATGTATATTATCTACCTCCCGGTGATGTACAGGCACAACAAACAGGGCTTTATGCTGCTTAGAGCGTCGCACTGGAGGAGGGAATCTTTTTAATCTATAGTTTAGACACTGTAAAAAAGGGATTCTACGAGCAGGTGAAGATGTTCACAAAGACGTCACAGGAAGGGGATTTATTTGAGTGAATTTATATTTTCATGGATTAAAGAACGAGCGAGAAACGAAGGGAAGGTTTATAATCTAACTGTAATCCTTCATCAACCATGAGGAGGGGGTGGTTTAATTGCAGATGGGGGGGTCAAAGTGTGTGTGTGTCTGCTTACATGTATGTGTCTGCCCATAACTGTGAGAATGACCAAAAGTAATAAGTAAAATTCATACCTTGTCTTTATCTACACGGAGGAACTGCTTCACTGGAGCGTAGGTACTGAGAGAGAGAGAGAGAGAGAGAGAGGGAGAGAGAGAGGGAGAGAGAGAGAGAGAGAGAGAGAGAGAGAGAGAGGGAGAGAGGGAGAGAGAGAGAGAGAGAGAGAGAGAGAGAGGGAGAGAGAGAGAGAGAGAGGGAGAGAGGGAGAGAGAGAGGGAGAGAGAGAGAGAGAGAGAGAGAGAGAGAGAGAGAGAGAGACATTGATTAAACACATCCAATCAGCACTTTAAGTGATTGCTGCAGCTATGAATTCTGGATGATTGACAGCTGACAGATTGTTCCAATCCCAGTGACTCTCTGGCTTCTCATAAGTGTGTGTGGGTGTATACGTGTGTGTGTGTGTGTGTGTCTACGAAGTGAGATGTATGCATGCCCTCCCACTCCACTCTACTCACTGAGCTTGTGTGTCTCGGCACTCTGAAGTTAAATTTGCGTATTCCAACATTTTAGCGTCTCGTGTTTTTTTGTGCACATGCATGTGCGTCCACAAAATGTGTTAATCCATGCTTATGCATCTCTGTGTCTTATGTGGCTTATGCGTGCGTGTGTGCCTTCTTACAATCGAATCTGGCCGGTGGACAGAGCACTGGTGATCCACACAAGATCCAGTGTTTTGAAGGGAACCAGCACGAAGCTGACGTTGGCAGCCAGGTTCTTGGCGCTCTCCGGGTACATGAAGTGATGAGTGGTGTGGCTGCCTGCGTCTTCCTCGTAGCCCACTGTGGGGGCCAGGTTTATCCTGGGAGGAGGAGGGAGAGATAAAACAGCATGACAGAGGAATGTCTTCAGGTCACGCATCATCTGTTGAGGCTGGGCAACGGAATTATTGAGATTGTTAAAAAATTCCCACAGTCAAATTTTCTGGGAAATGTGTCTGTTGGGCATTTGGATCAACAATGAAACGGGCAACA
>CM048042.1:22937373-23039873 GCA_026259375.1 Verasper variegatus | reverse complement strand
CCTAATGACTTGGCAGCTGTTGGCCTGTGTTTGCAGTTTTCAGTCATTTCAGAGCGGGGACTGAGGCTGCTGCTCTGAAACAGGACTCTGAACCAGCCGCTGAAGGGCATCCCATAATACTGGAAACGCACAGACCCACACAAACCCATCTCAAGTTGACAAACACACCCAAATGCATACACACCCATGAAGACAAACGCCAACACACGTCCAACAGTAGGATTCTTTGATTAAGGCCTTGTCTCCACAATTTTTGATGGATATTTCCCCCTCCAATTAAACCCCAAAAAATCTGTCTATGAAATGAATTCTACAAAATATCTCAAACAAGCCTGATGGGCCAGTAGGTGGCGATAAGGTCGACATCAACAACCCGTCAAATACCAGAGAAGAAAACTGTGAACCGGGATCAGAAATCACACTTTTGAAAGCGTTTGTAAAAGTCTTTGTTCCAGTGACTTAAAACATTGTTTGAGTGTCGACGAGAAAAAAACATTCTTTTGCTAAGATATTCACATTAGTGTGGACACAGGAGCTTCCCATCCCTCTCACTCTCTCTCTTGGAGGATGGAGTCATTTCAGTTTCTTAGTCATTGCTGAGTTGTGCTTTATGAGCCAACAAAGAGAGCAGCCAACCCTGCGATGTTCCACTTCCTCACTAACACCCTGACATGTGACTGGCAAGGGGGTTCATGAGGGGCATGTAGTTCTTGTACGAAGGGATTGGTTGGCTCAGCGATGAGGAGTAGGGAGGAGAGAAGTGCGATTATGATCTGTTACTTCCCCTGCATGATCAAGATGAACGCAACCGGCTCTTGCCTTGCTGATGCTTGCACTGCGTGCATCTGCAATGCTGTCTCAGCATTTTGGATTCCAGTGTGCGTTTGGCCAGAGAGGCCCGGCCAATTCACATGTGGAATCTTGTTTGTTTAGTCCAAAGTGGTTTGAAGGAGGATTATGTGCCACGACTTATCCAGAGACAAACAAACAAGATGGAACGTAGTGGTTAGTGAGTGTGAGAGGTGCTGGTAAACAGGCTCCGTTATCTTTAGACAGAGCCATGCTGGTACTTTGTTTCTTGTCTTTATGCTAAGATAAGATAAACTAAGCTAAGCTAAGATAAGCTACCTGGCAGCTGGCTCTCTTCCGATATAAATCTCAGCTGGAAGACAAATAAGAGTTTCTCCTAAAATACATTTATTATTGACTTGCAAAGTAGGGAGAGTTTATTTTGTCACTTTTCCTAATGTATTGCCTCATGGACAATGTTACATGATTCCCAGTTGGTGAACGTCTACGGTTCTAAATCAACAGTGTGTTAAAAAGTCTCTGCAGCGATTCCCAAGGTGCATTTCTGTAAGAAACCACCAACCACCAGGCTTAAAACCCTGTGGTGTGCAGCCAACGGTGAACGGGAGGCAAAAATTATGACGTTGAGAAAACACAATCTGCTGCTTCAGAATCAGCTCATAACAATTCTGGATGAATTCTGCGTCTCTGGTGCAATGTTTAATTTTCAAAATGCTTTGTTGTTGAATTTGTGTTCACTCCAGCTCTGATTACTGCCTCTAACTGGCTCCTTCTCTATAGCAACAACGACTGAGGCTCATGGGAGCAGATGATGAACCAAACATTCCTCAGACAAACGTGAAACAATCAAGTCTGGTGTTGGTAACATTAACCTGTGGGAGAGTCGTGTCTTTCTATGTAATAGTGAGAGGATTTCAAAATGGAAAAACACTTGTGGCACAAGCTTCACAACTTTATCAGACATTAGTAGGTAAAGTGATCTGATTACTTACCACCCACCAGTAGTAGACATCAGACAGCAGCTGGATGTTGTCTCTGGTCCAAACAGGTGAGATATCCGGGTCAAAGTTCTCATCGAACCAATCAGAAACGCCAGGGTCTCCGACACAGCGTGGGCAGGCACATGTCTTCTGCTGCGGGGCGTCAGGTGCTGACAGGCGGTGCGCGCCCGCGTAGCTGGGCACGAGCTTCACTCGCCTCGACTCCTCCCACCCGGGCGGCTCCAGGTAGTTGAAGCTGACGCCCCCGCGGAGGGAGACGGAGAAGAAGAGCGAGGTGAGGAAGACGAGAGCCAGCGATCCGAAGAGAACACAGATTCTGCGGGAGCATCTCACCCTGCCTCCTTTCTCTGCTCCGCCTCCTCCTCCTCCTCCTCCTCCTCCGGGGCTACCTGCACCTCCTGCTGCCCTGGCCACCCCTCCGCTCAGCCACGGCCTGAGCTCGGAGAGTCTGGGCCCTCCCCGGGATAGACCCCCGCTCCAGGCCCCCCAGCCCCAGCGCCTGTCCCGCTGCAGAGTGGAGGACGGGATGCGGCCCCCCCATGGCCATGTCCCCACCCCCGGGCCTGCCACTGTCCCCAGCCCACTACCTCCTCTGCCTCTTTGCAATGACCACCAGTGGCTGGTCACCCTGGTTGGGACGACCTCCTGCCTGTGACTCTGAGCCACGGGATCACCCACAATATCAGACGCGTGAAACACACTCACACACTGATGAGGACAAGGTGTCGGAGTCAATTTGTCTCACAGTCAAGCTGTGCAGTCAGCGATGCTCCGACGCCTTCTCCCCGTCTCCTAGTGGAGTCTCTCTCTCCCTCTCCTCCACAGTTATGTGCTCGTCTTACACACACGAGTCGCAGCTGACTCACATTCACTGCCTTCAGAAGTCCTCTGCTTACAGTGTGAGGTGATCTCTCCTTCGCCTTTGAGCACAGACTCTGATTTTCTTCCACCTTTCTATCATTTGTTCTTCATCTCCTTTTTTTTACTTTCTAACTGTCCCCTGTCTGGCTTTCACTGTCCTTATGTCCACCTGTCTGTCTGTCTTTCTTTCTCAGTAACAGCAGTGTCCATCTTCAGTGAAATCCCGTGGATGAATTGCAGCAGACGCCTCTCGCCTCCTCTGCCATCCGTGTGAACGGTAAGCGTGGCACTCCGTGCTCTCCCTCTTTTTCTGTCTCTCTCGTTTGCACTGAGGCGACGTAACCACAGAAAGCTGGCAGACTAGTTGAGAACAGCGGAAAGGGGGAGGGCAGAAGGGAGGAGGAGAGGGAGGAGGAGCAGTAAAAGGGAGGAGGTTTGGCCTGAAGGGTGTTCCATCACATCTCTAGCCATCCTCAACAAAAAAAAATACGTCTCTTCCCCTCTTTGCTTTCCTTTTCTCTGCTTGGTTCCTCTGTTGTCTGCCGTACTCGCAGTATTGTCGGTTTTCTCTCTCGAGGTTCCCGTCTCTCCTTTTACTGCTTCCAGTTCATTGTGTGTTTTCTGCCTGTTTCTGAGCCGTTTGGTGTGTGGAGTTTAAAGCAGCCTTCTGTTGCCGTTCCTCTCCACACTCTCTTCAAACACAAAGTTTTTAAAAGTCGGGATGAGAAGTTTCAGCTCCTTGTGGTGAATGATGAAATCTTAATGAAAAAAGGGGCTTCCTGACGCTCATTCAACGGAAGAACAGCAGTTCCCACTAATGCCTGATGCCTGCGCTGCATTTGAGGGGATCTGCACAATTCAGAAAACATCCAACAACTAATCAACAAGTCCTTTCACTGCTCAGATGCGTCCCCACTGAGATGGGGGAAAAAAGAGACGTAGAAAGAATCAAAGCGTCACAAGCGGATTGATCCACGTTCCTCTGATGGAGAGATTTTTGTGGAGATGGTTCATCTGGGGTAGAGGCTGCAGGGAAAGTGGTGGATGGAGCGATGTGCAGAGGGTGTGATGGGGAAAAACAGACAAAACCAATCAGCCCCAAATCTCATCTTCTCTCCAGCTGGCTTTGAGAGGATGGGGGGGGGGCGGAAGGGTTGGGGGGGCAGCATCTGTCCCGCTGCCCTGTGTGTGTGTGTGTGTGTGTGTGTGTGTGTGTGTTTAGATGTAATGTATGAAGTTAGGCACGGGTTGCACACTGTCTGCCAGTTGCACTAATCTAATTGTGTTCTACAGCTATGCGAGTGTGTGTCTGTGTGTGTGTGTGAACAACCTATTGGCTGGCGATACAGGTTTGTGGTGAGCTGGAGGTGACTGCTGCTAATCTGCTGAACGGTAATCCTACGACAGAACCCCTGCAGCGCCCACTTTCTGCCGGCTGCCTGCCATTCATCTCATGCCCTATAAACACCTTAACTCACTGACACAAGTTATACTGCTGTCTCTCGCTACTTAAATAACTTTTTAATGTGTTTCTCCAGCTCCTGAAGCTCAAACCACTCCTTCCATTAAAGCTATAAAATGGATTATTTCCTTATCAAACGTCCTTGTGTGTGTTTTTGTGTCAGTCAGCGATCTTCTCTCCTCGTGTTGCCTGAAGTCGGGCTTCCTGTTCCGTAGAAAACATGTGGAGAAAGAGAGAGAGAACGAGATAAGAGACTCATTAACCTTATAGACCAGTTTGACTACTTTAATATTCCTCTTTTTCCATGCTGATCCCGTTTTAATTCTTCTCTTCCCTCAGTCTAACCCAGTTCACCACCAGGTTTAAGTTCTGGCTTCACATTTGAATTTTTTTCAGTCTTGAACCATTTGACAAGTTGCTATAGTCCAATTTTAGTCATTTACTCTCTTAAGAAAAACGTTTTAATCCATTTTTTGCATACTTTTCCGTTTTTGTTCTCTTATCCACCTCATTCTGACTCGTCTGCTGCTGAAACGAGTGAATTTCCCCAGTGTGGGATCAGTACAGTTTTATCTTATCTTATTGGATGATATCAGACAGTGAAATGTAGTTATTGAATGTCTTGGGGGAGATTTTATGTGGATATCAGCAACATCAATCCTGCGTTGCTTTCAGTTTGTTAGCAACAGTCACATCACTGACTGAAGGTAATGAAACACACACACAGGCCCTGATAGTTTCAGGAGTTCAACACTTTATCTCAGTGGTTTTGTTGCTGCTTCTAATGGTCAGTGGGTTGTAGGTGAATTAAGTCCATAAACAAGTTTCTTCAAAAGAGCCAGATAACTTCAGAAAACATGACTGACAGATAAATAACTTTTACAGTGGGACAGAACAATTAATCTATAGAGATGAGATAAGCTACTGTCATGGAAATTTGCAACCTCCACCTTGCCGGTGTGATCCTTTCTGCAGGAAGCTTTTTACGAATAAATTTACAAAGACAACACTGTAGAGACGCCCCATCCTAAAAATCCTATGCTCTCCAGGTGTAAGAAAACATGTTAGTTTGGTACAGACGCCAGCAGAAATCACATCATCATCCACCATCATGAATATTAAACTATTTCAACTAAAACCATGACTCATATTGAAATCCCAATAATCCCAATGTGATTTTTCTTATGCATATTATGCATATTATGCAACAGGTGAATCGTCTACTGAACAGGAGAGATCTTCGATGGTGGAGGAAACTGTCGTTTTACATTTGATTCAATCATAGTTCTCATATTCAAAGGTTTTCAGGGGACGTTCATTTCTTTTATTTTTAGTCTTGTGTTCATCATGAGAGGAAATAGGTTGCCACCAAATACATTTTGTCCTAGTTTTCACTGACACGATTAACACTTTCCCCCACAAACTTTCTCTTGTCCTGTTTTTATTTGTCCTGCAGCAACCTGTTTCTTTTTCGCTCTTCCACCTGCATCGGTTCTTTTTACACGTTTCCCATCCTCTTGCCCGTCTTGTCTTTCGGTCTGTTCATTACGAGGAACGGGACGGGCTCGGAGCAGACTCCTGCTCTGCCCTGTTGTGTGTCTGTTGATTAAATTTTAAAATGTCACTATCCCTGAATTGGAAATGCTGAAGTAGACTAACAGGATACAGATTGAACGAGTCGGGCAGAATACTAAAAAGAGAAAGGAATACACCTCCCATGCAAACTCCTCTCAGATCTGTTGTTTCTATTGTCTCTGTACCAGGTGATCATCACCTGTTTGAGACATTTACAAAGCCCACTACAGAATGCTGTCAAGTTTAATTTTGTGCCATTAAAACTTTGTAATTTAATGGGATTAAATAAAAGATATTCCTGTTTATATACCAGGCAGATCCGTCATGTTTTATACAAGACTCCAAGTATTTTTTAGAGAAAATAAATTCTGGAACTACGAGAGAATTTGGATGTTTACACTATTTTCTTACATTTAATAGACTGAAATAATAGTTAGATGCAGCCCTACCATTGTTTCCCCATCACCCCCTATCTTCATTTTAACTGTGCAATGAACACACCATCATTTAGTTTTATTCAGGGACATCTTCTTGTTTTTTTTGTCTCACAAGAGGATGAAATATTAATTACATAGTGAAGACAGCCTGCCTGTTTCTTGCTATGAACCTCCCGAACCGTCCAGAAATGACTGATTCCATTTCTCTATTTTTGATGATTGCCATGGCAGCCAGCAAGTGATGCAGGGTTGTTACGGCAACACAGACCACAGAGTCCCCAACCTTGACCCATCTAGTCGGTGCTCGAGAACTGGGACGGACTTCGCTTTCCCCTGGTCCACACATTTCTTTCTTTTAATGTTCTGTTTCCATATCTGCTGCTTATGTGAACACTTCCATGACAACACACAGCCCAACACATAAACACCTCCAAACGCAGCCCTATCTTTCCTGGTGGTTTTTCATAACTCAACAGTTGTTAGTGGACGTTAAACTCCCCGATGCACACAAACACACACAGCAGTGTATCCAGAGCCCGATAATATGCTGCGAATGTACAACATGAACTTAAGCTGGTTGGGTTTTACACCAGTTACTTAAAATAGATCATGTACAATGGCTTCTTAGCATTTTAAAGCCAATGCATAAAATTAATTTTAAGCATGAAGCTCACCGCTGCCCCGTCGGTTAAATAAGAAATCCTCCCAATGCAACTGAGAGCAGTCTTCATTGTGTTCATTACTCATTATTGCCGTTAATGGAACCGACTGTTGGTACTTTGCACTGTATTTCCCACTGTAATCCATAATGTCCCTCACAGCTGTCAATGAACCTCTGTTAAATTATCCATCTCCACAGGTTTTCACTAAACAAATGCTCGTATCTGTGCAGCGATCGATGCAAAGCAAAAGAACACATTTAATCTGTAATAAAAAATAGTATGACTATCATTTGTCATCATCGCAGTATCGTGTCGCTAGATAGACACAACTTCCTCTTAAAACAGTAACAGGCTTATACCTGCAGCCTGCATCTGGTGAGTCAGCCGATCAGAGACGTCACCATTCAGGGGGGAAATGTGTGAGCTTGACTTCTGCATTTTTATGAACTCTTTCCTGTTTCCTTTGTTCGGGACTTGAACAGAGATTGTGTATCCACGGTTCTGTCAGTTAGCCCTGAAACATAGTTTTACCTGTGCTGTGTTTTCCTGCCTTCCTCTCGGTACATGGGACAAACTCCACTGTGACCCCAGAATATAAACAGGTGTTAAATGCTACATGGTGAAGTATTAGCTGTAAGATCCTCTGGAAAAACACTGGGAAATAAAGAAAGAAAAGACAAGTAGCACTGACATAACATTCACTAAGTCACTGGATCTCATCTGGAGCTGCTCCGTGGCCAACGAGGCTAATAGATGCCACAGCCGGCCTGTAGATGTGCGTGCATATACGCTCTACTAATGCATTAGGGCGACTTTGCTTCCAGGTTTAATTACAACCTTTAATTACTTTAATCACTCGCTTTAAACTGCCACTGTCTCCGAACGCGTTGTCGCCAAACCCTGTCTAGAAGAGTCGAATCTCGTCAGTCGACCAGCCCCCCCCCCCTCTCCTCCTGCTCTCTCTCCTTCTCCGTCCTCTTTGTATCCCGGCTGTGTATGTGTAGCATTTGGCATCCCGCAATGCTTCACTTCAATTACATACAAGAGAGGCCACAATCTCCATCAGCATAAATTATAGACGCAGGTTTCAATGGACGATCTTTGTTTAATGTGATCCATAGTCCATATTTATATTTGTTATGCCGTCCTCTCTCCTTCACCCTGTCTGCACTTCTCTCTTTAAGTCGCCCTGTTATCTACAAGTTCTGTCTTCTTGGTCAGTTTGCACTTCACCTGACCCCTCTCTCTCTCTCTCTCTCTCTCTCTCTCTCTCTCTCTCTCTCTCTCTCTCTCTCTCTCTCTTTAACGGCGATAAATGATCCCGTTTTCTGGACTTTAGTCGCTAATTTAGTGGCAAAATTTATGGCAAAACATTAAAATAGACTAAAATATTCTTGTATTTGACTTCGAGTAAGATTTGAAGTAGCGTTATTTTAAATGGAGGGTGAATCCATCCGATGAGTTTTATTCGCTGCCTTCAAATTTTCAAAATGTGTCCGATGTATAGAAAAAAAACTACTTCCAGAACAACGGAGATTTTATGTCATATTTATGATCATCAATTTAAAGCTTTTCTGTTGCAGCAGATAAACACAAGCAGTTTGGTTGTTTCATGGAGAAATACAGAATGTCTGCTGCACTATCCTTTAAATTAGATGGAAATATCAAATGCCATTATTACCTTTACCCCCACCCCACTTCCTACTTTGTTGAAGTCTCTTGCCTGGATATTTTAAGGTATATGCCTTTAGACATGAGGTGCATGAGGATGTTACACAACAAATACCATCAGCAAAATGCTTTTAAGTATTTGCTGAGCCATACAAGAGGCAAATAAGCTGTGGGCACCAAAAAGTGTTTCTACACATGCTGATGATTAAAGGTGTTTTGGAGACATTTTAAATGTAGGGTGAACAGCTAATGAGCTCTGGGACCAGTTAAAGAAACTTTCACAACCACGTGGATCTTATCGTCGTGTTTCCATGTATTTGAGATAAACGTCCTTTTAATTTAATGGCTGTCGCCATCTTGAAACACAAAGACCAGGCTTCAGCGACACGGGAGACGGAGAAAGTGAAGACATGAAATGAAATATAGCAAGATGAGAAAATAATCCCAGACACAACGAGCGGCCAGTTTGAAAAGAAAAAGGAAAGATAATGGGTTATTCATCATGAAATTGTATAAACTGCAAGCAGAAAGCCTCACTCTGCAACTGGGCTGTAGTCATGGAAACACACTATCTGTGTCCTATGGAAGGAGGTTATTCTTTCATTCCAGCCTTCAGTTAATTGTGTCGTACAGTCACTCTGATTACACTAAATTAATGTAAAAATATAGCCGTTAAAAATGTAATCAGCTGTCCTCATGAGGTGTTTTGTCAAGGAAGTGTTTAGATTCAAGAGCAATTATTTATCTTCCTCCGTGTTTTAGTTGCGAATTACCAAATCGGAAATCAAGTCCATGAATTTCCAAGAACAGATTGTACCTGTTGCAAGGAAAAAACCTTTGGATTGTCCATAAACAAATATCATATATCCTAGAAAATCCTCTCGTAACACAATGTAAAGGTGAATCTGAAGAACAAAAAAAAAACCCTGTGTCTTAATACCTAAAACAGAGCAGCTCTTACAGCTTTTTCATTTAGTTTGAAATCACAGCCTGCCTGAAACCTCTGAACAAACTGATCCATTCAGATCTTATCGGCTAGTTCAAAGTGCTGTCACATAAATTGCAGCGGACAAAAGAAGCTGGTGTAGTAACAGTTTTTTGTGGGCTCTTCTTTCCGTCTTTGGCAGAAGCGTTTTGAATAATTCCAAACTCTGCGAGGTCCTGGTTTAGTCCTGTCAGCGTGATTATAATTGGAAGAGACTGGGTCCTATGGCGAGACATCACTTGTACACAGTGCACAGTGCAGTGCAGATAGTTTTCTAAATCTCACTTGTTTGCAGACATCTACACTCGAATGCCATCCAGTACAACAGCTGAACCTTTAAGGAGCCTTTTGATGCTCAGTTTTTTCAGACCTTGTCTTTGTACTGTTTAGCATCGAGGTCATATTTGCTGCACTGAGCTGCCCGTGGTTTGTAAATAGTAAATTCAATAATCAGTGAATCCAGACGCTTCCCGGAACAACTGCCACCCTGTTTAGTTTCATAGGCGTCAATTTGTCTTTGTGCAGCAGAGATGTCCAGAAACTGGATTAGGCTTCGAGTTATCTCCTCCCTCTGCTACTCTCCCTCCTCGGTCTGTCCTCCTCCATGCCCCCTTTGTCACTTTTATTTTACCCCCGCTGCCGGTTCACAAGTGTGTCTGATGGATATTTTCTATTATCCTAATTTTAAAAGTTTTGCTTTAAACCATGCATTTTTAATGAGGACACTCAGGTTATTGGACGTTAATAAGGTAGGTGGAAACTTTTCTTTGCATTGGAGATGAAAGCACTGTCACTAGTTTCCCCCCCGAGGTCTCACAAACTGACAAAGAGTCACAGATAATCACACCAGATGGGAATTTGCATACTGAGGAGCAACTAAGACACTTTACAGGAACAGCATGTTCCCAAGCATAAATAGAAATTGTGAGGACATACTGTAACACCTTGAACACCTTGAACAGGGGTCAAGGGGAAATTCGCCATGGTAAGATTTAGCTAAAATAGTAAATTAGCATCACAAACCGGGCATGTCACACCCACAGGCAGGGAAGTGGTTCACTGTGTGGACATCACTGAGAAAAGCAGTGAAGCCCTTTAAAGAAACATAAGAGTTAAAAGAAAATATAAATGTACCCCCTCTAACACAAAATCCTTATCATCCGTCAAATGATGTCAGATCTAAGACACAGCCGAGGACTGCAAAACTCATTTGTAAATAAAATAATCCAAAAGTTCCAATATTTTTACGAGTGACATATTTAAACAGCAAAGTCCAAGAGAAAATCCCCCTGGAAAATCATTTGAGATGAAAAGCTATTTTGAATAGAGTGCAACTCGTCTCTTCCTGCCCAGAGTATTTTCTCTGGTGAGTGTGAAAGAAGAATCTTGTTATTTTCAGTCAGTCTAGACTTTAATCAGCGGTGAGCAGAGGGAAGAGAGGCTGACAGAGCGCTGGTTGTGAGCAGGGCTTTCCACATGATATAGAGCAGCAGCTGGAGGAGGTTCAGGCCTCCACCCTATAAATATAAATACCCTCTCATTCCGCTAAGATAAAGTTATTCACTTCCTTCCTGTTACCATCTTTCCTCTCACTCTTCTTCTCTGTGGATTTCCTCAGGTTTTAAAACAATTTTAGAATCAAACTGGGGGAAAATTACTCAATGACAGAGAAACCAAAATGTAGACCTTAATGGAGGTTGTGGCAAAACATGTATAATCTACACTACTAATCCTTTAAGGGTCGCACAGAGCTGGAGTCAATCCCCCCTGACATTGGGCGAGAGGCAGGGGTCCACCCTGGACAGGTCGCCAGCGCATCACAGGGCCAACATGCAGAGACACAAACAATTCACACACACATACAGTCAACTTAGAGGCTTCAATTAACCAAATGCCAATCTACAGCCGGAGTACACAGAGAAAACATGTGAACTCCACACAGAAACACACCGGCCGAACCGGGATAGGAACCAAGAACCTTCTTGTACATAACGGAGTGAAACATAGCTATAGCCTGATTCTTAAATAACCTGTTTTAATGTGTTTGCTTTACATCTTAAGAGATGGTATGAAGATTGCAATATAATCAAAGATTATTTCATTAGTTTTATTCAGTTTTACTGCCTTATCTCGTATGTGGCCAATGTTCTTTTAGTCAACTATCTGGTTTATTGTTATTAAGCACTTTGTTAAACTGTTAAGAAAAGTTTATTATTATTATTTAGTCCACTTTTTATTTTTTACTGTGCAATCTAACCCAAGCAGCACCTCTGATGAAGATGTCGCCTGTCAGTTTGATCAGCACACTGCGAGACAGATACGAACAAACAGGCGTATTACTCCATGTTTTGAAGTGTGTGGCCGTGGAATGTACAAGCAATCACGATGTAGTTAATCTCATTTGACCAAAAACTAAAATAACAGAGTAGCAGGCGAGACTTGAATGAGCAGTCGGCTGTTTCACCTGCAGCTGCTGCAAATGGAAAGCTCTGATGTGAGGGGGGGAGGCCGGGAGAGGAGAGAGAGAGAGAGAGAGAGAGAGAGAGAGAGAGAGAGAGAGAGAGAGAGAGAGAGAGAGAGAGGAAACGTACAGAACAAAGATAGACAGAGAGACAGAGCGAGAAGAGAGACCCCTCCAACAGCTCCCCGGTGGGCAATTAAAAACATCAGACATCTTTCTGTTGGAAGAATTCAAATGAGCAATGCCTGACTGTTAGTGTACATCATGATTTTTGCCAGAGTGAGACAGACAGAGAGACAGAAGGAGAAGAGCCACTGAGAATAAGTGTGTGATCCAACTATTGACGAGACTAAAAGGCCCTGACGTCCCCTAGGTGCTGCTCAGAGAGGCCAGAGAGGTCACACAGCGTTTTTATTATGGCGACAGATTCCTGAATCAAACCATGAACTGTTCTGAGCCTCTTTCCTGCAACAAGACTCAACTTTCTTCTGTTATTCTTTCATTAGGAATCTGAGATAAAATAAATGTTCATACCTAGAAAAGCTAGTTTGAAAACAGCAAATTTTACTGTTGATACAATTTCTCATACATGTGGTAGATCGGGTTTTGATTTACATCTCTTTTGCGTTGAGAGATCAAAGTAAGCGCTCCACAGATATTAAGCTTACACTTAATAAAAATTATCTGTAACAAATGTCATTGTTCCACATCGTGACATCCAAAAACTAAACGATCAAATAAATTTTCTTGTTTGAGCCATGAAATACGTTGTGCAGAAATTAACTGCCTGCTGCCTGAAGCCAGCTCACGCGCACACGCACACACACACACACACACACACACACACACACACACACACACAAGACTGAAAAACACAAGCCATTATCTAGCAAAGCTTTAATTTTAGCCACAATAATACCTCATGCTGACTGGGAGCTGTTTCGTCTGAGGCTACGTCTCATTTACCGAACATAATTCCCCCCTTTGATACCGGAACAGTGCTGTAAGAGGAGTTTTCATCACAGGAGGGCACATTAGAATAAATATACACAATTATTCATAAAGTGCTTCGGGCCTGATCTATTTGTCTCTAATCTCACCACCACATCACACTGCACCACTGCAGTTTGATTAGTGTGATGAGATCCTGACAAACTCTGTGTTTCAGCCGAACCTGACCATCTCCAACACGGCGGCGAGGTTTGTGGCCATTAACGGCAACAGCGATATTCTGTGTTCTACACATTCCCGGGACATTTGCAACTTTTATTTATTAAAACAGGTTTGGTCACAAAGTCTCTGATTAAACATAATATAATACTAACGCGTTGCTTTGTGATGGTGATTAGTTGCATCACAACTCATTAAACGTAACAACACTTATCAAACAATAAATGAACCTAACAAGAACCAAACCAGCCACTAATGGCCTTTTCTGTGTTTTTGCAGTTCATCGGTTTTTATTACTCAGTATTACAATATTACACAGTTGAGATGAGCTATGATTAATACTGGAAATCAGAATACTCTGCTGCTGCATGAATTATTTAATATTCAGTATGAGCTACACAGTTAAGATGTTATTTTGCTGTTATAAGAGAGAAGCCATGCAGGAATAAATAAAAGACCTGATAAGCACAATATATTTAATTATTGGTAAATGTGTCCAGTAGCCAAAAATTATCAGTGTTGTAAAATTAAAACTAAATTAAACCCCACTGTATATGTTTGATGTATATTCATGTACAGGATATGTTCTATCAATGTATTTCCCGTGCATTAGCATTAGGCTCAAAGTGTTGTCCCGTGCTGTGACCTTCACCTTTGACTTTCTAAGTTAAATCCAAATTGGATTAAAAGTGATGGAGTTATGTGACAGACAGACAGACAAACGCTGGTGATTACAATAAACCCTCTAACCCTAATGATAGGGAGAAAAGAGTTTAAAGCAACAGAACTAATGAGGCATCTCAACACAGGAAAGGAAAAGAGTAGGGACGTCTGCACACCTCCTCCTCATCTCTCATATGAAGATGCAGTTTGGGAACATGGAAGAATTTCCATGAAACACTTCTTTTTATAATTCCTTGATTTATTATTTTAACATATGACACATGGTGCTTGTGCAGTATATTTAAAGGGTCGTAGCACTGGGAGGATTAGCAGCATAAACAGGTTTAACCATTTCTTTGTATTTCATAACAGTGTTGTTTATATAGTCATTTTGCCCGAACCCTGTGGGCATTTCCCTGCTGATTAGCTGGTGAACGGCTTTTAAAAAGGTTGTGAGCTAAAAACCGTATTCTTTTTCTGGTGTCAAAGCGGGACTGTGTAGGACTGTTGTGTCAACAGCAGTAATAAATGTAATCAGACAGTTGACAAGTGTTTGCTTTGAAGCAACGCTCACTTCAAACGATGAGGGGAAGAGGCAGAGTCAAACTGAAAGAAAACAGGAAACCTCAAATCACAACCAAATGCAGAAAAATCACTGGATGTCAACACGACAGGAGGAAAATGTTAATTTCAACAAGAGGAACAGTACAAAAGAACGAAGAGCGAGTACTTTTACCTCATTAATATGGAAATATAAACATCACATCACAGTCTAATCAAACCATCTCCTCCATATGTACTTGAGGTGCAAGTATGAATGTTCTTGAGTAATTGTTTCCTCATAATTATGCCAAGTAGCTCAGAAATAAGCAAACATTTTACCTGTCGTGTTCTTAATATGTGGCATTAATTCTAACTCGGTTGCTTGACGTGTTATGGACTTACTGGGAAATCAGTGTCCCCTCGTAAATATGCAAATGTAGGCAGAGAGAGCTATAAAATCTAATCTATTACCTCATATGAAGTATAAGTATGAATTCTGCTTTGTATGATTTTTTAGTTTTCACAAGAAACAGGCACCAGCATGATGTGGTGATGTCTCCTGTATGTACTATGGGCAAAGTCACAGGTGAGTATATATTTCAAATCCTATAAATCATGTAACACACGACTGCTGCCGGTGATCAAAACCCCACAGGAAGCTTTAAACAAAAAAAAGAAGTGCACATGACTTGAAATTCTATTACCTCATATCCTTTCTTGTTATAACATGGTTTATTTTAATCAGTCATCATCCTGCATTTGTTCTGATTCATTTTTATCCTTGCTCCACGGAGACAAGTCCTTTTACTCTCTGGTAAAAAAAAAAGGGACATGGCTTTCTCTCTCTTTTTATTTGTTCCCTCAACTTTCTTTTTCTGGGATTTATGAGACATTACAGTCTGTATCTGAATCGGATAGCATCGCATTTGTCCAATCACCGGAAAAAATGGGTGCACTTAAAGAGCACTTACAATATTTCTTCCTCGACAGCTGCATAAAGGCCCCAGTGTAGAAGCCTATCACCAAAAACAATCACCTCTTCCTCCCGCTTTCATCTCCCGGCTCAATTTTTCCTCCCTTTTCCTTTTCCTCCATCCACCCTTCATCATTGTTCTTTGACCTGTTTCTGTCCCCCTCGTAATCTCTCTCTCTTTATTGTCTTCCATTCTTCAGCCGCCCCGTGTCGAGGCAGTTTGTAAAAATCTTCATAAAACATGACTCGTATTTAAATTGGACTCAGCCAATGCGTCGCGAGTTTGAGGCGCGTTATTTTGGTAGCTTATGCTTCTTCAGGGAACATAAATTGACAGTTTGAATTATCAGAACTTGCTCTTTCCTCTCCTCCCTTTCTTCTCTTCAGTTGGATCCAGGCACGAGTTCCTTCTGATCTCAATTATTTGTCACAGCGCTGCTCACATTTGTGCCCGATATCACTCTCTCACACATGCGTCTCACGCCAACACTTTATCTCACAGATACACCGACACCAGTCATACCTGCCATACTGCCTTACATTTAAGCCTCGGTTACATCCTGCATCTCGGTACCTCCACCTCTTTTCTCACCTGTTTTTTTTTCCTTGAGCCTCTTATCACTCACACCCTTGCTGTCACAAACACATTCTTTCACACTCGCTCCCTGCTCACTTTTTAATCTTAGCTCCATGCCGTATTTCTTTCTGCATTAAGGTGAATGCAACATGACCTACATGCACCTTTCAACCATAATGTTGATTTGTGTGGCTTTAAAATTAACCAGTACAAAGCTTTCATCCTGTCAATGGGCTGGTTCTGCCACGCTGGCAGAAACTACATTTCACTGCGAGTGTGAAATCCCACAATGGACCTGTTAAGTAATTGGGACATTGAGTGCTGAACATCGCTGATGTCCCAACAGAAATGACTTATATTTATATGAAAAACTCTTTAACTATTCAAAATAAAGTGGAAACATTCTGTACACATGCTCTGTTGTATGTGTACTTGTGCATGTGTACATACAATAAAATGTAAATACTACCTCCCTTTTTGAGGGGTAAAAAGATTTCACTGGAACTTAATTTGGACCCTGGTCCCCGCAGTGGTTCCTTCGAAGGTTCTTAGTTTCTACAGAAAGTTCCTGCATTTGAAACACAACTTTACTCGAACTGTTGACCAGCCACTTCTCTCCTTCCCCAAAAGAGCAGCTGTCCAATCATAGCTTAGTGACCAGCTCAATGCATCGCAGGTGCACGGCTGTATTTCTGCACATTGACTTGTCTGCATGGAGGATTGAGTGAATGAGTTTCCTACAACAATCTACACACCCAAAGTTTCAGATACCAAATCATCAAGGGAGGTGCAAGAAACAAGAAAGCCAAAGCACACAGATGGCATGTCTGCTTTTCTACGGTTGCTTCATTTTTAGCCGCACAGCATGAACCAACCACTTGTCTCTGTTCCCTCTCGTCTCCCTGCAGCCCCTGCTAGTGTCTCTGGGCTCTTCCTCTGCTCCCCTCCCATCCTTTTCTCTCCGTTAGTCCTCGGTCCTAAAGAGAGAGACGAGAGGAATACAAAAGGGAAGACCAGGAGGAGAGTCCTTCGTCCCGAGGCCCAGTGCCAGCTGCTACTGCTGCAGAGACGATCCATCCAAACACAGGCAGGAATGAACGACGCTGCTTTGGACTCCAGCCCTTGTTGCAAACCCGAAGGGTATAAGCCTTTCCTCCATAGACCTCCGGACTGTCTGGCTGCTGTGTGACATCTATGCTCTGTCAACAGTGTTATCATTACAAGTGTGTCTCTTATCTGCACAGAGGGCAGCAAGTCTCACCCAATCCTCCCTGTTTGCCTCAGTAATGTGTACAGGAGATAAAGTTACAGTAATAACACACATACCAACAATATCAGGTGATATTGTTGGTATGTGTGTTATTAAAGTCTTCTCCCCAAAAAAATGACACTATTTCTTGCATGAACTTGCTAAACCGCTCCCGTGTTACTGCTCCGTAAGGTTTTCAGAAGATAAATATAGAGTAATAGTAATAATATAGTCTATGATATGGACAGGTATGTCTTGACTGCTTCTGTGAGGACAGTTACTGTGTTAAAACAAAAAAAATACATTGTTCAGTTTTGTGTGTTCCATACCTCCATGTAGGAAAATACCAAATGTTGTGTTTTTAGTTTATACAAGGACTCCTCTGCTATTCTGCAATGAGATAAACTTGTGTCAGCAACACATCTGTTGTGTCACATATATCAAAGTGCTCATAAACCCCAAACACAAAAAGTGTGTTTAGACAACACGGCAAATCTTCTTCAAACGACAATGAAACAGGGCGAATTGGACATTCTTCTATTTTATGAGCCATCTATCATTAGTCAGCTTTTCTATCCACCACAACATGAAAGATGGAGCTGTTAACAGAAAACTGCTGCATCAGTTCACCGTGAAGAAAACTCATACAGAAAGAGAAAAGCTGCTTTAAGTTGGCAGCTATAATTACCAGGAATAAGCTCTGTGAGCCAGAGGCAGTGTCAGCTACCGAGAGGATGTATTTCTACATAAGTTGAAGGAGCATAGTCAATATTTTGTGCTGTGGATACAGAGACTGAACAATGGGGCAGCTTTTCAAAGGCTGGTTTGTATACAGCTGAGTTTATGAAACAACTTGAGGCAAAGTGCAGTAATATGAGCTGAGTCATCTGAGTCAATTCTGTTATGTCTTAAGCAAAGCAAAAACACCATTATGTCCCAGAAGGCAAAGCATTTCTATTAATTGTGCTTAGATACACAATTATGAGCACAGAGAGTAACTCAACTTTAACCGCACAATAGGGATTTAATGTATGAAAGCCATATGTCCCAACTGCTACAGTAAAATCAGAGAATGAGCATCGGTTACTGTAAGTGCTGATTTAATTTGCCTCACACGTTCTCTGGATAACAAACGGCTGTATAGAGTTGTTTTGGATACTTCACACGTTAGATACAAATGCATTTGAATCTGTCAGTGTTGCCACGGCGATAAGTCAATAAGTTATCCTCACATCAATATTTGTGTGAGTCAACCATAACTGTCTTGACCTTGATTCCTGCTTATTTGTTCATTTCTCAGAGAGCAGAGGGGAACCGGGTTAAAGCCAACAAAGAACTCTTAAATGTAAAAGCTACAGCAGTGGAGTGAGAGGAGAGTGGTTACCGTTGGTTACGAGGGACACAAGGGGGGTGTAACTTTAAAGCCCAACCTGTCAAAGCTTTTCGATTCCCACCTAGTGGCTGGCTGCAGTATAGCTTCTAAATCCACCCTCCTCCATGATAACACACAGGACTTGGACCAAACTAAAAATCAGATCCAGAACCCATCAAACGCATTAATCTCAACTAAGGGTTCTGTCATTTGAGGAAGTCCTTATCACTGTATTGTTTGTTTGTGTTCATTTTCCGGCTGCATTTGTTGCATTTTGATTCTATAAAAACAGGGCGAAAGGTCACGATTGACAGCTGAGACGGACTCGTTGTTGGCCGAGCCGGCAGGACCCTGCTAATGTTGCTCCATCCCCTGATTGATACTTCATGGAATCTGGCTCCAAATACCCAAGAACACAGTGTTCATCTGCAGGATATCTTGGCTTCATTTCTGGATAGTAGGGGGATGTAGAGAAGCATCGTCCATCTTTATACAGCTTATGATTTGAATATGTACGACAGCTATCGTGTCATGAATATTCAACCACTGTAAACTTCTTAAATTCATGTCAGGTGGCGACTCAGAGCCGAGCCTTTCTGATTTAGGGGGAAGTCTGTGAACTAGGTCTCAGCCCTACACATTTCTTGAAAAGAAAGAAGGAATCTCTCCCCAGGGTGCCCTTTCACGCTCAACAGAGAGAATGAGTTGGTGAGAGGAGACAAAGGGATAAGAAGGTTTCTGGGAGACGGATAAGATGAAGCGAACAGTTGACAGACAGAAACCCTGAGAACTGGCCCTGTCTGAGCTGCCGTACAACAAAGAGACAGACAGACAGGGTGAAAAGAAACACTTTTTTTTAAACCTTTAGGAACAGAGCTACCAGAGAATTCTACACAAGTTGGATCAACTAGAAAATACTGCAGAGACAATCAGTGACACGAGCATTTCTGATCACATTATGTTCATTACTCATGGGGTCATAAGACCAGTGCGGGTACCAGTAATGATCGCGGCGGTAGAGCTGATACCGAAATAGCAACAGTTACATCAGCTGCTTCGCTATCTGGCGCTCCAGGATGGGACGTTTTCAAAGATGATCATCAGTTAAGTGAAAGAGTTATTAATGCAGTCTAAACATGTGCTCCCGGGTGAGGACAGGCCATTTAAGCAAGGCACGATAATCCTGAGAGTACAAAGCCCCCGGATGAGCAGTAATCTGATGTGATGGGCGGTTATGTCTGCCGCTCTACCACCCAAGTGGAACAAAGAGGAGGCCGTAACATGGGCTGACTCGAGCTTCGAGACAGGTCCACCTTCTTATACAGCCACTGTGACACATTGCAAGGCACCAGTCAGATATTGCTCTGTATTACATAAAAAAATCAATGTTCTTTGTAGCCTGACAACTGGTACACACTGGGTAGTTGCTCTTGCTCAGGGGCTACTTGGGGGAATCTGGACTGTCACCGGCAGTGATGTAAACAGCTACCTGCAGACAAGCCTAATCCTGCTGACAACTGTGACATTTCCCTTCTTTCTGGGACAATACACCAGCACAGAGATATGATCAGACAGAGGCAGCAAAACACAGATCAGTACGCTGTGAACAACTGTAAATACATGGCTCTGAACAAACCGGTTCTTTATCAGCGAAGAGCAATGACATGCCCACAGACAAGACTGCATATATATATACCCATGCAAAAAGTTGACTGAAAGACTTTTTAGTGTAATCACGTCTAAAATCTGTGTTTGTTTTCATTTTTACTTTCAAAGTCTCTTATTCCTGCTCTAGATTGAAATGACCTACAGATGCAGGGTTCACAGCAAATGTACTATCTTCAGTGCAGAAGCTTTTGACTAAAGCAAATAATGGGGCTTTTGTTGTAAAGCAGCCACGAGAAAATGCTAATGAGTTTCTCGCTGAGGTTGGCGTTGACTGATACTGATCACGCTCATCACGAGACAAGCTGTACTTTGGGTTATTTTCACCAGACAACATGCTCCCAGTTGTGAGAACCAAAACTGATATTTAGGCTTTGACAGGACATGCTGGATCGTATTTGAGTATCTTTATGCTGTTTGTTCTTGATGGACAGCTGAAGACTAACTTGATTTTAACAGTACATGCTTCTGCTTTTTCTCCACTTCTTCCTTTAAAACCATCACAACCACTTCAATTGACTCTGGTTTGCTTTTAAAAAGAGATGAGAGGATCAGAGCAGACAGTCCTGAAAACTGCTTCATACAATTCAATTACAGAAAAATACTGAATTGACTCAACAGTCACGGCAGCATTTAAAACAGGTGCATTTGTAGGGAAATCAAGTCATTTAATTGGAAACACAATCATTGGATCCGCTCAGTAAATCTGCACAAATCAAGTTAAACCACCACCTATACTGGATTTATTAGTATGTTATATAATGTCTAACACACTACTACATCATACGTGTGTTACCAACCAGGTATAGTAGCTGATCAACTACTCTAGCTCCACAGCTACCCTGCTGAGATCCATGAGGATGGATGGACTTTCAAATTTCTTGCTGAGATTTACATTAAAAGATCAATATCACTCTCATATCACTCTACGTTAAAAATAGGGGTACAGTCAGCAGGTGGTAAGCTTCACATAAAGACTGAAAAGCAGGGGGAAATAAATCCAGTCGGCTCTGCCCAAACACGCAAATCTGCACCAATCAATAGCAAGGCTTCCCGAATGTGTTGGTTTTTGAGGGAATGGAAAACGGAACAGTGTAAAATGGGGGAAACCATGATCTGTGTTGCACCTTCCACTCTTATTTAACCTCCACTGTTGCGGTATAGACTACTCCACTAAAGAGGAATTGTTTAAAGACTCCACCTCATCAATTTGTCATTGAGGCATTGTGCGTAAAACAGTTTGAGCCGCATGAGCTCAGACTGCATGAGCTCAGACTGCATGAGCTCAGACTGCATGAGCTCAGACTGCATGAGCTCCGACTGCATGAGCTCCGACTGCATGAGCTCCAACTGCAGTAACTCACAGCAGGATGGAAATTATTGATTTCATTAAAACGTGACACAATGAACCCAGTCAGGCTAAAGTCATTTGGCTGCACTTTAAACAGACACAAAAAGCCACACATGCCTTTGGCTGATGTTAACATTCATACTTACAAACACTGTACATGAAAACCATTGCATCGTTAGCTAATCTGAGCGGCTGCGTTTATTTTTGTATATTTCTTAATGTCCATTGCTTAGGATCTGTCTTATACCCAGTGTGTCTGTCACCAACGCTTTCCTTTCAGTAGAAGGAACGTCAGTTTGACAACTCCATGCTGAGCGTCTGCTTACTTATTCTGTGAATGTTGCTTGTGAGTGTATCGTACAATTGAGCAAACTCCCACTGTGAGTAATGCATGCGGAGAGGAGCAGACAGAGAGAGAGAGAGGAAGTATCAATAGGATGACCTGTGTGTTAACCCAGTTTGAAATCCCTCTGGAGGAAAAGTGACGGGAACCGTCATCGCTAAAACTAAACACAAAACGAGAAGAGAAGAGAAGAAAAGACGATCGGTTTGTGCAGCTCCATTAAAACTCTGTCTGTTCCCTCGGTATCAGATTAACCTAGATGAGGCTTTTCCTGATTAGTTCATTAGACAAACTGGAGAGGGCCTCTGATCCGCCACTGCAGATTTCTGATGATATGGTGAACATCAACGGCACCACACTCAGTTCAAGCTCAGGAGATTTAATCCGATACCTGTGCATTGATTTCATCGAGTGGGAAACAGTGGAACGTTCATAGAGTTTTGCTAAATGTTTGAAAAAGTTCCAGTTCATTTCAGTACTGGTTTGTTTTTGGTCTACTTCATCCCCTGAAACTTTCACAACCATTTAACCACCGCAGGTGGCATCTCGGTCCAATCTGCTTTAAAACAGCACATCAAGAAAACTACTTAGAACAATTCAATTACACAAAATACTCTGATACACAGAATCAACTGTCTAAAACAGATTTTTTTAGGGAAATCATTTCATTGAGATCAACACAATCAGTGGATTATGGGGGCAAAGTAAATCTGTTCAAATGTTGGGCATCAAGTTCAAACTGAAATTTAACAGGAGAATTTGCACCAAATTAACCAGCGTCTTTATTGGATTCTTTAGTATGTTATATAATAGTTATCACACTAATCATTTGCATGTTCAATAATTAGCTCCAGCTAATGTGAACTATGCTATCTCCCCAGCTCCCCCGCTGAGCCTGCTGCCACGGCAACCCGACCTCGGTTAAGTGGAAGAACATGAAAGGATGGATAGACTTGCTGAGTTTTAGATGAAAGGATCAATACCAATCTCATATCTGTCCTCAAAAAATGAAGGTGCAGCCGGCAGGCGGTTAGCGTAGCTTCAAACGAACACTGAACGCAGGAGAAGAATTAGAATATAAGATGTAGATTAAGTGAGCATTAAAGGTGCTGGTAGGCAGGTCTTTGTAAATTTAAGAAGAGCAAAGTCACTGTTTACCACTAATTCCAACCCTTTTATGCTAAGCTAAGCTAACTGGCTCCTGGCTCCAGCTTCATCTTGAAGAGTCCGAGGATGGTATTGATCTTCATCCTCTCGTCTGGTAAGGTATGGATTAACTCTAGATTTATTTGCTTCATAATTCAAGAGCACTGTTGAAGCTGTTACCAAAGCCTGTGACGTGATGAATTTGCTTGAATTAACACAGCGCATTGATCTCTCCGTAAAAATGTGGCATCCATTGAAATTTAAATCGTACTTTCTTCTCTCCGCTCCATGAGCAAAGTGGTACAAAATCGCCCTGTCGGCCATCAATGGCTGCGTGTGTTTCCTCTATCAGCGCTAACAGACACCATTGATTATAAACTAGACAAACAGAGTGGAAATAAATGGACTGACACTGACTGTGTTGTCTCATTTGATGGTTCGAGTAGCTATGTGATTTCTATTGGAGAAATAATTAGAGACAGACATCAGGACCGTAACACTAACAAATGTCGGACTGAATTGATTAACAATCTTTTACATAAATAATGTGACACTACGCTGCAATGTAAGAGGTTCTCTTCGGTTTTACACTAAGTGGTTTTCAGCGTTTGATTAAAATACCTGTGTGGATAAACATGTTTGAGCAAGTTAAGCAGTTTACAGTGATTGGATTGAGTGGGTGCTCTCATGTGTGTGAGAGAGAGGGAATAAAATACAGTCAGTGTAAGTAGTTTAAAATTACAGGATTAACTGAATGTTTGTCCTTGGGTGTGTATGTGAGCCTTTGAGAAAATAAAAAGAAACACGCTGTTTTCGTGCTACTACATGTGGTTTTACAGGCTGGGGGGGGGGGGTTTACATTAACACCCCCTCTCACCTTAACACAAGTCGTCCATGAGGGCCCATAACTCTCATCAGCACTGAAGGCCTTTTACCTCAAGGTTGGTTCTCCAGCTCATTAAGCAGTAGATTTGAGGTCTCAGACACACTTTACCCTGAAAAGGCCTCAGGGAAGAAGTTTGGAAACTAAACCAAACTACTCACCTCCTTGATTGCTGTTTCTGAACCTGCACTTTACTCAAGTCTTCCTAATCAAAAAGCCCTCGCTGCATTTGGTAGAAGTGGCTTGAGCCTGGTTGGCTCCACCGAGGAGGTTACGTGTTCATTGCCGTTTGTCTTTTACGGAAAAACTACAAAACCAAATTTCTTGAAAGGGTGGAATATAAAGCGTTAAGTGTGTGCTGTGCTCCTGAAGAGACAGAAACAACACTGTGCCGTTAATGTGTGTATTTGTTTTCAGAAGTGTGAACAGTTACTTTTGCTGTGTACCGACGCTGTGGGCTGCTGCTGCTGCGGTTGGCTGGTCACAGGCCTTGAGATGACTCGTGTCATTCTACTGAGGTGATTTACTTTTCAAATCTGTTCTCAGTATTCTCAGAATTCAGCAGCAGTAGAATGAGCGGTGTGTGTGTGTGTGTGTGTGTGTGTGTCTGTGTGTGTGTATAGACGCTTGGTTTAAAGGTAAGAATCCTATTAGGAACCTCTTGGCTCAGTGCTTAGTCTGTCAGCTGACACCTCACCTTCCTGCACTAAACGTTAGTCCGACTCTTGACTCACTCTCTTGATCTGATTTGTAAACCGCCTGAAGATATATTATTATATTCATGATCAGAGTGTGTGGAAATAACGTAACAAAAAATGACCTGGCAACATCGAGGATGCATATATATCTAGTCATTACGTTTAATTTAGTTATATTTCAAATCCTTTTTTTTATTTATTATTCTGGTATTTACGTCTTTGTTTAAGTCTGTACCAGGGTTTACTCTGATAGATATATATAATCATATGTTGTGACACAGTATTTCACCAGTTTTAAACAGTTGTGTTTGTGGTGAAGTGAAAAAGAGAACACGAACTGTCTGAAGCACGTGAAGTGGTTTCTGTCTCGTACATTTTTCAGGAAGTGGCACTTTCCTGGACTTCCAAGGTCATTGTTGCTTTTCATTACATTTTGCAGGCAATTCACATTGTTTTGTATTAGAATAATTGCATTAGTGCCTTGTAACCATGGCTGTCCTATGAACCTGCATGTGAGCTTGTCACGTGTTGTTTTAACAGCATGAAATGGAATTAAGTCTAATGAAGAATCATGCGGGTGAAAACAATGTTTTCCTTAGATTGATTTTAAACATTGTCCAGTCTGATTAGTAATAAAGATAAAATATCCTGGCGACCTCGTTGTAGTGGTCGTGGAGTGGAGCTGTGGTATCGAGGTCCTGCTGATACAACCACTCGACCAATCACAAGTTAGTCTCAGCTGTCAATCCTGACATTTCATCCCGTTTAAACACATTCTATTATCATTTATTTTAAATAAATATATCCTGTATTTCTCATTCATTGTATTTGTTGGTTTGTTTTTCTGCATTTTCCCCCACATTTAGCTTGTAGGCACACATACTCATACACACACCAATGTGGGTATTAAAAAAATCCTCAACTTAAATATTAACCATGAGAGAATTGTAAAAACGTCTACTCTGTGCATTAGTAAAAAAAAAAAAATGAAATATGTGTGCAGATGTTTTGCTGATTTAGACATTTCTTTCCTTGCGTGTGTCTTAACAGCAGAGTTTTAATTAATCCACTGACATCATCCACTTAAGCACTAGCTTTAAATAACTAAACAAATTAATTGTTTTCCAGCTTTACAGATGAGAAGAGAGGACAGAGGAGGAGGAGGAGAGAAGTTAAGGGCTGATGAATTCCTCCAAGGACAACATAAGGACATTGTTCCCACTGCGGGCAGATTAAATGGCAGATTTGGGGTCTGCTCTCGCACGCTTTGTAAAAAAAAAGGTGGCATACATTGGATCTCAACACATTTAACAACTGGATCCAAAATGTGAATTTACATATAAAAACACACGAGCATATTGTTTTTAGCTCAAGTGATATGATGCTGATGGTTGCTGTTGTCCTTGATTTTGTGTCAGGCTGCTGGTTATTTTGAACACTTGCATGATTAAACCAGGGGGTCATGTTGAAGATGATTACACTTCTCACCCCAGATTGCTAAACTAGTGTGAGAATGTCCCTGCTAACATTTAAGCCCCTGGGTTTTTCTTAGAGGATAAAGTGTTGTTGTGTTCTTTTTAAAATGTGTCCACGTGTGATGAGAGGAGGGGGAAGATGACGGAGGAGATTTGATGATGTCAGTGGAAGAAAGGGGGGGGGGGGGCTGAGAGGAGAAAAAGCAAGGAGAAGAGCACATGGGTGTCAAGTGCATAAAGGAAAGGGAGACGGTGGATGATGAAGCGAAGGTGTTGGGGGGGGGGGGAGAAGAAAGAGGGAAGAGAGGAGAAAGAAAGAGAAGGAAACGCAGCAAGAAATGATATTTAAATGTCAAGCTCAACCCAAGTCGCTGCAGTTTAATGTCACGTGGGATCAAAATGTCAAAGCGATATAGTAGACTGCGGCACATGCACACTGTCACGTCCAACTCCTTCTAGGAAATAGTTTCCAGGACTTTTTCCTGACAATTCAGAACAGGAATTGGTCGGTTACGTGATTTACTTGAACACTTACTTTTAAACTGTATTAAAATTGTAGCAATTTAAACATAACCATTGTCTTATGTGTGTATATACGTTTGTATAAGTTGTGTGTGTCTATAGATGTGTAATGACACAACATATACACACATAAACATACATTTATGTGTATGTGTTGGTTGGAATTGCTAAATAGATTTCCAGGACAAAAATTTAGACTATTCCCAGAATATTTTGTATGAATATTATATTTTGCTTATTGCAATGACAGGAAAAGTACTCCGGGTTTTCCAGGATGCATGGGATCCTACATTTCTAGAAGAATACTCAACTATGGGTCCAGAAACTTCACTTTCTTCTCAACAGGATCTGACTTCATAGTAGTTCCTCTTTGTTGAGATTTATACAAAAGCGTGCAAAGGTCAAATCAAAGCTGGAGGGAGCCCGGTGTTTGTGAGAGGGCTCGTGCGGGGAAGAGGACACATTGTCAGGCAGAGGGCACACCAAAGAGCCGATGGCCTCCGACACCAGCAGCAGACACAGGAGGAGGATGAGGATGAGGAGGAGGATGAGGATCCTCTTCATCATCATCACCAGCACCAACACAACAGTGCTGTGTGTGCACATCCACAAAAACCCACAGATCACGAGCCAGCACTCAAGCTAAGGTGTTTCTAAAAGCCTCACCTCGCTGTGGGTCAGTCCCACATCTGATCGTACCAACCGGTCCTTCTCCGGCTCGATGCTGCCGCTGCTGCTGCTGCTTGCTCCGGGCACCGAGCGGCTTCTCCTCGCTCCTAGCATGCGCTCACGCTGCCTGCATCTAAATGTGTGTTTCTGTCCTCCTCGCGAAGCTACACGAGCGGCTACGGAGACAATGAGAACCCGTTAGCGGCTACAACCGTAGCGGCGGGTAACGGGTGGAGAGAGGGGCTGGATCCGTGGAGAGGGACCCGGGCGGCGAGGCTCCAGCACCAGGAGCAGACCGAGGAGTGACCAGCGGGGACAGGAGGAGCAGGAGGCGGCGTCGAGCTGCTGAGTTCCCGGGAGACACGATCCTCTGAGAGCCGCCGACCACCGCTGTCACCCCCACCCCCCCGCCTCAATACACGACTTCCTGTTGGACCCTTTCACAATAACTCACACACACTCTCAGTGTGGAGGACTTACAGCGTTATACACACACACACACACACACACACACGAGTGAATATACATGTATTTACGTGTGTGTGTACTTGTACTGTGTGTTTATGTGTGTATGAATGTGTATATACACAGATGTTTGTCTTGTGTGCGTGTATATGTGTATATAAGCAATCAAAGATATATAATTACACAATAGAACATATACATACATATATGTATTGTGTATATTTACAAATACGATATATATATATATATTCACACAACATATACATACAAAAACATATGTATACATGTATATAGTATGTACATATATATGTATGTACATAAATACAAATATGTATGTACTGTATGTATATATGTGCATATATATATGTGTATGTATGTGCATTATAACATAGTCTATATATATCATTTTAAAAGTTTTAAAAGTATTAATATAAACAACCAGTAGATATAAATTCAGTGAAAGCATCTAATTAAAGCAATTTGATAGATTATATAAATGTGCATTTTTTTAAAGGAAGTAGCCTGAGACCAGCAAAGTTCTCCATCTACACCCGATCCCCTCCATCAGTGTGGTGACTCATTGTTTGTAAAGAAGCTTCTTATGGAGCGTTTACTTTCTCTGAGACAAGTTAGGAATAGTGTTATAGAGGAAATCCTTGACACACCTTCAGCAAGACTCAGGCTGTTGTAACATGTACAGCAATGAGATGACTCACCAATTTGTTCTACTTTCACCTCTTTTCGCTGTTTTTCACGGTTTTTCATTGTTTGAAAGGGAAAGTAGTGTTTTGAATTTCAAGCTATCCCCCCCCCCCCCCCCATCACCCTCATCTTTGTGACCCTCCTGTGTGTTTGGTGTAAATTCATTCAGTGACACTGTAGGGGTTTTGTACACTCGGTTGAGCCTGTTGGTGCACGTACTCCAAACTACACTGAAGTCATTACTGATTGTTTAAAGTCCCTATAGAGAGGCCCATTAAATCAGCACGCATGGATGCACATGCAGTATTTACAAATTAGCACCACACTGGGAAATATTGTACCTCTTATATATCACACTACCAGTATTTATCTCCTTCATTTCAAAATGCTGGGCTGTGCACATCAGTGACAACTGCTGCAGAACATTTGATCCTCCAGTAGCTTTCCAGGTTACAGCATATTAGACTGCAAAGGTCAAAATGATGTGAAGAGGATTGTAATTGTAGGTGAGTCTGAAGATGCACGGCCACATTTAACACCTAAAACACTGAAAATGAAAGATGATCATTTTAACAATTGCATATGAATATTTAGTAATGAGACCATTTCTTAAAAAGTCTCACGTATCATGATTGATTTGAATATTTCTGACACAAACGTTTAGTTAATTACACACAACATGAATACAAAATACATGAATGAAATGTTAATAATTCGAGTGGGGTTTGGTAAAAACGGCTTATGGCTTATATAAAAACCACACACAAACTTCACGAAAAAAACACAACAGCAAGAGTCAAAAATAGGCATCAGTAACTAATAATAAGTAACATGCAATACTCTAGTGTAAGGAAATATATAGATAATATTAAAGAAAGAGGTTTAATATATCAATGATTAACCTCAGATTTGTTAAATGTTTTGGTGTTTATAAGAATTTAAAACCACAATCTTGACTCAAGACTTTTAAACTTCAAACAAACAATAACGTAACATTTATTGGGATAATTATCGATACCGACTGATATGAAAAATTCATAACTTGATATGATCTGGCTATATTGCCATGCCTATGGTCTAATTTACTGTGACTATTTATTGTGACTATTTCATTGCCATGTGTTCACTTTTGTCCATGTCATGAACACTGAAGTTAAACCTTCAGTCCAGACAGAGTCGGAGATGGGAACTTGTATTGTATGTGGTGGAAATTTGGTCAACAAACAAGGTTCTGAGACAGGTTGTCTTATTTGTAAAAGCTTTGTGCAGAAACGATCACACAGGCAAGGTGGAGGTTGCAAGTGAGATGAAATGTGAAGTGTCTGTGCTCATATTTAAGTGTCTCTGTGTGGGTTACCTCCTGATCCCAAAACACGCAGAGGGGGGTGTGTGAATGTATTGTTCTGTGTCTGGAACGTTCAAAATGGTTTTGTTATAAATTTCTTGTATTTTAAATGGAAATCAAGACATCTTCCAAATTGATTTTATTTGTATAGCTCATATTTTACAAATCACAATATATCTCATAGGGCTTTACAAAGTGTGACATCCTCTGTTCTTAACCCTCAACAAGATAAATACCCCAAAAAAACTATTTACAGGGGGGAAAAATGAAGAAAACTCGCAAAGAGACACATGTGAGGATCCCTCTCCCAGGACGGACAGATGTGCAATAGATGCCGTGTGTAACTGAGAACATCAGCAAAATAACAATATTTACAACATTGGTACTTCAATTTCACACTGCACCTTTCAGTGTATATAGTCTTAGTTTTGTATTGTATTCCTAACTATTGCACTGCAGAGCTGATCGGTTTCTTCTTGTCCAACACCTTTCATTGTACTGTTGACACTGTGCTAACTTGCATATGACAAATACAACTTTAAACTTGATAAAATAATCCATTTGTAATGGAAAAGTGCATCAATGTTTAGAGTTCAGTGTGTTGTCATAAAAACTCGAATGGTGTTTAGTTTATCCAGTCATGGACTACTGTAAAGGCAGCCTCCGTAGAGAGGACCCACTCTGATGTAAATATAAAGTATTTAAATATACAGGGCCCATTCTAGGGTAAAGAAAACAACAATTTAGATTAAACACACCAGTGTAAACATCACTAGGATTATTTTATATTCAATTTCTACCAGTAGATCAATTTCACCTAAATCTTACACACTGGACCATAAAAGTATTTGTACATTAGAAAATGTCTGCTCGAGATGAAGGGAGCAGCAAAGACAAATGAATGGAGGAGTTATTGTCAGTGATGGTGGAGTGTGTGAGTTTCTAAACGGATGTGGACCGGGCGGAACATTTTCTCCTGCTTGACTTTAATCGATGAGTTGTCCAGGTCTCTGTCGATCTCTGCTGGAGACGCTCCCCCACTGCAACATGTGTTGAATTTCTATCAGGCACCGCGGAGGCCACCTGACGCGACGGCGCTCTGGGTGACGAAGGACCCACAAACGGCGGATCGTCGTCGGCTTCCTGGAGAATCGGAGAAAACAGTTTGAATCAATGAAACTTCATCCAGCAGAAATCAGACGCATCTTATTTAACACACCGGTAAATATGTCGTAGTTTCATTCTGCAACTAGTCCGCGATTAATGGGCGTTGTTTTGAACGCGCAGTTCGTACGATGCTAAGTGAAATGGCTAAAAAAAAAAACAGGATGCGTCATGAAGAAGTGGCGCTTTGTATGAATGGAGGCTCTGCAGCCCGCTGAATACAAGTTAACATCCGGCTGCATGTGCTCTCAGTGGGGCCTTTACACCATTTCCACGCGAAAGTAACACGTCGCGCGATGCTAGCTAGCGCGCAATCTAAAAGTTAACGGTGCAAACATTCGCGAGAGTTCGCTCGCCAAGCTAACGTGGTGTAGTGTCAGTTAGCTAGCGTTAGCAAGGCTCAGCGGTTGCTAGCATGTAAACAGTCATGTTGTGCGTCCCCGCGGTGTTTAGACCCTCTGCTCTCTTCTTATAGCGTCGCTGGGTCGAACTTATTAGTTTGGAAACGATTAGTTAGTTTCTCGGCTACACTTCCTCCTTTCTAGTGTAACTTACTGGTGTTTGTTTAGCCCAATTAAACGGAACCCTGCCACTAGTAACCTGCGCACGTCCACCGCCATATTAGTGTCCTTTACCACAGGAATGTATTTGGTTATATCGTAGTTTTAGTATTGTTTCTCCCTCTCCGTCTCTCCAGTGTTAGCAGGGCCGAGCGCTCAGTTTGCTGCCCCTGAAGGAGCCACAGAGAAGGAGCCATGTTCCTGTACAACATCACCCTGCAGCGCGCCACTGGCATCACACATGCCATCCATGGAAACTTCTCAGGTGAGTTGACCCCAGGATACTTTTCTACACCCTTTCTCCTGTAGCGCTTATATTGTCCGACCTTCTTTTCAGTCAGGGAGTATTTGAATTGCTTGTTGAAGTCTCTGTTTACGTGTCTGGTAGATTGTTCTGTAGTCTGACGGGATATTTGCCTTCTTTTCTGAATGTGTATATTTGGGTTTATTCAGCGGATGCACAGGCCTGTTTATTTTAAGTTTTCAGATGGCTTGGCATTGCTTTTCTTTTATGACTGCACATTAATGGGAAGAACCACAACACTCCTGACTGTAGTATCAAAACACATGTTTTCTCATGGCTTCAGATTTAATGCACGGCCAATAATTCTCTTCTCGTCTTGGGAAACTAAGATGTTTTGCCACGACTGGGGTTTGATGTTTAAAATTTATCGTGATGGTGTCTCATTGTGTGGTCATTCTCTCAGCATTTGGTAGAATTAGAAACACAAAGTCATGGATTTAACTATTTTTATGACTAAATAATTTCATTTGTATGTCGTACCTTATTTATATGCGGTTTATAGAATGTGGCTTTATTTCATGACACGAGGAGCCTTCGGGACAAACTACAGGCTTGGAGAATAGAAAAGACGAATTTAGTTGGAAAAACTGGTGACTTATCTCCTGGGCCTCTTTAATTTGCCCCTGTCTCACACACGAACATGCTGAATACTTAAATGTGTTGTTTCTATTTTGGTAGGAACCAAGCTGCAGGAGATTGTTGTTTCCAGGGGAAAGATCTTGGAAATAATACGTCCAGATGCCAACACGGGAAAGGTGCACACTCTGCTCACAGTGGAGGTGTTTGGCATCATAAGGTCTCTGATGGCATTCAGACTCACAGGAGGAACCAAAGGTTTGTAACCAAGGTTACCGCTGTGCTTGCATGCATGTAACACATCTCTGTTAGGTATTTGTGCTTGCACACATCAGGGCTAAAGAAAAAAAAAAAGGTTACATCACTTGTCAGCTGTTGCAGAAGTTGGCTGGAAAGCTGGAGGCACAAAGCAATCGCATGTTTGAGACTCAAATGTGGAGCAGAGACGAGCCTTGATTGCCAAAATTTACCAAGTAGGGAAATTAGATTAGCCAGATTTGAGATATGGATTTGTTTAGTACTGGCTGTAAGATTTAAAAAACGTATGACACACACACATGCACGTGTTGTAGATATGAGTTTTCATGTCTCTTCTCTGACAACTCTGGAGAAAGATTGAACATCTCTGATCTCAAGTTGTAAACGTGGATTATACAATTACATTTAAAGTGACTATTAAAATCTATTTTTCCTCTATTTTTTATTAATTTCCATGATGTGTATTGATGTTTGTGTTTAGTTAGCCACTGTTTTCGAGGTGGGAAGATTTCTCTCTGATTTCCTTAAATCTAATAATCAAATTTAAATGTTTGATGTAGATTTTTGTAACCTCAGAATAAATGGACGAACTTCAGAATTTGTAGGGAAAGGTTTCCATATTTGTATGTTGTGTATTTTTTTTTTTTATATATATATTTGTTTGTCTGTGTGTTTTTAGATTACATTGTTATCGGAAGTGACAGTGGTCGCATTGTCATCCTGGAATATCATCCATCAAAAAACATGTTTGAGAAGATCCACCAGGAAACATTCGGGAAGAGCGGATGTCGGCGTATTGTTCCCGGACAGTTTCTGGCTGTCGACCCAAAGGGCAGAGCTGTTATGATAGGTACGAATATCTGAAAGTTTACACTTGTGTTTGTCATGAGCAATAAACCCAGAGCAGAAAATCCTAATGGTAGAAAGGAGCATGTAGTGTTTGCATAATACAGTAAATGTATTATAGTTTCACACCATGTCATTGACTATGTTTACCAAAGCGAGTTAGTGCTTGTATGTATTTCTTACAAACACTGAACTGTTGGATCACATTAGTAGAGCACAGAAGAGCCTGGTTGAGCGTTGGTTGAGGCAGATGTGGATTTTTTTTCACTCGCAGGCACGGTTGTACGATTACAAAGCATTATGACACAATTGTTGTAGATATGATGAGTTTTCATGTCTCTTCTCTGACAACTCTGAAGAAAGATTGAACATCTCTGATCTCAACCCAAGTTTACTCACTGTACATTAACATGCTCCTCGGACTCTCCCATTTCCTGAGTTGTGAAGTCGTCGTTCCGACTTCGGTGTGTGTTAATGTTCTTTGAAGTTGGAATGTGGAGAAACATGGATGCTGTTAGCGAAATGTGTTTAGAGCATTTAAACCACACCTTGATACCTGTGTTTCCTTGTCCTGTCTAGGAGCAATCGAGAAACAGAAGCTGGTTTATATTCTGAACAGAGATGCAGCAGCAAGGCTGACCATCTCCTCACCACTGGAAGCACACAAAGCGAACACACTGGTGTACCACGTAGTCGGAGTCGACGTTGGCTTTGAGAATCCCATGTTTGCCTGCTTAGAAATGGACTATGAGGTGAGGTCATGAAAACGCAGCATGAAGAGATTATAAGAACAGACACAGACCTCAAAGATCACAGGCTGCTGCAGATGTGATGAGGGTGTCATGTCTCTTTATCAGTGGAGAAATATTTAACACATTTTTCAAACCTTTTTATTGTCTACCAAAAAATTGAGGTCATCTTCGCACTGTCTCACGCTGTTATTAAGCTACTTTGCCAAACTCTTATCCTGTTATTTCTGTCTGATGTGTCCAGGAAGCTGACAACGACCCAACAGGAGAAGCTGCTGCCAACACACAACAGACTCTCACCTTTTACGAGCTGGACCTCGGCTTAAATCACGTGGTCCGCAAGTACAGCGAGGCTTTGGAAGAGCACGGAAACTTCCTCATCACCGGTAGGTATTTGTGGTGACACACATCAGGGCAAAAACAAAAAAAGGTTACACTTTTCAGCTGTTGCAGGACTGACAAATGTGGACCAGAGAGGAGCCTTGCTGGCCAAAATTCACCAAGTGGGGGAAATGGAAATTAGATTAGACAGAAATATGGATTGGTTTAGTACTGGATTGGTTTTTCACGCACAGGCGTGGCTGTAAGATTAGAAAACCTTATGAGACACACGTGTTGTAGATGTGATGAGTTTTCATGTCTCTTCTCTGACAACTCTGGAGAAAGATTGAACATCTCTGATCTCAGCACAAGTTTCAAGCCCCTCAAACGAAGACTTCTGGAAACTAGTCACACTTAGGTTACACTTTTTAGTCTCGACAGGCAGAAACAGATTTTTGGAAAGGTTGATGCAGACACCCGTGCTACCTACTTATTAATTTCAGTGCTCGGGTTCTTCCCTTATTTGTCACGCTCTGATCACAGATACTGTGGAACAAAACAAATGTCACGAATGGACGACGATTATTTCTGATGCAGAGCTAAATGTTTGTCAAGGCGGATGTTTTTTTAATTTGTTTTAAAATGAAAACATATTTGTGTGGACGTAGCCCAAAACACATTTCAAGAGCAACTTAAAGTAACAAGGGGAAAGATCTGAAAGTAGAAGAATGTGTAAATCATGACTGTTGAAAAGAAACGCACCAACCAACTGCTTGTCTCTGTTCAGTTCCTGGTGGTTCCGATGGGCCCAGTGGAGTTCTGATCTGCTCAGAAAACTACATCACTTACAAGAATTTCGGAGACCAGCCTGACATCCGCTGTCCTATACCACGACGCAGGGTGAGTTGTTAATACAGTACTACATCGTAAAAAAACAATGCTTTATACTGCCACACTCTTTGTGATGTTTTTATAAAGGCTTTGAAAGCTCTAATTGAGATATGTTGTGAGGCAGTTTAACGATTTCTGTTAAAGGGAGTTTTCCCCTGTTTATGTGAAAGCTGTCATGATTTAATTCATCACAATCCATCTGTGTCTGGTAACATTGTTCTCTGTATACACATCTATTTTCATTCTGCTTTTCCCTCCTAATCTGTCCCGTCCTCCAGAATGACTTGGATGACCCGGAGCGTGGCATGATCTTTGTCTGCTCAGCCACCCACAAGACCAAGTCTATGTTCTTCTTCCTGGCCCAGACGGAGCAGGGAGACATCTTCAAGGTTACTCTGGAGACGGATGAAGAAATGGTGAGCGCTGATGGGGAAACAGAAATTGTAATATACAGTATAATACCGTCTCTGATCCCCAGTACTCTAAAAAAAAATGGGATGTAAATGATGGTTAATACTTCTTAGCCTGAAAAGGTATAGCAGTTACATGTATGTTGTTCTAAATAATACTGTGTTGTATCGTAGGTCACAGAAATCCGGCTGAAGTACTTTGACACGATCCCCGTGGCAACAGCCATGTGTGTTCTGAAGACTGGGTTCCTGTTTGTTTCTTCAGAGTTTGGAAACCAGTGAGTTTCGTGCTGTGCATAAGCTTTTGTATTTGTCATGTTGTTAAAGTTTATTTGGCTCCATAAAGAATCGCATGTCTCCCTTTTGTCTCAGATTTCATCCACTCATGTTGTTTTTTCTCTGTTTCCTCTAGTTACCTTTACCAGATTGCTCACCTGGGTGATGATGATGAAGAACCTGAGTTCTCATCTGCGATGCCACTGGAGGAGGGAGACACCTTCTTCTTCCAGCCTCGTCCCCTCAAAAACCTTGTGCTGGTGGATGAACAGGAGAACTTATCACCCATCATGTCCTGTCAGGTGAGTTTTGGTTTATTGGGACAGATTTAGAAAGAGCAAAGAAAGATGGAGGCTCACCGTCTGTTGCTCTTGTTTTTGACAGATTGCTGATTTGGCCAATGAGGATACACCTCAGCTGTATGTGGCCTGCGGACGAGGACCCAGGTCTACTCTCAGGGTCCTTCGTCACGGACTGGAGGTACATACACATACTCTTTGTAAAGATATGCAGGTGCAAGGACAGACAACGCGTCAGTTCTAAAATCTCACAATATGTCTCTGTGTATTTGAAAGGGAACATTGTGTTCCAAGGGAAGTTCTATTTGTTTGTTAGGGTTGTCAAAATAATGCAATAATCTAGATTCACTGAGAGGAATATAATGTTCAACAAGAATTAATTACACTCTGAAATCTCCTAACCCCATATCGGATGCAGGGATGTCATCTGACCTAAGAACATTCAGACTTTACTGTGCCATAAACATATCTGAGGAGGATCATTGAGATGAGGAATCTGTTGCTGATCTCTGAAAAGGGCAAAAATTGACTCTTTGCTCATGCTATTTTTTGACATACTGCAAAGAAAGGAACGTGGTGTATCGTTTGTGCTGCTCTGTGTGGCCCAGCATTAGGAGGGAAAACTAAAATGAAAACCTCAAAAGCACGAACAACAGCATGAAGCTTGAACTCTGCAGGGACATGTTTGGTTTCTGCATCGATGCAGATTCGTCCGCGTCACATTGAAAAACCATTCATTTCCCCACCACCAATCATAAAGGCAAGACACTTTACATCATGAGGTTGAGATCATAAAATATTCTATAGAGAAACCACCAGTTTGATTCAAACTCAGCATGTGAGATGCCTCCAGGTATTAATCACACAGTAACATCATTGAATCGGGTCATTAAAGTATCATGATTAAATATGTGATTAATGATCAACATTAAATTCTCTTAACCCCCTCTCCTCTTCCGTCTCACTCAGGTTTCAGAGATGGCTGTGTCTGAGCTGCCCGGTAACCCCAATGCTGTGTGGACAGTGCGTAGACACGTGGAAGGTAATAACATCACCCCAGCGTTTCACTTTAGGTTAACGTAAACAACCAATTTCTTTAGTTATATTACTATTTTTAAGGTTTTTTGATTGCATGCTAGTTACTGGTTACTGCAAACCATAACATAATTGACACCACTTAACCAAAGACAGCATTTAAGTGATTTCTGGTGGACACAGAAACAAGGTTCAGAGTAAACCGCAGCTTAAGTCAGTTTCACCTTCTTAGGACATCGTAATGGGATTTAAGAAGCCACAAGTTTCAACACATCCTCAATCCTGAACTGCAGCTGAACTAATAACAGCTTCAGCCCCACTAAATTAGTCTGTGTATCCACCTGTCAACATAGGTTCACGGTAATGCTTTAACATTTTCTTGATGGGTTGGTGCCTTTTTTAACATTTAAATCACACAATGTGCCTCGTTACTCCCTCATGTTAAAAAAGTTTCCTCGCTGAATATTGGAGATAAATGCTGATGTTTATTCAGTCTTTTTTAACTGATCTACAGTTCCACTTTACTTTTCAGTGAGGATGTAAAATTGCCACAAACACTGAACTGTAAATTACAGGTTGAACTTGTTAGAGGTAGGATTACTATTACTTCAATTTCAGTAATTAAACTCTTACAGTTGCTGTAACCTTATAATTGTTAAACACGAATTTCCGTGCAGCTGTATCCAAACTGAGCCTGGCTACTTCAGCTCTGTCTGGCTTTAGTGGCGCCAGCTACGCACTGAAAGTGGTGCATTTCCAAGCTGAGTTTGTTTCTCTTCCCAGAACTGTCATCCTCTTTGGGCCTGGGGGAAGATTGTTCGAGTGTCTTGAGTCAAATGTGCATTTTCTTCTGAATAATTTGATAGGCCGTCTGGTTTTCTGGCGTCTGCATTCAACAGGCTGTGTTTTTTTCCTCAGGACAGTATCAAACCTACATTGTTTTTTTCCAGTAAAGCTTCATTTAACTTTGTAAGAATATGCATCGCCATTTAAAGCTTTCATGGTTTCTTTAACTGTAAAATCATACACAACACTGAACCTTGTCTTTAAACAGTCCTGCTTGATTCTCCTGTGGTGGAAAAACGTCATTGTTGTTGGTTTTTAATCTACAAATGAATACATTACATTCAAAGTGAAGGAAGTGAGCGTTGTGTAAAGCCGTGAATTTAGTGGTTTTCTTTTGCTTAAAATGAGGCAAAGCTGACCCCTGACCCACTTGTACATTAAAACATATGCAAGGCCTTAACAGATGTGAAAAACTCTGCTTCTATCACTAGACGAGTTTGATGCCTACATCATTGTGTCTTTCGTCAACGCCACTCTGGTTCTGTCCATTGGAGAGACTGTGGAGGAAGTGACAGATTCTGGGTTTCTGGGAACCACCCCCACCCTGTCCTGCTCACTGCTTGGTGAAGACGCGTTGGTGCAGGTGAGCAAATAATACATTTGAACCGTTTCAACGTATTTTTAGCTTTAACTTTAAGACACACACACAGTAAATAGATGAGACGGAGAAACATGACAATAGACGACATTGAAATTACTGTAAACATTGAGCTGAAATGAAACAACTACACAAAAATGGCGATAAATAACTTAAATTTAAATTTTCTCCTTCTGTTTCTCCACACAGGTTTACCCAGATGGCATCCGCCACATTCGAGCAGACAAGCGTGTGAATGAGTGGAAGACTCCTGGTAAAAAAACCATTGTTCGCTGCGCGGTGAACCAGCGGCAGGTGGTTATCGCCCTCACTGGAGGGGAGCTTGTCTACTTTGAGATGGACCCGGTAAGAAATGAGAATGTGACAACCAATTGACTTGATTGTAACTTAAAAAACTAATATTAAAGACCAAAACTAAATTTGTCTTGGTGACCAGAGAAATGTGATGACTGAGGTGTATAGTATATCAGTTTGCTCTGTGTCTCCTTCGTTTCTCTAGTCTGGCCAGCTGAACGAGTACACAGAGCGGAAAGAGATGTCCGCAGATGTGGTTTGCATGAGCCTGGCTAACGTTCCACCTGGTGAGCAGCGCTCCCGGTTCCTGGCGGTTGGACTGGTCGACAACACTGTTCGAATCATCTCCCTGGACCCTACGGTAAGAACAGTAACACCAGTTAATAAATGAAATACATTTGCAGCACAACAGAGCTCCTTTGTGGATATCATGTTCTCCAGAGAGAAGCTGAAGGCAATGAGAAAGGCTATGTGCCTGCTTGTTGTGACAGTGACCTAAATAGTGAAATAACTGAACATTATATTAGAAATCAGACACTCACTGATCAATTAACCAAATAAAGTGAAACTACTATTATATGTTTTTAATAGGAGAGTTTATTTTCAGTGACATTGTTTTGTATGTTGAATCAGTTTTAACCCTGTGAATCCTTTCACGTTCAGGACTGTCTGCAGCCGTTGAGTATGCAGGCCCTTCCTGCCCAGCCGGAGAGTCTCTGTATTGTAGAGATGGGAGGTGTCGAGAAACAAGATGAGCTTGGAGAAAAGGGAACCATTGGATTCCTCTACCTCAACATTGGACTTCAGGTATTTATCATTCACCAGTCACATCTACTGTATATATAGAACTTGGAGTAACTTTTCATAGCCAATGAATTCATGTTAAATGCAAATATATATCTCACATTAGAGTTGAAACATATCTTTATGGGGCGTTCAGGAAGAATATTAACACTGGCTAATAGAATATCTGCAACATCCGATAACTTCTAGTTATACCAAGTAATTACCTCCATCCAGTACAGTCTACAAGCCTACTAATATGCACTGATTTTAATAGTTCTTGTCTATTTACATTTGTAATCTAATAGTCACTGTTTCTTTGCCCTTTCTCAGAACGGTGTTCTACTGAGAACTGTTCTGGACCCAGTCACCGGTGACCTGTCAGATACACGAACACGCTACCTGGGGTCACGACCTGTCAAACTCTTCAGAGTCAGGATGCAGGGACAGGAAGCTGTACGTGACTCAACATTTACATACAATCAACAGTATGATAATGCAATTGAAACTAAAATACAAAACAGTACATTGTTTGCTTTTGTATTTCATATAATTTGTTAGGAAATCTCAACATAAGTTTAAGCCTTAATATGTGATTTTTGACATTTAATCATAAATCAGGATGAATTGTAGTAAAACTCTATAAAATATAATCTTGCTCATTGACAGGTGCTGGCAATGTCCAGTCGCTCTTGGCTCAGCTACTCGTACCAGTCTCGCTTCCATCTCACCCCTCTGTCATATGAGACTCTGGAGTACGCCTCTGGCTTTGCCTCCGAGCAATGTCCAGAAGGTATAGTGGCCATCTCCACCAACACACTGAGGTATGGATACTTCAACTGCTGTTGGTACATGTCTGCATGTAGAAGAGCTCAGTGGAGATTCGTTAATCTACTGTATCTTCAGAGATTTGCTGTGACTAACTTTCCTCACATCACTATCTGTCTGGCAGAATTTTGGCTTTGGAGAAGTTGGGAGCCGTCTTCAATCAGGTGGCCTTTCCTCTGCAGTGCACTCCCAGAAAGTTTGTTATCCACCCAGAGAGCAATAACCTCATTTTGATCGAGACAGACCACAATGCCTACACAGGAGGCGACCAAAGCTCAGCGAAAGCAGCAGATGGCTGAGGTAAGAAGTGCAAACTAAATAAAACACGATTTGAATAATAACCAAAGATCATTCTCGACTAAAATCATAGAACAGCTGTTCTCTATCACTGAGGGAACTGTGACAGCACCAAATAATCTGCTCTTAAGTGTTTTGTGGGTGCTGGGGAGGATATGTGATCTCCTGGTGACTCTGACGACTCTGCAGCTGTTCATTATTTTCTATGCTTAAATTTGCTGAATTAGTTTTAAGCTGCATCATCGTATGCTTGAAATGCTGTGTTGCCCCTGCAGGAGATGGTGGAGGCTGCTGGTGAGGATGAAAGGGAACTGGCTGCTGAGATGGCCGCTGCCTTCCTCAACGAGAATCTCCCATGAAGCCATCTTCGGTTCGCCTAAAGCTGGAGCTGGGCAGTGGGCCTCAATCGTGCGACTGATCAACCCCATACAGGGCACAACATTGGACCAGGTGCAGCTGGAACAGAACGAAGCCGCTTTCAGGTGAGAAGGACCAAGGTCACAGATCCAGGTTTCTTACAGGGTCATGTTTAATTCTGAGAAGAAGCAGAACATTTATTACCATGAAGGAAGGAAAGATGGCATTTAACACCGGGTCCATCCTCCTCTTTAATAGATGGTGGTGTTTGATTATACAAGGGTTTAGTGAAGCTTTAAATGTTATATATAATGTTGCTGAACCTGTAGGATCCTCAAATACATAGTTTTGTTTTGAGAAAATGCTGCTTTAGCCAAATGTCATCAATCTTAGATATTTACTTACTTATTCTAGGTTTTGTTTGATTATTTGCTGGAAAGAAATTCTCACTCTTTTTCTTTTTTTTTTGTCATTTCTATGTGTTTGATATTTTTCAGTGTTGCAGTGTGTCGCTTCCCCAACACGGGAGATGACTGGTATGTTCTGGTTGGTGTAGCCAGAGACATGATTCTCAACCCCAGATCGGCGGCCGGGGGCTTTATCTACACCTACAGGCTCACTGGTGGCGGGGAGAAGCTGGAGTTTGTGCACAAGGTGGGTTTAACTGACACTTCAGTGGTTTTGAATGAATGTACTCCTTCCTTTGAATCCTTCCTTCCCTCTCCCGCCTTCTTTCCTCATTGCTGATTGTTAAATGGTTTTAGCTGCATTTCTTTGTTTTCTTATTAGATATTATACCTTTCAGGCAGAAGATTTTTACCAAGGCGCATCTTTAAATTCTCCTGCAGATTAATTTTTGCAGATTTATAGCCGCTGATTTACTGCAAACTTTGAAATTGTCCATTGAAAATTATTTAACATCACTTTTCAAGCCCAAAAGTCAAGCTGTTATAATTTGAGCTCATCCTGTTGTCCTTTCTTTGCCTGTAGGTGGCGACCTCTGACTTGTTTGTTTATTGTGCATCACCTAACTGCTGCTGTCTCTTATGTGACATGCAGCTCAGTGCTTTTGACTGAGGCTGGGTAAAGTTACACTTGTGGAGAGACGGTGTTCAATTAATGAAACGGGAGATAAAAGGTTACTGTTTGAGATGGCTGCTGGGATAGGGATTGGTCATAAGGGAGGAGTTCAATGCTCTAAGTGCAACAGGCAGAACTGAGAAGAGTTTCAGTTACACCAAACACAGATGTCACTGCTCCTGGCGCCACGCACTTCTCCCAAGGCATTCCCCCAGAAACTCAAGCAGGGTGGCGGTCATCAGCCCACATGCATTTGTTACCTGATGTGGATCAGGGTTAGTGGTGTCTTGCACCGTGGTGTCAACCACTACTTTTCATATTAGAGGGGTTTCCCAACCCCTTAACCAGACTGGATGTTTTTAGAGAAGTCTAATCTGTTACTCATGCACTACACTGGTGTATCGTAAGGAGAGGGCTATGTTTATATTCTAAAGAACATTTGCTGGACTTCGATTCCCGTTATCAAAGGAGGATCTGAACCCTTCTGTCTAAAGCTGTGTTTAGTAAGACAAGCTATTCTACAAAGCTTCCTCCAAATGTAAATTCTCCTGAAACCTGCCCAATATAATTTGGCAATGTGTTTTATTAACCCTATGTTTTGATTGGCAGACCCCAGTAGAAGATGTGCCTTTGGCCATTGCTCCATTCCAGGGACGAATTCTGGTGGGAGTTGGTAAACTCCTTAGAATCTATGACCTCGGCAAAAAGAAGCTGCTGCGCAAGTGTGAAAACAAGGTAAGCCACAGTAAAGCTGCTAAATACACAAAGGCACATTTCTGCATGTCTGTAATCATGTGTCTTGGATTAAAGGAGGTTTTGGACAAGTTGCCGTCTTTCAAAAATTTTATAATTTCCAATTATTACATACCTATTTTCCTGGCTCAAAATGAAGTGGATTATGTGCACACGCGTTCATGTGTATAGTTCCTTCAACTGACCTCTTTTATAAGCAACATATTTTAATTATATGATCAAATAAGATATAATTTTTGGTCGTGAATTGTGCAGATGAAGTTAATGGCTTTCACGTTCAACTTCTTTAACGGGAAAGCCATTCACAGTATCACAGACTGTGGATAAAGATGGACAATGTATCTCCATCTATCCAGAAATTAAGCAAAATCTCCTGAATACAAACTTCGCCAACTTGTTGGGGGATGGAGATGGGCCATTAACATGGAGGAGGTGGGGTTTATGACTTTTAGTGGGAATGAATCTAGATGCTCATCCATCTTTATATACAGCTTTTGCACAATGTACCTGCTTAGTGTGTTTTTAAACTAACATAACAATGTGTACTTTGTTGTTCTCCTCCACTGTAGCACGTACCCAACCTGGTGTCTAGTATCCACACCATCGGCCAGCGAGTGATTGTCACTGACGTCCAGGAGAGTCTGTTCTGGGTTCGGTATCGACGTAACGAGAACCAGCTCATTATCTTCGCCGATGACACGTATCCCCGCTGGGTGACGACGGCCTGTCTCCTTGACTATGACACCATGGCCTCTGCCGACAAGTTTGGGAACATCAGCATCGTAAGTACAGGGACGAGGATTGTTAGTTATGTGTATGTCTAACTTGGTGGAATCGTTTAGAAGTGTCACCCTTTAACTGAAAGACAAAACACTTCAGTATGTGATGTCAGCGGAACAACTCTCCGGGTTCCCATGAGATGTGGAAGTTTTGTAATATTAAATAACCTTGATCCATGTTTAAGAAGGTCCGGTACCCCTGCACAATTTCACAATAAGAAATACAGAAAATATCAAACCCAATCAAAGCAAAAATGATATCCCTAAGTTCTGTGGGATAATAAGAGAAGAGAAATACATCAAATTTTTTTATTTCCTTTACCAGGTGCGTCTTCCCCCCAACACCAGCGACGACGTGGATGAAGACCCCACAGGAAACAAAGCCTTATGGGACAGAGGCCTCCTCAATGGAGCGTCACAGAAGGTAGAACTCACAAAATTCTTCTTCTTGTAGAAGGTTTCTGCTGAACTTCATTCTGTGCATTTGTTTAGTCTTAGTCAAGAGAAGAATGATGGTCACTGTGACTTAAAACATTCACTTTTTTCTCACCTCATTATTTTGTAGACTTAATTTCAAATGGATTAAACGGATCATTAGTCTTTCCCGCCCTGCTGCTGACAGGCGCCACCACCTTTCACTGTAGGGCTGGTACAAGTAGTGCCGGGTGTTTGCCAGACAATTTATTCCCAAGTGGTTTCTATCAAGACCTGATCGGAGAGAACTTCTGACACTCTCTTAGATTGACCATTGGATTCGTGGTCACCTCCCGATCAAAGCTTTTCTTGCCTGCTTTGTTGGTTATGCTCGATGACCAACACACCAGAGTCCTGGTTAGGGATTGGTTAGTTTGATAGTAAACCCAACGCTAGACTGGACCGGCCCAACAGACACTCCCAAGTGAGAATGAGTTTATTACATTCCGCTCACTTGGTGGCAGTTATACACCTCCTGAGCTGGTTCAACGACTAATGGCACTAATTAAAAAGCAGAGTGTGAAGCAACACCACAAACAGAACAGCTGAGTGATGCATGTTTTTATTTATCACAACAACCAATCAACTAGGCTACTTTTCAATTTCCTAGAAGCTATCGTAATGACGAATGGCAGTTGAGGGGGTTTGAATGAAATCAAACCTGTTTAGGCTCCTACTCAGGAAGGGATTAGCGAAACCTGCCATACATCGAAGGGTCTGAATACTTTTACTTGATGAGTTAGGTTTTGATTTAAGAAATTTACAATTTTACTATTAAGATTAAAGTGAATTGTCTGAATCCGTTGTGAAGTAAATGTATAAAAGAGCACAAGAGAGTTCTAGTGGTTAAATGAGTTGCTTCAGGCGTCGACGTGTTTCAGGAAGAAAAACTGCCGCTGTTGAGGTTGAACATGTGAAATGATTCAGGTCAAACTGCTTCTACAGCTGAAATCTCAGTATTACGCTGCGCTCTGTCCTGATACACTCATCTGCCTCCTCCACTGCTCAGACCTCAGCCGCAGACACAACACACATGCTCTCACACAAACTGCACAACACTGCAAACCACAAGTTTAACCTACTCGCAAATGCAACACAACTCACATACACAGCATCACATATCCCACATTTCAAGCCTGGTCAGAAACTGTTTAGGTAGCAGATCAACTGGGAAAGTCCCTATAATTCAAACATTATGAGTTGGTCCCAGTTGCCTTTATGACGGTGTTTGTCCGCTATTTCTGCCTGAGCGCACATTGACAATTTTATTTGAATGTGGAAATGTACCGTCTGTTTTTAGATGCTGCTGTGGTTGCCTGGATTTTTCCTTTATTCAGAAGTGTGTGTGTGTGTGTTTTTGTTTTTTCACATCAGGCTGATTGAACTTAATAAACTATTCGTGTCTTGGCTAAATGCCATCTTACATTAGATTAGATGCATTCCTCAGTTACTTGATTAATGTATCTCGAAAGATCAAGAATGCACAGCTGTCTGTCGAGCAAAATGAAAGGGCCGACTGTCCTAACCCCCAAAAGTCGGTGTGTGAGGAGGATTTCTGTCACGATGTTTCCAACCATCTCTCGTTTTTATTCAGCGTAAGATTTTCATTGGCTCGTCAAATTTCACACACTTTGATTGTCTAAACATGTTCTGCACATATTTAAAGTCAAACATTCACCTAAACCACACAGGGATTCACCTACAGTATGTGGGACAGAAGTTGGTTTTAAATTACGTTTCAGTTTGGATTTTATTCTCTACTTCACCTTTATCTTCAGTTATCTTGAAGTGGAAGTAATTCTGGGACTCATATTCCTTCACATCTGTCCTACATTCTTCTTAAATGTCCTTCCATGGTCTTCAAAAAGATTTAAATTTAACTGGTTGAAACCTGCAAAAACTGTATTTATGCACATAAAACTGTTAAAACCTTTTTTATTTAAACTGTCATTAACTGGCCCCTGTTCTTTATTTAACAGCTTTGCACTTGCTCAAAATATTTTAACTACAACTCATGTTAGACAGCACTTAGGCTCTTTGTTGAATAAGGAGAGAAAATGTTATGGAAGTTTCATTCAGGCGCTAAATCACTGCAGATGTTTTTACTCGGGCCAATAAACAGGGAATGGATTCTTCCTGCTCTGGAGTTTTATGAAATGGATCAATTTCACAGAGCAGCACAATCTAACTGAGTGCTGATCAAACAGGGACAATACAATCAAATATGAAGTTTTGCTGCTCACTAGATCAATTTCCCACGTATTAGTCATATTTAATCAAATAAGATGAATTGGTATTGATTTCTGTGACTCCACATAATTTTTCAGAGATTCTAGTAAGCTACCGGAGTAGCAGTGTCTATCACTTCGTCCGGACTTAAACAACTTGTGAGCTGTTGGATTGGTTTGCATCAAATTCTGCACAGATATTCATTGTCAGCCAGAGGATGCATCCTTTAGAGCAAAATGTCCTGACAGCCGCTGGATGAGTCTTGTGCAATGTGGTCGTGGTCCCCGCAGGATGAACTGCAGTAACTTCAGTGACCTCTGCTGTTTGTGTGAGAGGTAGCATGTAATCGCATTAAGATATCGACGTCAGCATGTTGGCTTGGCTCAGAATGTTTCTTTGTCTGGCCTCACTGAGCCTCATTCACAGGCACAGCCCTCAGGTTTCACCCTGAATGTTAACACGCTGTGTTGAGTCCCCTGAGAATAAAAGGATATTGGTGATGACCACAGCAGTAAAATAATATACATGACTTTTGTCAGTGTGCAGTTGTCTATATCAATTCTCAAACGGGTCCATTTATTCCCTCTGGGGAGATGACTGTGCTCTTTTCATTCAGACCTGTTTCTCATGAGAGGAGGCTGTGTTCTGTAACTGCATCGTCGCCTTGGATCTGGGACACTGAACTTATTTTTAGTTTGCCCGTGCTTTTCTGGTCCCATGGTGTCGGTGTAAGCGTCATGCACGTCCTTACAATAATACAGTTTGTTGAGTGCGGCCCAATGCCATCTTTGTTTTCAAGGTTCGTCCTGATTGTTGCATCTAATTATTGGTTAAGCAGTATTTCTTTGATTGTTATTGGATTAGGTCTGACCATCCGGTGCGGGGGGGGGGGTGCAGAAATTTGACACACATACATATATAATTATATCAGATGTCCTGTGTCACATTTCTTAAGTGAGCTCCTTGTTTCCCGTGCTGTATATTTATGTATGTACGTACAGTGTGTATAAAGGCTTTTTAATTATTTTTGGCCCGTACCCCATAAAGACAAATTGACAACAGAATTTAGAAGATTTTTATTAGAAGCAATGACCTTGGCCTGACATGCAGCCAGGCGGGAATGTGTTTTATTTATAATTACAACAATAATACATTCTTTTAAAAATGAATTGCTGTCATGAGAATCATCTTTATGTATTTCATAGTTGGTTTCTATGTATTGATTGTATGCAGCCCAGAGGCTAGAGGTTCCCCCGATTCAGAAACCTCCGATTTCCACCACAGGCACTTTCTCCAGGAACCTTTGTGTTTCCACCGCAGGGACCAGGGTCTAAATTAAGTTCAGGGAAAATCTTTCTACCCCCAGAAGTCCCTGCTCGGGGGTGGTACTTTACAAAAATCACTTATGGGGTGTAATTGATTAGCTATTTTAGTGTTCCATCCTTGTTCTGTCTTTTAAAACATTGAAATATTTTGTGTTGCGTGTCCATAAACCCTAATCCAGCAACAAAACTTATAGTTCTCCCCCCCGCTGTCTCTCTCCAGGCTGAGGTGATCGTCAACTACCACGTAGGTGAGACCGTGTTGTCGCTGCAGAAAACCACTCTGATCCCCGGAGGTTCAGAGTCCCTGGTGTACACCACGCTGTCTGGAGGCATCGGCATATTGGTCCCGTTCACCTCACATGAGGTAAGACGCACTGATTCCACACACATGCACAAGTTGTAAGATTCTAAATCATCGTTGTGGCCCTGAAAAGTCTCATTGGATAAAACATTTAATTAACTAGATAACTAAGAATTTGTCCATTGCCCTTATCCTTATTTTCCAGTTCTCTTAATCTTCTTTATTGTCTCTGCTACTTTTCTCCAGGATCATGACTTTTTCCAGCATTTAGAGATGCACATGCGCTCAGAGTTCCCTCCACTCTGCGGTAGAGACCATCTCAGCTTCAGATCCTACTACTTCCCTGTTAAGGTTGGTATCTGTTGTTAAAGTTAATTAGGTGTTGGTTGTTGGAGCTGAGCCCGTTTCCTTTGGGAGGATACGGGAGGTGTCCTCACAATTATACAAACTACTGAGTGAGTTTGTGAAGAGAAACTAACAAATGAATGAATCCTTCTTGATCCAGAATGTGATCGATGGAGACCTGTGCGAGCAGTTTAACAGCATGGACCCTCACAAGCAGAAGAGTGTGGCAGAGGAGCTGGACCGGACCCCCCCAGAGGTCTCCAAGAAGCTGGAGGATATTCGCACTCGTTACGCCTTCTAATCGTACACGCTCCCCCCCTCCCCCCCTCCTTTTTATTGTCCATCACACCTACTGGGACTCAGGACACAGATTGATGGAGACGTGTAGATGGCCGTGTACCTTGTAACATGAAATCGTGCACGATGTCAGATGCTTGTAAATCCCTCACATCGCACAGATATAACATAACACTCAAAGATTCATGTGCAGGAACCGTCACCGTCACAGCGACGTGATCAGAAATCTTTTCTCACACACAAACTCACGTACTGAGAATTTTGTGGCTGTTTTTTTATTACACCTCTGTGCAGTGACGCACACGAAGCCACAGTTTCACAGATTTAAGGCAGGAAATCCCTCAACATCACGTACCGACAACCTTCACACAAACACACACTCAGGAGTGTGAACAGAATTCACACGCACTCATGCATAAGTCATCTGCCCATTTCGAGAACATGCATACTGAACGCAAATCCGCCGTCATCTGCGAGCGAGTGAAGACTAGCTCACACAAAGTAGAGTCCTCCATCTCTGGTTTTCAGCTAAATATCTTTTTGTATGGGGTGATTATTTGAATGTGTATTGATTTAGAATGAACTGTGATGATGCAGTTCGCCTCAGCCCCCGGCCCGACCCGGGTCTTTAGCCGTCGCCCGGATCGTTCAAGCGTATTGCTCAGATTGCAGCTGCGAACCAAACGGCGACCGACCTCTAACTAAGTCGAAGCCGCGGATGAAGCGTCGCCTTCCTGTGGCATTAGACGCCCGGTGAACTCAGACTAAATAAGTGGGTGGAAGAATACTGAAGGTTTGCACTGGGTGTTGTTCCTCTCAGTCCAGTAAATTCCCAACCTCAGCCACAGACATTACATTCCACAGTAGTCACTGAATTTAGGGGTTTGTGGGCCTGGGGCAGTGGTCTGTTTTGTAAATAAAGATGTTTTTTTGTACTTTATAACGCCAAGTGTTTGTATATCATTTCATGCCCCTGTGTGTGTGTGGGCAGGACAATCACACACAGGCTTCATGACTACAGGACATCTGTCTCAGCCTGCGAACACGGTACAGGACAAGTGATGTGATTGAATGTTCCTGCCAACAGATGTAACCTGGTTTCTGTGGGGTCTGAAGAAGTCTTCATACAGTCATCTGAAATTATCCAATTCATGTGTACTGGATTTTATGTGTCAGGGTAAATCTTAAATAAGTTATCGTTCAATTAACACTTCTGTCTTGCTTTAATATTGTTTTTCAAGAGAGGTTTTAGCAACATGCGTAGTTTGTATGTCTTTGACAAATAGTCTAGTTTCAGAGATAACCCAGTGTTTTATTCCACTCGCCTATTTACACCATATCTCTAATTACAGGGAAGTGTGACTCATTCCAGGAATCTGATATTCCCTCATATCTGTTGTACTGATGTGGATTTAAACTTGATTCATCATATTCTTAAAAAGTCTTTAAGTTGAAAGAAGGATTTTTGTAGCAACCTGCAGAATCCCAATCAGTGGTGGGATGTAACAAAGTACATTTACCCTCTTACTGTAGTTGGGTACATTTTCTGCATATATCTGTACTTAGTTTTGGGTTTTCAGGTACTTTTAACTTTTACTCAGCAAGTATCTACTTTCTACTCCACTACATTTTACAAAGCATTTTTATATCTTTTTTATTTTAATTGTTTAGAAGTAATAACGAGAGGGGAATTAGATCCACTGATCCAATCAGAGCGGTCGGGTAACATTAGAAGAAACACCTGAAATGGATTCAGAGGCAGAGACTCCAGAGACCGTTGCCTCATGCAAAAGGTTACACTGTGAGTACTTACAAGTTTTCATACTCATATTTTTAAACAGGTACTTACTTGCTATTAGTCAAGTAGGAAAGTACTGGTACTTTTACTGGAGTTAATTTTTTTTCTATTTATTTAAACTTTAATTGTTTGAGACTTTCGTCCACCACTGAACCTGAGTCATCAGTGACTCATTTAGTATCTGTGTAATAAGTGTGAATACAGCTTGTGGTTCCACTGGCCGAGCAGTGAGGCAGAGGGGAACAGATGCTTCAGCCCAAAATCTTCTACCAGTTCCTATAAAGCTCACGCGTTACTTCTCGGTTATGGTTTCGTTGTCATGGGCGCTTGTTTACAAAGTACCCACCCGCGCTTTGAGGTGTTGGAACACATCTGTAAAGCTAAGACCACATTTAAATGGAACAATCTTTTCAACAATTAAAAACCCTTTCAATAAAACAACACTTACAATTTAAAGTACTTTTTTAATTTAAGATTTCAACTTTTCCCAGATTTGCAGCGAGTTCAGTGACATTTTGGTCCATCACCTGTTCTCCCACTCGTCACGAGAGGTGAATGCATTTGTTCACTTTTCCTGTCTCTTTTGTGATGAAATGATATTTGTTTGACAGCCCTTTACCTCCATGTGCAGTGTTTTACACGAGGCGCCCTCTCCGTGGCCGGTGGTGTGCTCAGGATGCGTGATTTGTACACTGAGCTGCAGTAAACCCCTCCCCTCTGGTCTGGTACCTCTGCACAGGCGATGGGAATTTGCCTCTGTGGGAGAAAAGCACAGAACTTTGCCAGACTAAACTTTCCCTCTCAGAACAATGGCACTGTAGAGTCGAACAAAAGTGTAACCACCAGCTTTTAAAAATAAGTGAAGGAGGACAGAATAGTTCCCTATGGCGAGTTCCTAATTAGAGGGTCGGCATTAGAGAAACCTCTGGATCTGTGAAAATGTCCGACCTAATGAAAATCACTGGTTTCACATTGTCCTGCACCAATGACTTTATCCTGGAGAGTATCATGGACTTTAGAGTGGCCTGTGACACAGGGATTTTTCACTCAAATAAGAAAAATATACATTAACAAGAATATTACATTTCAGTGGGTTTGCCCTTACTGACAGAGCAACTGACATTGACCTGCTCACTTCAACTCTGTCAGTGTGTGTCTGGACTCTGCTCAGTGATTTGAATTGAATTGAATCTAAATCTGGAACTCTCCGTCACTGTGGCTCTTTCCAGTGGCAGGATGTTCCTGATATCATGTCAAAAAACATCTGATAACAGCGTATTTGACCTTAAACAAGGATACTTTAAAATCTGGTTGTCAAGGAGAGACGTATTTAATGAGAGCTGGGGGTTCGGTTACTTTTTTTCTTTCCCAAACATATTACAAATTAAAATAAATGATTGAAAGTTGAATTTGAAAGTCCAGCGTCATTTTAAAACTAAACCTAAAGTTCTTTTACTTGTTTCTTTTTCTTTTAGCTTGTTGCCCAAATCAAACAGTGAGGAAAAATGTAAGATAATAATAGAAGAAGTAAAAAGAAGTCATATAAAACTAGAGGGGTGATCTCCTGGATCCGCCCCAAAATTGATGGGGTTCTTCCATCATGTTTCCAGTCAGTAGCGTTTTTTATACGCTGATACAAACAGCACCAACTCCACATGAGCTACGTTCTCGGCATAAACTACGAAACCTTGTAGTTTGACCTGAAAGCAGAAGGATCTCAGTGTCAAAGTGCCTGAGGGGGTGCCTGATGGTCCAGAGCTCGGGACACAGACCACTGGGGGGTGTACAATGGAGCTCAGACCCCTAAAATTCAAATGACACACTCATAGATATCAGTCACCAAAATATGGGTGATTTTGTTCATTAAGATCCATGAATTATTCCTGGGAAGCTGATGAAAATGTCAAGTTAAGTGTAGTTTGTGTGTAATCACAAGAAAACAACAACCAGCAAACAAACAGAGGTAGAGATACAGAGATAAAGGTATTACAATTCCTCCAAAATAATAAAATAAAAACCAGACGTGCTTTCTGCCGCGTTGTGAGAGCGGAGTTGGGCCGTGACGACGTGCGAGAGCAGCCTCGTCCACAATGTGTCTGTTTTTAGAGGTAACACAATACTTGTGGTTACACGACTGTCAAAAGGGAACTTTCCTGACCTTGTCCCTGCAGCTTCATGACTCACGTTGCCGCCTCCTTTTCACACATGACCCCCACACGGCAAACGACTCATTACTATGTCACAGGTTGTTTGCGAACGCAGCGTCGCAAAGCCAGCGGCCGGCTGATGTTCATGGTCGTGACCCCGGGGTGAGAGTGGCAGATGTCACACTGCTTTCCGCCGACACTTGAGTCGTCTTCCGGACGTTGCAGCCTCTTGTTTTACTTCCACCGCATGTTGCAGCTTCTGAATTGCATAACTTGAGTGTGATGAAAGAATGTGTTGCCACCTCTGAGCTTGTTTGGGTTATTGCGTGAAGCTGTTGCAGAAGGAAAACTATTTTTGTCATTTTAGATTTTACTCTCAGAAAGTAATGCAAATCGATGTTTATTTATATGAAAGGAACAATGCACGTTATAGTCAACATGCAAACCGAGGTCCAACGTGTAAATGTGCCAGATTGAGACACTTTTCATCTGCAGCCTCGTCACAGGTTAAAGGTGAAAAACATGTCACATACACACATGCATGAAAAACGCAGAAGTACAAACATAGACTATGAACGTAAACAATTAACTACATAACTGTTTACAGTGGTGAATAAGATTGACCTTCATGAGCCTCAGCACATGGATATATGAGTCTATCACAACAATATCCTCGTGCATGGGAACAGTCAAACCAAAAAGCTTTTAGTACGTTCGAGACAATTCCGATTGAAACCATCTGAATTTGTCAGTTTGTTATTATCAAGAAGAGAGAGTCTCAAGGTTCATCGGATCCCAGTGCCAGAGACACGATGCCGTCTCCAAACACACATCTAATCTCATGCATTCCAATTCTTTAGGGTTTCAGAAGTAGAAATGATTAGTTAAGGTAGGAAAGGTACATAAATGCTAAAACAACAATAACTTTATTTGTGTAGCACTTGCATCTAAACAAGGTGCTTCGCAAAAATGAAAATAAATGAGGATATTAGGGAAACTATTCAATTCAGTTTGATGTGCCAAATCATAAGCTCAAAGACGAGACCTTAAGAAGATAAGTAATAACTAATTAGATCCATAAAACAATAACATCATATACATGATTCATTATTGATCATTGTTTTAAAAAAGTAGTTAATAGTTGTAATTATGGTGTGTGTCTGCTCATGTCGAGTTTAGAATACATGTTATTTTATTATGAAATACCATAACAGAAGAATTACCATAATGGGAAATAGAAGATTTTGATGTTTGACCTGTGGACGGACGAGTGGCGTGACAAGTTCTCTCACACTAAAAGTTTAAATGAATCTGACACCTGTAAAGTAAGTATCAAGCAGGAACATGACCTGAGGGGAATTCCTCATATTTCTTTAACTCTAAGTAGAGATTTTACATCTGTAAGTATTCACCGGTGTCGGCAAAGAACAAAATGCTCACATGTAGTTTTTTTTGGGGTGATGGCTGCTCACTGGGTTTTCATGTTCCTGCTGTTTTCTGACAGGAGACTGAAGTGTAGCTCTGATGAAAGTTCAACCACAGGAGGATTTGACCTTTAGTGACATTCATGCCACATGTGGAACTCCACTCTGCCTTGAATTGAAATCAAGAGCGACAGATTATGTTCAATTTATAAATAGATTTTTATTTATCATGAAACAAATATTCACGTGAATACCTTGTGAAAAAGATGTAATTTTAGGAAACATTAAAACTCACTATGAAATGTTTAATCAGCTCCCATCATCAAAGACGACAGCTGCTTCTACGTATTCTACGTTCATGTCGGAATTACCGCGTCCACGTTTCCACCACATTCCGACTTCAAAGCGCGCAAACACGCTGAAGTCGGACCAATAACTTCTCACCTGGGAAAATGATACCCTCTGTGTGGACACCTAAACACTTAAAACGCAGTCAAGAAATGTTTGCTATGTAAAACACGTCAGTCTCTAGCTTGTAATTCCCTGTGGGACATAAGTCATACATTTCTCCCGCTTGGTGAAAAGAGCAACAAACATGCCCTGAGATGCTTCTGTCTCTGGAACACGTCCATAAATGTTGTCGTCCTTTCCACTTGGAGGTGTCAAGTCCTCCTCGTGCTCGCCTGCTGGCTCCTTCAGCTCATTGGGGGTCTGGGACCGACTAGTAAACTGCTCGTGATGGTGCCTCGGCCTTTGCCCCTGTGCATGCTGGGAATGGCTCCAACCCCCCATGTAGAGAAAGTAGAATTTACAAGAGGTGGACCCCCCCCCCGACTTCACACCTTCACACCTTCTCCTCATATCTTCACACCTTCTCCTCATATCTCATCACGTTTATCTTTTCTTTTGTACTCTTGGATTTGTGAACATCTTGGCCAACTGTCCAGTGAAGTGTTAGTCAGATACACACCACGCACCACGAGCCACCTGGCTTTAATAAACTCAACATCCATTTAATAACAACAATATATATTTTTTAGTGTCCATCAGCTCGTTTACCAACGTTCGTACAAGTGACACAACTGACAGCAATTGTCCAAAGATAAATGTGTTTGATGTACTGAAGTGTAGGCAGCCATGAAAATCAACTTGAAACCGGTAATCAAGCATAAGATGTTTAGAGCGGTATGTCAAGTGAGTTCCTGTCTGAAGGTTATTATCAATCAGCCACAACCTCTGTGTAGAAAGTACATTCTCTGTATATCAACTGCATGTGTTCTGTATGAAAGTATGTTATCTCTCTTCTTGGATTGATTTAATTTCATTCTCTGTAGTTTGAATATATTTTGTCATGTGTAAAGAGCACAGGCCAGATCTGCTCTATATGAAAAGAGCTCTGACATAACTTGTGTTGTGATTTGGTGCTTTACTTTATTTCATTTTACTTTGCTTTACTTTACTTTATTTCATTTTACTTTGCTTTACTTTTCTTTATTTACATTATATTACTTTCCAATGTACTTTACACTATATACACATTTCTTCCTACGTTACGTTACTTTACACTTAACTTTACAGCTTTCTTTACTTCACTTCATTTAATGTACTTTTACTTTACACTTTACTGTACATACTAGAGTAGTATCATGAGAGAGTTTTACTATCAGAGAGTAGTAAGTTCTCTGTGAATTCTTGAGACTGGATGAGAAATAACCTGCTGTGGTTGGACCTCCTCTTTGCTTCTGTTTCCCTGTGGGATAGTTGCCTGTGTTGATGTTTCTTTGTCAGCTTTGATCAGATTATGTGACCTTCTCGTTACGTTATCACAGCCCCTGGTGGCAAGTTCAACACATCTCTGACCTCAGATGAGAATGTGCATTTGGGTCATAGGGGTAAAAGTCCTTCAAACTCGGGCATGTCAATTAATGTTTACTTCTTGTCCGGTAGAAAAGTGATGTTTGAAGTGTTCTGGAGAAGAATTGCTCGCCCATAAAACGTCATAGTTGACACCAAATTTTAAGTGACGGTCATCAAAGATGTCAAAAGTCAACTTTCTGTCAATAAAATGAAAGACAAGCGGAGAGAAACAGATGTCTGCATTCATTATGTTTGTCTCACTGCACCTCACTTTAAACAGAAGAGTCTGTCTGACAACTTCAGTAACCTGAGACCTGACCCCCCGAAAGACCCAAACAGACAGAGTGACAGACCTTTATTGAAAAAACACTGACACAGTGAACAGTAACTCCTCCATCTTATAGAATCTGCCTCCAGTTCTTTGATTCTGCTTTAAGACCTTTTGCAATTAATTCCAAGACGCAGGTGCAGAATAAGCAAAAGCCCTTTTCCGGATTTCTGTGCAGACATTAGGAACAGAGAGTGAAAAGAAGTTCTGAGAACGCAGAGGAAAATGCCCAATACATTTCTGTGTAATGCAGACACACACGTAATGAGGGTTAAGGTAAAGTTGTACCAGAGCCTGCGGGTGGTCAGAGGAGGCCATGCTACGTGAAGTGTAACTCACTGTGATGAGTCAAGGTTTTGTTTGTAATAAATCTCAGGGAGGCATGGTGGGCTGAGGTACACTAATCAAGTACACATGAAAAAGTTGCAGCAACTAGTCACTTTCTTACATTAAAGGAAAAATTAAATCTATTTCTCAATTAAAAAAAACATTTTTAGTCTCAGCTTTTTCAACAGGTGCTGCACAAAGTGAGGGACTCCTCAGCATAATTTTTGTAGCATCAATCAATCATCCCTGTGTGTGAACCTTTCCTAATGTGTTGCACATGGACCTGTGAGCTCAGGGTCACAAGCACATGTACTGCTGGCAAACAAATTAGGTGATGCCTGGTGTGTGTAAAATTTATTTTTAACTGAATTGGAGAGGCAGCGAGTTACCTAAAATAGAATCAGATTTTTTAAATAATCCAACGTGCTTCAGCAGTAACTACTTAGCAGGTAATTAGTGGTCGGAGACAGTTCACCCTTTGAGGGAAGAATGGCACAATATTTTCTTCATTTATTTTGGTGGAAGGAATGAAAGGCTGACCACCAGTATTTGCTGATTTGCAGGGACTTGTGGGCAGGATCTTTTTTTCTCCAAACCAAAGTCTAAAAATCCAACTTGTTGATGCATGAAACGTTTTGTTTTTCTGCAGAATAAAGGTGATTTAGTTTGTCCCTGTGTGAGAAATGCAAGTGAAGACAGCGTGCACGTCTGATGTGGACAAACATGCAGGCAATGAAGCGGCATCAGGAACAGGGTAAAAATAAAAAACTCACAAGACAAATATGTGCAAAATACGTATTTGAATTAGACGAGGGTGTTTTAACGACAGCAACAGAGAAAGCCTGCGTCTCTTGAATCAGGATGAGTCTCTATGTTGGTCCATCTATCTGTCTCTCTGTCCATCTCTCTGTCTGTCTGTCTGTCTGTCCATCTGTCCGTCTCTCTCTCTCTCCATCTGTCCGTCTCTCTCTGTCTGTCCATTGTTACTCAACATCTTTCATACGTGACATTTTGTGACATTTGACCTTTCTTCTTCATTGATCTCATCTCATCTGGCGTCAGTTTCCAGTGAAGTCAGTTTGTCTTTGATGGGCCGACGTGCGGCTCCTCTGAATGTGGAACACTTCCGCAGAAATCCTGCATCTGTTTGTCTTGATGCGGTGCCAGACTTCCCCTTTGCAGTAGAAAAATGACCTCCCCCCCCCCCCCCCCCCCCCCCCCTCACAAGTGGAGCTTCATTTATCGTTCAAAATGTCTCACCAATGAAGAATTTGAATTGTTTTCCTGAGACGCCTCGGCGGGGAGGGAGTGCAAGCATGCTGTAAGTCAGAGGTCAGAACCATCCGGGCGCTGCAAGGAATCCTGGGAAACAGACTCGACCATGTGTGAAGGCTGGTTTCTCAATAGTAGACGCTGAAAACAGTTGAGTCAGAAGTGGCAGAATCTGTGTGTGTGGATGATCCTGCACTGAAAACAAACTGTTACTCACTTACACATGCAAATTTACGTCGAAACACACAAGATGCACCAATGCACAAATGAAAGATGACAAACAGAACATGGTGTTATCTTATATTCGAGGGAACCTCCTGTTCCCCGGAGAATATTCAGCATCCTGCTTAATGTTGACAGTGCCCTGACATTTCCTGTCATGCAAACATGAGGTCGACATCTGTGGGTTTGACTCGTCCTTGGCAGGTGGCGGAGAGAAATTCTGATGTGTGATTCATCCATTGTGTCTGTTCTCTGTAGGCAGCTGCGTTAAAGGCAAATCAATCACACAAAATACTATGAAATAAATCCAGACACGATCCATGAGCGCGGTTTATGATCTGATTATCGTGAGGCTGCGAGTTCCCGGAGTCCGTGAATCACGAGATGCTGCGGGAGGCTAACAGAGTTCTGATGCTGCTGTGAAAACTTCACAACATCAATATTAAAGCACACACTGTGTCTAAAGATGGATGACATGACAGCTCCTGAAAATGAAGCCAAATTATCTGGTTCGCCCCCTGGTGGCTGGCTGCAGGATATAATTTTTTCACTGATGTATGTTCAAGTGTTTATGTATCTGAATGGTTTTGTTTTTAGTTAGATGCTTTTAAAACAAGGAGAAATGTCGGTGCAGTCACCAGAGCAAGATGGCGACAGAGTGGGAGGAAGTGGAGCTGCCTCGTCTTTAATATTTTAACCCACAACTCCCATGTGCAGCAAAAACAGACAGTGTCTGTGAATAAAATCCAATAAACTGTGAAAACGATGCTCACAAACCAACAAGTAGTCCCGCTTTCCTTCGTTTGTCATTGTTCGATAAACCTCAGAACTTTACACCGTTGCTCACCTGAATGTTCTCCTGCTGCGTTCTACACATGTGAAAAACAAACTTCCGAAAATGTCTGACTGACGCTGAGGCAACAGAGGAGCAGGGGGATGCAGGACGAAACAGCTCCGGCACATGGAGCTGACGGATGACAGACATCTGACAGGAACTGGGGCTGTTTTCCACTTGGCTGCATCCCTGATGGTGGGAGCAGGATTAAAGTTGTTTAGCAAAGACAGAGAATAGCACAGAGAAGTGAACCGTGTAATAATCTTTCCCTAAATGGCAGAGACGGTTAACCCTAACAGCCAGAGGTGTTTCACAGACACCTCACCCGATGTTCCAGCTATTCTGACTTTATGAAAAGCAGCTGGTGCGGAGCAGTGAGATTCCTTTTACATTTATGAACCGCGAACTTCACTGACTTCCAGCCCATCGCTCCACCTCTGCTCTCCCACTGTCACAGGCCGGCCCTGCATGTCTCTCAGAACTTACACAACACAATCTGACCAAATAACAAGGTCCCAGGAAAGAATCAGGGGTCAAATCCACACACGTGTCAGTAACAGATATGCCGGTAATGCTCTGTCTCTTAATATTACCATTATCATCCTTAGTTCATTACATAGACATAGACATAGACTATGATTGCAGCAGGACTGCTTGATACATAGTATTTCTCCTCAGATACTCGACCGTTAATGACATTAATCCACCAATTCACTGACCTTCAGTTATGCTTCAAAATGTTTACTCTTATCAATGCTGCTAAAACCTTGATGATGTTGCATCTATTGCACTTCTGTCCGTCCTGGGAGAGGGATCCCTCACATGTGGCTCTCTCTGAGGTTCCTACCTTCTTTTTACCTGTTAAAAGTTTTTTTAGTAGTTTTTCCTCACTCTTGTTGAGGGTTAATGGCAGAGGATGTCACACCTATGAGACAAATTGTGATTTGTGAATATGGGCTACACAAATAAAATTTGATTGATTGATTAATTCACTATTAAAGCTCCAGTTCCTGCTCTCTGTGTCGGTGCCCAGCTCACCCAGGACGTGTGTCAGAGGCATGTGGTTGATTCCCTGCGGGCGCAGCCTCATCTGATTTGACTGAATGAATCACACTCATGTCATCGTGGTTGAGGTGAACATTAACTGTAAATGACTTAATGACGAAACAGGGATATTCCAGAAAAACCGGAGTGATTCACTTCCCCCTGGAGCTCGTTGTTTTATTGGAATTCCTCATTGTTGATTTTCCTTTTTGTGGAGTTAAAAAAAAAAAAAAAAAAAACCCAGCTAATTTATCAACAGCATCACATTTTCCACATAATAAAAACAGTTGGAGCTGCAAATCCTGCAAACATGAAGTCAAAATTTTAATTTGTAGCTGCCTCCTTCCTCTGGAACTCTCCTCCGACCTCGCCACTTTCAAATCTCACCTCCTCTCCTCATCATAATAACTTGAAAAGCACCGTTTAACACACCCATGGAACTAAATACATGAATAAAGAAATAAACCAAAGGAAAGGAAAACTAAAATAAAGAGCTGAAAGATGCGTAAAGGCTTTTGGTAGCTGTTGAGTTTGTCTCTGCAAAACAATACGAATACAACATATCATTTGTATTGATTTGATCCTTTTAAGTTTTGTTGTTGTACGAGTATAAAAGAATCAATTGTGTTTGATTGACTTGAATTTGCCTGCAGACCAGAGAACCCCAAAGGGAAAGTGGAAAACATGAGGAAAACTAAATAATATTGGATTACTGGGTCAGATTTAAAAAAAGCTTTGTTTATAGTGTCTCCGAAAAACACAAGAGTCTTTACTCACTGATGAAATAATTGAAAAATGTATCTTAATCCAGTGTCAGGTTTGTTTGAGTCTGAATGAACTGGGACAGTGGAGAGAACAGATGTGTGACTGTGTCATCGCTCATTTTACAACACAGCCTGAAAACACCGGAGTAGTGTGCATATCACAGGCCTGGCAGCTGTGATATAAACTAAAACATATAAGTGTGGATGTAGGATGGGAAAGAAGTTGTTCAAATTTGGCATAGATCCGGACAAAGAGGTGGATCTAGGATTTTTTTTGTTACTTTCTTCAACATTGAAGAAACATATTTCGTGGACTGGAATCTATGAGAAATTTGGTGGAGCCAGAATGAATTTAGCTGTTAGGCCTTGACTTCAGAGGTGTGTGCTTTACCAGGTGCTGTTCTAATCAGGCTTCATTCCTAACTACCCTTCCTGGAGGGCCTCCCCTCAGATCGGGGCCCCCAGCATTTGCCTGCTCTGCATCCAGATGTCTCTACTTCTTCTGCTTTGATTGAAACATCATGTGGATCGTGATCGTGGAGGCAGCTGATCGAGGACTGTGATGACAACAGGACAGCTTGAAACACAATATGTCTACTCACATTTACTATTACTATTAATTTTATATTACTGGCAATAACTCCTCTATTTCAATTATCATTGCTGCTTTAAACATTGACACACTTTTCCATTGTGTCAAAAAATATTTCCTCTAATCAAAATGTTGTACATTTATTTGATGTGTTCAGCTACATGCAGCATTTATTGCAATTCTGTTCGTCCTGGGAGATGGGTGTTAGGAAACGTTCATGGCCCCGTTTCAGTTTAAGCAGCTGTAACCTGAGGATTCCCCTTTACTGCAGTCACACTGTGCATGTAAACCCAAATGGTGTGACAGACTCAAACTGGTTCCATCTCGGCTTTGAAGTTACCAGCTGCCATAAACGTATGGGTGAGTGAGCGACGGAGCACATTGAGTTGCCTTTGATCAGCCGACACATCAGGCTCATACAGTCAGTGGTTCACACGGAGCTGCTGTTATGTTATGCTAAGTGTTCTCCTATAGATTCACCATGAGGAAGGAAACGTCAATGTGTGGTAGGTCCTGATATACGAGCGTTCACCTCTCAGCCGCCAGAGCGTCTTTCTCAGAAGAGATTCCTGTTCTACTAATACTCCTCATTGGATTTTCCCTCTGAGCTTTTAAGTCTTTATGAGCTCACTGCCTGACTTTATTATGGTGTCCTGCCGTCCCTGCGCACTGCAACTCACAAAACTACACGATGGAAAGAGGCCAAAAGATCAGGTATTTTATTTTATATTTAATAAAACGTTACTTACCATGTTTCAGATTGATATCAATAAAAAATAACTGCGTGAGGCATATTTAAACACTAGTTATAGAGATTATGGAATCTGTTATAGTCAGAATAAAACTAAAACTAAATCAAAGGGTTTTTTTGCATTTTGAAAATAAAGTTCAAATCTCTTCACAGTCCCATCACCACGCTGTGATTATGAGCGAAGAGAATTTCCTTGTAACTAAAACTGACTCTGAAGAACAATTTCACCATTTGGATATTTTCAGGAAGCATTTTGCAGAAGAAGTTATATCATATTCTTAAAAGTTCAACTCTTATCTTGAAATATTGAATTGTGAAAGTGGGAGAGAGAGAGGAAGACACACAGCAAAGGACATAAGTCAGAGTTGAACCTGCAGCCGCTGCAGAAGATTTCAGCCTCAGGCACCTGGCAGAAGCCCTCAGGATGAGTGGGATGTGGAGAATGAGGAATGTGTGGGTCAGAACAGGTTGGAACCAACTCACTTCCAGGTGAGTCATACCATGATTGTTCTAATTTACTTGTTTAACTTAAAGAATCCTGAGTAGTTATTGTTAGAAAAAACATTTTTTAAGGTGCAGTGAGATTTGAAGCAGCTGTACTGCTTTATAATAATAACTAGATAATATTTATTCATTAATGTATCAATGCACTCTCCACTGATGGAAGTTTTTCTATTTTATTACTGCACAAGTCAAAAGGTGCGCAGCTTAAAATAAAAAAAAGGCTTCTTCAATACCAAATACTTTCTGACACACGGGACACCAGTGGAAAATATCTGTGCACCAAAGACCTTCAGTTGCTCCCGGTCATGAGGGAGAACACCAGTCAAGTCAATTTTAAGAGAGGTCTTTAAATACACCACTACAGTCATTAGGCCGCGTGAAGATAAGAACAAGGGTTTCTAAATTCAGCTGAGATGTGATTCTAATAGTACTAAAGAAAAACAAAGAAACTCTTAAAACCGAATAATCCACATAAAAACAGAATAAAAATCACAAAAGTAGAGGAAATTAAATACATTTCAAGACATAATAATCAACCAGATGTTATTGCGCAGTTCCAGAACAGTAAATTAGATCATAATAAAATGAAGGGAATAAAATAAATCATTGACTCAGTTATTGATTTGTCATTGGCGGGGGGGTGTTTACACTCCTCTGATAGATGGTGAATACAGGGTTTCTGCTGTGTGTTCATTTTGCAGCAGTGGCCCATCGCTGCTTCAGGATCGGACCTGACAGACGTGTCTCCTTGGTCAGCTGAGAATCCCAAACTTCTGAGTTTATATCAGAAATGAGAAGTTTATCGAAAGGATCAGTTTATAACCTGAGGCTATTGTTGTCTTACGGTAAGGTGGATGTTTAAACTCTGGTTCGTGTTGATAGAGTGTTTGAACCATAGACTGTTAAGAAAAATGGACGACGTGACTGCTTCCCCTAAAGCGTCCCAATCGCCCCCTTGTGACTAGATGCAGTATTGTTCATAAACCCCACCTCCACCATGTTAGCAGATGGGACATGAACCAAACTAAAAAGTCAAACATGATTTATGTCATTTGAATGCACAAACTCAGGGTTCATATCAGGGATAGTTTGGCTTCATTTCTGGAAAGTGGGAGGAAGGGCAGATGCATCATCCATCTTTATTTATATTGATTTTTTTGTGTTGAAGTTTGACTTGGACGTAGACTGCCAGATAAATCAGAGATAACGCCTGATCATGGTCCAAACCAAGGACTATATCTTTTTTCCGTTGTTTACAGTTAATCCATTTAGTTTTGGTTTCACTTTGTATGTCAGGGAGCTCACTTCAGACTGTCATCAGCACCAAGTGGGCTGCCTCTATACTTGACATTGATTGGTCTGTAGACAGACGTATGTCCGACATGTTGTATTCTTTAACTTCCATAGGAAACGTTTGATTTTGTGAATTCGTTACCACTGTAATATCATTATAGCCTCACTACCAGGTGAACACTGCAAGACCACAAGTAATCCTGTGAGCTGCCTCTGCTTCTTTTACTCCTCATAAAAGTCTTACAAAGATGGAGGATAACCTTGATTTAGAATTTCACACTCGCTGCTTGTTCACGTTGTTTCTTTTACTCTGTTATTTAGTTAAAATATCTCATGTTGACTCGTCTATTCCTTTTACGAGAAATCCTTTAGCGGCTCCTTGAACAGACACAACAACTGCTGATGAGGTGTTACTGGATCTGAGGAGTAAATGTGTGTAAATTGGTTCACATTAACAGCCTCTCACGCTGCCTTTTTACGGCCCTTTAAATGTGTGGGTGTGTAATTTATTGTGTTTCACAGCAAATGTTTGGCTTGTTTGGTGGTTATTTTTAGGGCCAGTCAAGGCGAGATGATAGAGGAAATAATATTAACTCGAGATTCGAGATTTGGGGCTATTTTAGTGCCATGAAATGTCAGATTCAGATTAGTGGAAAAAACTGAATTTTACTACGTTGTGTTTTCTTTCATCTCTTGATTTGTGAAGGGGGCAGACAGAGAGTGGTGGAAGACATGCAGCACAGGGCCGCGGCTCGGACTCGAACCTGGGCCGCTACGGGTGAGGCGTAGCCTCAATAGGGGCGGCAGCTCCAGCAGGCGAGCCACGCGCCGCCTCTATGACGGATACTTTAAATGTGTCACAGAGGTAAAACTGTGTGAGCGAGGGTTTGATAACATGACACTGTGTTCACTCTCCCTCAGGGTGATCATCTGAACTCATGATGAAATGCCCCCATGGCTGGACCGACTCTGTCGTCTGACTCTGGCAGACAACAGCTTTATATCTCAGTTTTACGATGCTAAATATCTGCGTGACTCAAAAACATAAATCCACCAACTCATAAACGGCCTGACAGATCCTACTTCCACACATGGATTAGTTCTGGAGAAATCAGATAATGCTCCTGTCAGGCACATGGGCCCGACTCAGGCCTCGCACCCAGCAACATGTTGGGCTTGTCACGATTTTCGCTATCTGGGGATCAATGTTTTTATTATGTCAACTACTTCCTCAAGCATGTTCTCAGGTCCACTAATGAGATAAATACAGGACGCTGGCTGTCCAACAGTGAAATAAACCACAAAGACACTCACTAGAACACATACCTCAGCCAAGGCCACTTCATTTCAACACCAAGTGCATCATGTTTGTTTGGACATTGCTCTAAAGCTATTGAAGATATATATAAACTGTTAAATACACATCATCTCAGCTACAGGATTTGTAGTCATACTTGTTAACATTAAAAAGCCTACTCCTACTCTGAAACCACATTTGATTCACTAGATCTGGATTTTTATTTGGATGTGAATCAAATTCCACACGCTCATAGATATCAATCCCTTCAATATGCCTGATTTGTATCATCAGAATCGATGAATTATTCCCTGGAAATTTCTAAAAAGCGCAGTGTTAAAACAACTGAAACATTGAAAACACAACCTCCCTGTCAGAGGTTACAAAATTGGAAAGCTCAGTGGTGGTGGACCTTTCCTCTGAGCCGTGTCACCGATATCTCACAGTTTGACTTCCTCCTGTTCAAACATTCAGTATTTACGGTGCCTACAGATGCACTGAGGGTTTATCCGATGTTTGCGCTGCAGCTTAGTTGTTGCAATTCAAACAAATGAGGAACAGTCTTGTGTGATCTGTTGGTGCCTGAGCAGCATGGCATGTTTTTATATCATTATATTAAACATAATAACAAAGACTGGGACTGGTTATTCTTCAGTGATCTGAAATGAATGAAGCGAAACTCCCTCCTCTCCCTCCCACTGTGCTCACTTTATTACTGTAAGTGAGCTGTTGTCTGGTTTGGTTTTAGAGGGACATGAGTGATTTGTAAGTTTACAAGTCAGAGTCATTTCACCAGTCATGCAAAGTTTAACTTTTGTACATGTATTTCATGTCGCTCCACTTCATCTCTTTGAGAGTTGGCTGGACCGTTAAATGCAAATATCCATGAGTATTGGATAGAGTTGAGTTTGTGGTTAAGTTGCACCATTGGTGAGACAAACGTCTTTTTAAATTAATTATTTGCAGACAGCAGGGAGGTTCCCGGTTCGAATCCCTGATAGACGTTTTCAGACATCAGCTCCAGAGGAAGTCCGCACAATTGTTATTTGTTGATCGCACATTGACACTGGCGTCACTAACCAAAAGCTCTCCTGGCGTCTTTGCCGTTGTCTTCGACTTGTATGAAGACAGTTGTCAATTTAGCGCCTTTGTTGCCCACTTAGCAAGGTTTTTTCAAAAAATGTCTGAGAAAATAACTACAGCTCTGTATTGTCAGATGTGGATACGAAGAGCTTGAAAAAGTCAGGACTGCGGTTGGTTAACGAGGAGAAAAGACATAAGTGGGTCACATTCTGTGGTTGGGATAGTTAGGGGGAGGGGCTGAGTTGTCATGGACAGCCGTCACTGTTTTCTGTCTCTTTAGAAAACAACAATTACTGGGCACGTCCAGATGTTTGACTGCTAACATGTGTTTTCTCAAGTTCATAGCATCAAACAACCTGCGGTGATGCTGCGATGCTTTATTCAATTATTCTCCGTAAACAATTCATAAAGCTGTAAATGAATTGCAGATTACTGACTCCCCCATTTGACAATAATTCAACATAATTGTTCAGTTGCGCGACCACACACCATCGTGATTGGCTGCTCCCCAAGAAGCTGCAGCTACAGCACAAACAAATATCCTAAATACAGCCTGTCAGCGGCCGCAGCCATTAGCAGGATCTCTACAACTTTATCTTAGTTCACACTTTACACCTCTGACTCCTACTTCCACCAACCACCAACCACCTGCAGCTCAACTTTGGGTAAACCAAAGAGTCAGTGGTCTTCTGACGCAAAAGACCTGTCATCCTAAACCTTGGAGGAGGCGGAAATGGTTCCAGCGGTGAAGCTCAAGAACAAACTGGACTGATAGGACATCACTGATCTCCTCTGGTGATGGAGCTGGGCGAGTGGGGGCAGCGACAGAAGAGCAGGAGAGGAAAGCTCTCATGGATAAATGACCCCTCTTGTCTCCTCTGTGGTTATCTGAGGTAACACAGACTCCTCCGGCCATGTGCTCGAGGAGCTGCTCTCCCACAGTTTAGGGCTGAAAACAACACAGTGACGCACATATTGTCCAAGTTTTGTACAGTCTGCATCACGTAACATCAGGCACATCACACACCTAGATATAGTTTTCTATTTCTGCCTTTTATTTTCCCATTCTTATTTTATTTCTTACCACATTTTCCATTGTGCCGCTGCTTTTTTTGTGTGTCTAAATCAAATCGCCCCTGAGGAACATAAAGGTTCATTTTACCTTACCTCAATCTCAGAGCTCATTGGTTATCGAGGAGCAAAGTCAAGCGTTTCTCTGCACAAACACAAACAGTGGAGCTTGTCAGGCTAAATCTATTCTAGTTTTGCCATCTTCTGATGGGTGTGAAGTTTGAAACTCCAATGTGACAAAGTTTAAATCAGTGTTTGTTTTCTTCCTTCCTTGTTTCTGGAAGAGCCATTTTACGACATCAACACACGAAACCATGTCAAGTGTCTGCACTGTCCTCATGTGTCATCGTGTATTAACATGTCATCAATTAGGATTTATATTGTCAATTGGGTTTTACGAGGTCTTTGCTAAACCATGAACAATGGGAAGACAGAGCTGAGAAAAGTCTGAGCTCAACCACAGAGTCTTCAACCATTGGACGCTGAGCACTTGTAGCAGAGCTGAGTCATTACTGGGAGAGGACGGGGCTTTTTATGGTTTTATCCATATATGTTGTTTCAAGATTGTTTTGCAACACAAATTGATTTGTCACATAAAAATGTATGATGAGAATAAAAGCTGTGCAAGCAACTTGAACACTGTAGATCTCAGTGGCACAAGTCTCACTGATCTCAGGTAAACTCTGCAATGACCTGGTTAGTGTTTGTCTTCTCTGGACATGTTGTCTTATTCATCCGTCCTGTTCTCTGGATGCGAGCACCTCCCACATGTAAATGTAAATCCACCTCCTCTCCGGGTCGTATTCAGTACTGAGGTGTACCATTTCAGGTAGACGGGCCTCAGAGCTTTGCACCGACTGAACCGTTTCTCTATGTTCTCTCTCTGCAGCCGTTCTGACTCTGAAACTCGTCCTCTTCAAAGTAAACAAAACACTTGTGGAAAAGTCGATCTGATGTTTTCTCTTCTTTAATTCTGAGCTAAATTTGCAGATGTGCCTTTGTGTTTTTATTGCTATTCCCAAATGAGCTCAGCAACTAATGACTTAAAATATTTAACATATGCACACATGAAACCCCTTCAACCAGCTCCACATTAACACTGTGACAAATCAAAGGAACTAATGCTTGATGAATCAATCATTGAAGCCGGGGTTGGTAATCCTGGAAAACAGCTAAACCGACTTTCCGGTGACTCACTAACTTCTGGCCATCGTTGTGCTTCAGCGGCCTTCGTCTTCCCGCCACTCCGGCTTGTGAGGACTGTGGATATGTGAGAGCACGGGCATATTAATAAAATGATTGCTCGTGTTTATTAAGCTGCTTTCAGACATGCACTGAAATCCGAATAAACTCTGAATCTGGAGGGGCCGAAAACACAAAGTCAGTGCGGACATTCTCCAGAGGTTCTCCGGCCAGCCCTCAAGTGATGAGAGCCACCACCGGTGTTGACCGGCTGTAAACAAAAACATGTCAGAACCTCCTGCACGCTGCACCACTCCTCACCTGGACATCCAGAGACCACTGTGTTCCTCTGAATGCGTTTGACCAGCGGATCTCCTGCTGTACTGTGACCAATCTTTAGAGAAACTCTGGACGCGATCGCGGGACTTTATCTGGGGTTCATGTCTGAAAACAACTTTATTACTTTGACAAACAAAACCTTTTCAAACCCTGGCTCGTAACTGATTTACAAACAAAACAAGTATAAATTATTAATTTAGAATTCTTCTATTTGGCAAACCTCCCTCTTGATATGAAGCCTATATAAAGGATTACTTATTAAAACTTGCACTTTGTACTTTTCCTTTTCTTCCCACCCCTAAGTCCCACAGTAACTAACATTTTCGTACACAACTCTGACCCTGCTTTTATAATATCAACCCTCTACATTTGACTCGGCCTCTGTATCAAAAGCGACCTCATGTGACAAAATGGAAACTGAAGAACAGCTAGACCCCAGTGGGCTTTCCCATCTGAGCTCAGCAGCCGGCCTGGAGCGACACTGTGGTTGTGGTGGAGGCCTGAGATCATGTTGCAGTGATCTGGCTTTGTTCTATAATAATCCAATAAAATCCCTACGTCATGCAAAGTCATCACACACTTCCATAGATTAAATGTCTGTGTGAGAAAGAAACAAGCTGAGTGTGTGTGATGACTTTGCATGACGTAGGGATGACAGATGTTTAGAATAAGGCAACAAATGAAAGGTTACAGACGTATTGAACCATCCTGCTTTCGTATATAAGACTGTATTTACTAACCTGACCTTTACAGAGTAAATATCTTACAGCCTCAATTTAATTTACGAATTAACATTCTTTGTATTTAATGAATTTTATTGGCCTTTTACTTTTTATGGCAATTTAAAGACTGAAGCATTGCATTTTTTAGAAATAGGCTGGTTTAATCATGAATAGGACTGACTGTTGGCTAAATTGTATTTTCATGCTTTGGAATAAAAAGCAAAGACATACGTCTTAATTGTTTTACATTATATTCTTTATTTCTATATTGTTACTTATCCCAAAAATATGTTACATCTTGCTTAGTGTGTTATGTACCTTATATCTATGAATCAATAAATCTATCTATCTATCTATCTATATATATCTGTCTGTCTATCTATCTATCTATCTATCCATCTATCCATCTATCTATCTATCTATATATCTATCTATCTATCTATCTATCTGTCTGTCTGTCTATCTATCTATCTATCTATCTATCTATATATCTGTCTGTCTGTCTATCTATCTATCTATCTATCTATCTATCTATCTATCTATCTATCTATCTATCTATCTATATATCTATCTATCTATCTATCTATCTATCTATATATCTATCTATCTATCTATCTATCTATCTATCTATATATCTGTCTGTCTGTCTATCTATCTATCTATCTATCTATCTATCTATCTATCTATCTATCTATATATCTGTCTGTCTGTCTATCTATCTATCTATCTATCTATCTATCTATCTATATATCTATCTATCTATCTATCTATCTATCTATCTATCTATATATATATATATCTATCTATCTATCTATCTATCTATATATCTGTCTGTCTGTCTATCTATCCATCTATCTATCCATCTATCCATCCATCTATCCATCTATCTATCCATCTATCTAGAGAAAGAGAGAGAGAGAGAGAGAGAGAGAGAGAGAGAGAGAGAGAGAGAGAGAGAGAGAGAGAGAGAGAGAGAGAGAGAGAGAGAGGGGTGTGGTGGGTGGGCAGGATTGCGAGGTGAGCTTTTATTTTGAAACGGTCTCTCGGTCGTGTGTGTGTGTGTGTGTGTGTGTGTGTGTGTGTGTGTGTGTGTGTGTGTGTGTGTGTGTGTGTGTGTGTGTGTGTGTGTGACTCGAGATTGGCTGGAGAGAAGCGCGGGCCCTGCCTGTTGCGCACTTGGCGTCACACACCGACAGCAACGCACAGCAGCTGCGTGGATGCGCAGAGCCGCTAATGGACTTTCCCCGCTCACTTGTTCTGGCAGTGACTTTATGACTTGGATCCTCTCGGGCCGGCAGCTGCTCTCATCCAACCCGGGGACTCATTACAACGTGGCACCGGCACGCATCAGGTGGCCGCGGCAGAACACGCGCGCGCACACTCAAGGTGCGTGGATTTCTCTTTAAATCTCCTTTTCAGTGTGTGTGTGTGCGTGTGCGTATTTTAGCCTAATTACCTGCACTCCTGGACTAACAGGTGTGCGTCTAAGTGTGTGTGTGTGTGTGTGTGTGTGTGTGTGTGCGCGCGCGTCTCTCTTTATTTTTCTGCGTGTGTGCGTGCGTCCAGCAGCACTTTCACTTTCATCAGGTGCGTGTTGGATTGTCATTGCACAAGAGTTGTTTGAGTTTCGCCACAGGACAAACCCCCCCCCCCCCTTCCTCCTGATCTGGGTGTTTTGATTTGTGCACGAAGCAAATAAAGTGCGCGCGGGAGAGGCTGCAGGGAGCTGGAGTCCTGAGCGATAAGGTGAGTCCTTGTGGATCCCATTGGGGGATCCACTGGTCCCACTCCACCAGACCAGTAGCCTGAGGTCACAGTGCGTAAACATCTGCGCTCAACCAGTCGAAAACAGTTCGGCACTCAGCGGAGAAGTCATCCGCCTTGAGCGCAGCTTTAGAGGAACAAAGAAGAGTCCGAATTAAGGCTCTTTTAAAAAGGTGTGGAAGAGGCAGAACACGAGGTTTCATCCTTTCTTCCCTCAGGAGTGAAATGAGAGTGAGATGGGAGAGAGGAGTGAAGGAGGTTCACACTCAGGTGCCGCAAACATCAGAGTTTTCCCTTCATGCTTTAATTTTTAGCTTCAGGAGTAAAAAAACTAAACAAAAGCCTCGATGTCATTTTTCTACACCGCCTGTGAAAATGCTCAGTCTGGGAGAGGAAGGCTTGTTTTCCAACTGTGACCAACTGAGTTAACTGTCTGTTCCATCGGATACCCTCCTCTTCTTCACCCATGTCTGACTCTCTCCCTCTCTCCAGGTGTCTTCTCCTGTTTATTTTCTCCTCTCTGATCCTTCTCTCTCTTCTAGTGTCTCATCTTTCTCTCTCCTCTCCTCTTCTGTTTTTTTTTTCTTCTTCTCCTTCTCCTCCTATCGTGTCCTGCTCAGAAAAGAGAAGCAGGATATTCCAACTAACATCTCTAGTCTCTGATGTTATCAAAAGATCCCATTTATCAATTTGCTTTATAAATATAAACTTATAACCACTTACTTGGACACACCAACCAGTAGCAGATCATACAAAGCAAACCCAGCTGTCAGTCACAGTCGATATTCACATCAACCAGCATCATATTGATATTCTCTCTCATAGATTGACATATTCCACCACCAGTAACAGCAGTTGGTTGAATGGATTCTCTGCTCTGACATCATTCATCTTCTATAACATCATCTAACTGCTGCTCTGCGGTTACTCTCTCCTGTTTCTCTCCGGCTGCGTCCACACTGATATGTCATAGTTCTAAAACACTTTCTTGCCGGCTGTGGCTTGTTTTAGACGAGCAGAAACGGAGACTTTGCAGATACTCCAGATATCTGTTCCTTTTCATTTTCTCTCCAACTGAGAAACTGCCGAGTAGACAATCTGCCTCCAGTGTGTTTGTGTGATATGAAGGTTCAGGTGTGTTTGTGCGGACGCTGATTGACTGATTCACTCTTCTTGTATCAACTGTAGCTTCACCAGCACCTTGTAGCCGTCTTCTCTCGCTGCCGTCAGACTCCAACAAGTCTTTGAGTTGATGCTCTCTTTGTCTTTCTCGCTCTTGTCTCTTTCTCGTGCTCACACAAATAGAACAGTAGTGTGGAGTGGACCTGCAGTGACTAGGACGACAGATGTTAAAAGACAGAAAGAAAAGCATTGCAGGGGTGATACAACGCTGTTTATACCACAATCGGGCAATGCTAACTTTTCATATTGTAATAAGCGCATTTCATACGATGGTGTAATCATGACATCATTTCTACATGATGGTGAATGATTGATTAATCTACTTAAACTGTGGACTATGTCAATAATGTTGCAAAAGTTAAAGCATTTCTACACGATAGGAAGTAATTTATTCGTAAATCATTCGTTCATAGTGTTGTCACAATGACAACTTTTCATTCATCACCTGACATCTCATGATTGGGATTAATCTTCTGATCAATCTAAGCTTTTGATCTTGATTATGATAAGAGATTAGATATGTTTTTTATTTTTTGACCATATCTTTGATCTTTGTCAGATCTGCTCCAAAAGTGAATCATCCAGAGATACGCTCTGATGTGATATTCACACCAAGTTTAGTGAAAATCGGTCCACGCACCGTTGAGTTATTTTGCACACACACACACACACACACACACACACACACACACACACACACACACACACACACACACACACACACGACAGCATCACCCAGGTTCCGGATGGGCTTTTTATTAGATCAGCGTTCAGCCACCTGCAGCTAACTGTGACGTGTTGGCGTTGGGTTGTCAGCCATGAATGTGATGTTTTGTTTGGGCTTGATTGATGAGCGCAGAGAGCTGACTGACGCTGTTGGTGAAATGTATTTCTATAAGATCCCAAGATAGAAAAGAGAGAGAACTGGGGGGTAAGAGAAGAGGAGAAAGGTCTGGTTAATCAGATCCAAGCAATGTTTGTGTGTGTGGGAGGTTTTGGGCTGCGGCCAGATAGTCGTGTTTGCTTGAGAAAGTTCCTAAATGAGTAAGTGTGAGTGAGCTGTAATTATCAGTCACAGCAACAAGACTTTGCCACAGCTCCTTGCAGCAGCAGCACAGCAATGTAGTTTAATCAGGACAGCTGATATTTTTTTCTTAATTCAGGTTTTATATATTTGGTTTTATTTGTGTTGTCTTTTTATTTACAGTCATTTATACTCGAGCTTCAATTACATTTTTGTCGTAAGGGTTGATTACAATATTTTAGGAGTTATTGCTAATATCACTATGAAACCAGTGTTTGTCTGCGAGGCAGGATTTCAGATGGCTGTGTGTGGGGGGGGGGGGGGTAAAGAGCGCTGTGTGCAGCTGTACAATGATGCAACGGCACAAACGGCTGCCACACTCCAGGTAATTAATTGGAAACTTGGCCCTCGCTGTAATTACAACCTGTTTCATCCACTGAACATGTGAACACTCTGGTTCACTCATCTGTTGATGTCTGCAGCAACAGGCTGGCAGGCTGCCGCGCTGACTTCACCCCTGGTGGAATATTCATGCATCCAGTAAGGCGAGGAGTCGTAGTGAGCCGGTTGCTCGCTGAGGTACGATGTGCAGCTGTGGACTGTTTAAAAATAACTGTCTCTGAATGTGAGAGTCTCTGAATAGAATGGAATTACCTCAAATGTCCCCGTATGTGTTTCTGATGTTCTGGCAGAAATATGAGAAACACTTTTTTCTTATAATATGATGCTATCCAGTGCAACACCACCACAAACCAGAGCATGTCAAAGGATCTTTAAATTCCAGGGTGAAGTTTATACACTCTGCCTTTATCTCATTTCTGTGACAGTTCCGTACTAAGCTGGGACTCAGTTGCAAAAGACGGGAGACAAAAAATAAAGTAAGAAATAAAACTTTACTTCAACGATCCACGGGTCATACACGGGTAGGCAGTCAGGAAGGCAAACAAATCCATTCAAGTAAAAGGCACGAAATCCAAAGTCAATAATCCAAGTAGAGTCCAAAACCAGGTAAGCAAATAAACAGAACTTAACGCTGGAGCGCATGTACACACGGAGGAGACCATGACAATCTGGCAGAGGGTGAGTGGACACACAGGGTATAAATAGGGAAAGCTTAATCACAAAACAAGGTACAGGTGTGTGGGGAAACCAACAGGAAGTAACACAAGACACAAGACACAAGGACCCAGATAACAAAAGACACAGACTGAACGGATATTACACTTTCTGCTTGTCTCTCTGCTGCGTGCTGTAAATTTAAACTGGGTTCTGGAGCTGCTTCTAAAATTACCTCGTGGTTCGGCAGACGATGCAAGATTGTCTTACATGTCGAAAGTGAGAGGACAAACATATTGTCTTTACCAGAAACACATCTGTTCACCATATGTGAAGATGGTGCCCGAAGGTGTGGGTTTGAAACTGAGCTGGTGCAGCAGGACTCCGCTGAACTGCAGATAGACCTCGTCCTTCAGGTTCAGCTAATGGGAAGGTTCTTTATTGATGATGAGTAGAAGATGTCGTCTTTGTGGGATTCTTGTAAACGTCTGCATGGATGTTGTGAGTGATGATCAAAATCGTTGACGTGCAGCAGGGGACGGGACGAACCTAAAGTGCAACGTAGTTTACTGCTGCTGTTCTAATTGGAAACATAACCACATGAGAGCTCATCAGAACCAGATGTCTGCAGTAACTGATTTCTTGCTCATAAAATGCAGAGGTGTAGAAACACTGGGATTTGGCAATTACTGCTGTTTATTAATAGTCTTATGGTTGCAGGCAGCCTGATGAATGGAAAGCCCAGTGTCTAGAGCAGAGTATTGAAGGGATTGAAAAACTAAAAATGGGTACTTGTGGTTTGTTTATGGTTTTGCCTTCTTACATTTGCAGAACTTGTTTGGTTTCATTTCAGCAATTTGGAGGGTTTTGTAACGTTTGTGTTTCTTGTTGCTGTAAATTAAGCTGTTGGTTGATCAACTGTCCATTTGCGCTGGTATTTGCTCATCGCTCATCACTCGCTCTCCCTGAATCGTCCTTGATTTGTGACACAGACGAAAGGCAAAAAGTTTCCTCTTAGAAATAAATCCTGAGTCTTGTCCACATACATCATAACATAGCGAAAGCTCAGTGAACTCCCTGCACACATATGACATACTGCTGTAATTTAGTATCCTGCTCAGCAGAATAGCCTAGAGCGGGGTACTGTGTTTTCTCTTGTCTCTGTGTATGTGTATGTACACGATAACGAAAGAATAAACACACCGATTTTTACCAACCTTGGTGGAAATGTTAGCCGGAAGCTTCTCTCCAGATGATAAACTTTTGGAGACAAACAGATGAGTGTCATCCTACACTCTGAGGTCTTTGTGCCTGCTGAGAACAATATGCTTGGCATGTGAACATGAGCAGTATCTACTGAGTTTATGCTGAATCCTGTTTTAACGAGCCACGGAAAGAGAGAGAAAGAGAGAGATGTGCCGGTTATGCGTTGCCACTCTGATGCTTTTCATTCTAATTTGTGTTGCTTCAGCTCGTATTTCTGTCCTGTTCATTGACCATCTGATTTAAACTGAGTCGTACTGTTTGGTCGTTAGCTGGATAACCTGGTGGTGGCTGAGGATAAACCGTGAGACAAACTGTTTAACTCTGACTCAGATTGTGTTAAATGTTTGGGCCCGTTTAGTGCTGAGAGATAATTGAATGTTTTGTTCACTACAGTTTTGATTATCAAATAATTCTCACTATTAAACAATGAAAAATGTCCGTCTGTGTTAAAGGAGATGCACAATGAGTAGGGACTCCTCTTAGTTTTTTGCAAAGATTTGCAGGAATATGTCAGAATGTGGAAGTTCAGAAGCTGCTTATTTAAATGTGAACATGCAACAAATATAATGCAAACTGTTGATAAATAACTGTGCCGTCAACATTGATGAAAATAATTGTCATCAATTGTCCCGACCTGTTCACTCTGATCCATAGTCTTTGTTGCTTTCTGTCGACTTCATCTTTAGAGTTAACGTGACGTGTGGACCCACATGTTCCGTTCAGGAAGAAACTTTCAGATTTGATTTTCAAACCCTGTCTGACTGTTTTTTGTCTCTTGTTTTCAGACGTTGAACATCAGGAAGAACAGGAGCTGCCAGAGATGCACACCAGTTCAATGAATACCTGAAGCCTGAGAATCCATGTGTGCCCCGCTGAACACACGCACTGACGAGTTACAGACACCGGTGTTGTAGCAGTGTGTGTGTCTGTGCGTGTGCCTATGTGTGTGCATGTATATGTGTGTGTGCGTGTATGTGTGTGGCCGACCCTGTGTCTGTATTTGTGCCGAAAAATTCAGCTGAGGACGTAAACCAAAGAGTATGATCCAACTGTCCACCTCAGTCTGCCTGCTAGGAGGCCTTTTAGGTAAGAAACGTGTGTGTGTGTCTGCTCTGGTGCATGCTGTTGTAATTGATGCTGAGCTGGAAATGTGTGTGTTTGTGTCTGTGACAGATGAACAAGATATGTGATAATGGTGTGAGACAGTGAGTGGAAGATGATGGTTGTATAGTTATACAGATATTTCTGTATTTTTTAAATCCTTCTTCAACTCCTGCGTCTTTTCATACGTGACCTTTTTAATGTTTTGTTCATAATCATAATTGTCGTCATACACACATTCATCTGCAAATGTGTAAGTGGCAGTTTGAGGCTCAGTTCCTTGCCCAAGGCCCAAGAAGTTGACGTGATGCACGCTGGACTTAAATCGATTTTTATTCTCATAACGTCAGAGCCACTATCACTAATGTTATTGTTCCCCATAGGGCTTGCAGATTACGTCATTGCAGTGCATGTGGGCAGCAGTGGTATAGTTTAATACTCCTGGAAGCAAGTTGTAAAACGGAAGCAATGGTCTTATTCTTTATTTTCACCTAGATGCAGATAATGTTTTCACTCAGGATATAGTTTCATCCTTCCCAGAGAGAGATGCTTCGACCCCCCTTCAGACTTAATTCCTTCATAATTACTTTCCCTGTGTTCAGGTTCACGACTATTTCAACACACTAATAGCATTTGGGGTATATATAATACATCCTTTCAAAAATCATGTGAGTGATATAAGGTACCACCGTTCTAAACACGGATCACATTGAAGGCATATGGTCAAAGCAGGAATTTTCCACACATGCTTCGTCCTGAAGTCAAATCAAATCTGGAAGTGTCAAGGTTTCACATTCCCCCTTCTTGTCAGAAAGGAAGCACTTCCCTATCCTTACTTTCCCCTGTGCCAGTGAACACAAGATGTTGAGTAGTGAGGTTTCGGTTAAAAACCTTTTTTGCGCCACTCTTATGTTTCCTCTTGACCTTCTGAGTCAACCGTGCACCCTGAACTTTTCACAATAATCCATAAAAGAAAAACATTCACATGTTTGATAATTGCTGCTTTTTGACCACATGTGGTTTTCATCAGTTTCTCCTGAACGTGGGAAGAGAATCAGTCGAACTTCTGTTGTTGCAGAAAGAGAAAAGTGTTTCTTTTCTGCACGATTGCTACTATTTCACCACACGTGGTTTTTATCAGGTGCTGAGCTGTATCAAAAGATAGAGTGAGGAAATTATAATAAATTAATTATCTATCAAGAACACGTTCTGTCTCCAAATGTGTGATATTTGGAAATTCCCAGTATAACAATATTCTGATCCCCATTAAAATCTCTGATTTCATGACAGGTTATATATTACATTATGTTTAGAGCCGCAGCTAAACATTGTTTTCATTGTTGATTAATGTGCAGATTGTTTTCTCAAATAAAAGATTGATCCTTGAGTCTGTAAAAGGCTGTAAGTCTAAAGACTAGGCTACTTTATTATTCATTAATCCTCAAATACAAATTAGATTTATGCTCCTGGAGTGCTGTTCTGCTGGTGTTCCAGCGGGGGCACTGTTGTTGTCAGTCCCCTTGTGTGCATATCGTTGTGAGTACTTGATGGTGTCCTTTTTAGGCTACACCATTATGTAAATCACGATTATTTTCATATTGAGGTCACAAGTATCTCTCACGATGATGCTTCATGCAAAGTGGAACCTTTGTTCTCCCTGTGTGTCCTGCTGCCTCCCACAGTGCGAAGACTCTTTGCCCGTAGGTGTGACTGGTTGCTTGTCTCTGTGTTGGCCCGTCCCTCTTTTCAGGTTGGATCCTCAAAGATTAAACTTAAATGTTGTGCTTTGCTTTATTCCTGCTCTTTTACAAATCAAACAAATCATTGCACTTAAGCTTCTTCTTCACCTGTGTCTCCTAGAGGCAAAATGTAAATATAGAAATGCTGTCAAAGTACAGTCAGACTAAAATAAATATACCGTTACTCCTCTCCTCTGAACTGCCGCTGCAGGGTGCGCATGCAGCGGCATGACACATCTCTAATACATCTCGATTACCCTCTGGCAGCTCACTGTCGGTTTAGGAAGCACTTTAAATGATATTCAGTAATTTTCTTTGACCAGATTCAGTCAATCATGTTCATTTAACTGTGGGATTCCCCAAATCCTGATGAAGATTAATATCTGAGCCCGACTGTGGATTAGGGTTTGTAACATTACACCCAACGGAGGTTCACTGCCACATTTATCTTCATTTAAGACTTTCAGACTATTTTATTCAGTTATTTAAAAGAGATAATCTGACTCAACTGGGTCGTGACATTTACTCCCATTATGGTAAAAGTGTTATATCACACGTTTCCTCTTGATACAGGTCGATACGTGATGAAGACCATGTGTGGTCCAATAACTGGGATCGTGCAACGTGTGGATGCTTTTCAAACCTTTTCATGGATACATGAGTCTGTGGTTCATGCGTCTTTGGCCATGAAAATACCAATAATCATAGATCAATAGTCTGTGTCTCACAGAATCGGCGCCTTGCCCGTCATCCTCGTCTCAGGCCATTAAACAGGCCTCATGAAACATTCAACTTGAGCTGTGACCTTTAAACAAATAGCTTTAAAAAGTTATTAAAAATCTGGATATACATCCCCCCAAGTAATACAGGGGGGGGGGGGGGGGAGTTTTAAACATTTAAACATTCAGTGATCTTGATGAAAGAAATCGGACCTGTTTAGGGAACTCTCTGTGAGAGAGAGTTTACAACTTTTCTATCCAGGTTGTCTCACCTGAGATGAGTGTTGGATTATTTGAGCTCAGACTGAGGAGCTCCGGCGATTTTGCACTTGTAATAAATATGTGATTATTGCACAATGCCCATTTTTTCCAATGCATTCCCCTTCAATAGGAGACTTATCTAAAGCAATAACATTCTACATGGTTATAAGAGGTACTACCATGAACTACACATGCATTTATAGGCAGGTTTATATTTGTAAGTGCTTCCCTCGGGCTGTATCCTGCATCTTCTTAATCACCTCTGAGTCAAAAATGCAAATCGAAGGAGATGGTTGAAGAGGGTCGGCGGTTCGATCCCCAGCAGGCTGTTTCTGAAGTTACTGATTTGCCCCTGACAACTGTGCCACCAGTGTGTGAATAGTGTAAAAGTGCTGCAAATGCAGTTGTAGTATGAATGTGTGGTGGAATGGGTGAATGTGACTAGTGTGAAGTGCTTTGAGTGGTCGATGGTTATATAAAGACAGCCCATTTACACCCACACACATAAAGGACGGAAGATCAAGGACAGACAAACACGAACGAGGCTGTTGAGCAGCAGCAGGAAGACACAAGGAAAATATGGACATATTTGTTTAATACTGCAAATTCCTCTGTGACTAATGGAGGAAACCTGGTGGCAGATGGTGCAGTTGGCATTATGCACGTCCTCGCTGATGCACCCCAGCCTTTGACAATAATTCTTTAATAATTGTAATAATCATAATCACCCTTTCCCTGCTGTATCTCTATAAGCCACAGTTCTGTTTTTGTTTCGCTGGCATACTAAGCTCATCTGATTCTCTAAGCGTGTCTTTATTTGTTCTAATGGCTCCTGGATTTGTTTTAAAATCACCAGCTAACCTCTTGGATTAAAACACAAAACAGCACGAGTGTGAATTAGTTAGACTGAGGGCACCGTGAAAACCAAGAATGGATCAAGAGCAGTAAACAACAGGGTGCATGAGGACGGGACATGATTATTAGAAGAATGGCTGAAATTGTATTTATAAAAACATTATGCAGCCTGGAATGTGGTAGGTTTCAGGCTACCAGGACATTGTCAAGGTCAAACGGGGACAAATATGTAATGAAGTAGCCTCGTAACACATCAAAATATGATTTGGATAATTTTATCTGGTTAAATGTTAAACCTATTCTCAACGCTCACAAGGCCACATTCAAAGTCTATAACTGCAACGAAGCAGTTTGGTTAAGAGGTTAAGGTTAAATAAACTAGGAACATAAGTCCTATTGGTTCAACTGGTTGATCTACAGCCTCCATGATCCTCTGGCTATAAAGTACACTGACAAAGTGAAATAAAGGGAGGAGAGGAGTTTTCTACCCCGCGTGTCAGCAGAACCCTCTTAAACTAAAAACTCAACTTAAGTGTTTCTACCTACAATAACTTATTCTTTATTGCAACGAAGCAGTTTGGTTAAGAGGGCACATACCAGGTCAATACATTTGAGAGGTTTTAAAGAGCAAGGACACTTCAGGCCTCTTAACTGAGCAGTAAAAATCTCACATGGAATGAGGCCATACTACTAATCCTGTCTGCGCTGCGCTCCACTGGGGAGACGATGTCCAGACACTTCAGTCTGGACATCGTCTCACTTCACACTTCCTCTTTACAAGGAGGTCATGTTTTCACCCCTGTCCGTTCGTTTGTTGCTTTGTTTGTAAGCAAGATTACACAAAAACAACCCAACAGATTTCTACGAAACTCGGTGGAAGGATGTGTTTCGGGTCAGGGAAGACTTTTTCTTTAATTCACTTTCCTAAACATAATAACAGTAATAATGAGGATAACTTGATTTATATATTCCCAAAACAAATGAATACAAAATAAAAGATAAGTGGATGTTTTGGACATTTCAATTCAATTTTAAATGCCAAATCATAACATATTAAGGTAGAGACCTTTAAAATATGATAGAGCAACTCAACAGTTCCCACAATGAGCAGCACTTTGAGCATTTGGACCATTTGTGTTGATTTCTCATGAACTAATTCATGGATGTTGAAGAAAGAAATCTGACGTGTTTAGGGGATGGATAGTTATGAGTGTGTGGTGTGTGTGCAGGTCCAAATAAAAATCTGGACCTAGTAAAATTAAATGTGGGGACTGTTGGGGGCGGGGGGGTGTATTCTCTAATGCCTTGTCACGTCTTTTCTTGAACTCTAATTTAAACTTTTTGTCGTCGCGGGACCTTTTGCCTCATACAGGAATCCTGCCATTCTCATCTGCCACTTTCATCTCCAGTCTGCGCACTTTGTTGTTTCTGCGACACAACCTGGTCTTGTTATACATCACAGACCTGTTCTCTATATCCATCGATACGCTCCAGCTGTGTGTCTGGGTTTAGGAGTTTTAATGGGCTCGCTCCACTCGATCTGGATGTTTTTGTCTGTCCTGTCCTGCAAAGAGGTGTTGACCTCAACTATGAACCTCTTTCGTTTGGTTTATCCCCTCATTGTCCCCATTTACTCTTGTTGCAGTCATAATTTCACCATCATGCTTGGTCTTCCATGCAATGTCTTGTATTTTCTATTTTTCTTTTATGTCTACCAAATTGTTTTCTTTTCCCCACTTGTTGCCTGAAGGCTGCGCATTTGTTCTTGTTTTGTCACCACAAAACTTGCAGCAGATCTTGTTGTGTTTGTCTTGAACTTTCTCCACCATCAGTCCTTCCTGTTCGCCCGTGACGTCTCTCTCAGTCCTGGTCAGATTCTCTCCCCTGACTAATTCCTCCCTCGTCGCAGAGTTGTTTGTGTTATATGCAAATCAACAAGTCTCTAATTTCTCCAAATTCACAAATGCTGACCAACACTCTCAGGTCTGTCACAATGTTTTCATCTCATTCTTGATTCCACACGAAATATCTGTACCTCTTGATTTACTTTTGGTTTACAGCATTCATCCTCACAGTCCAGTGGTTCCACAAGACAAAATAAACTAGGAACATAAGTCCTATTGGTTCAACTGGTTGATCTACAGCCTCCATGATCCTCTGGCTATAAAGTACGCTGACAAAGTGAAATAAAGGGAGGAGAGGAGTTTTCTACCCCGCGTGTCAGCAGAACCCTCTTAAACTAAAAACTCAACTTAAGTGTTTCTACCTACAATAACTTATTCTTTATTGCTAGAAGTAAAACCGTCAATATCTAATTTATTACCGACTGACAAATATACAGGAGGATTCTTTAGCTCATGCCAAATACTGAAAGCAGTGGAATTGAATTTTTGGACTCATCTATAATCAATTTTCTTCGTTCAAATAGCAATTTTATGGAACTTTACCTGGAATAAGTATTTTCAAATTCTCTAGAATATCAGGATCAAAGCTTTACAGCCACTGGAGAAAAACATGCAAACTGACTCGCGATGATTGTGTTGGTCACATTTCAAGAAACCCGTCAGTTTATTACAGTCGGACATCTGTGTACATTCATTTGTTTCAGATGTTTCCGTATTAAACCACAGCACTGCACAAGGAGAATAATTACTAATCACAGTTAAATACCACAGACAGAAGCACATGTAGAGTAATTTAAGTAAAATAAAGTAACACGTGCTCCTTAATGTTCGATCTTTATAAACAGAAAAGTAAACAAAAATTAGTTTTCAGAAGAGTTTCAAAAGAGGCCACCGAGGCAGCTTGTCCGGTTTCCAAGGGAAGGTTATTCCACAGTCAGAGGAGACAACGAATGCCCTACCACCCTCTTGTCTCAAGCTTTCCCCCTTGGGACCGGGAGCAATAGCTGGTCTGCAGATCTGCGAGTACGAGCAGGGATGGACGTGTTGGAAAAGGTCGTTAATGGTAGACGGGGCAAGGCTACTCTGTGATTTCAAAAGCAAATAAATCTATTTTGAAAACATTTTGAAAACGAGAAAACATGACGTGGTCATAAAAGCAATTGCAGTGGTATTTTGTAGACCTGATCTCGAGGGAATTCCAGTAAAATAATATGGGTCTTTAAAATCTTGACGACCAGAGATAAAAGACAAGGTTCAACGTTGGGAGGTGTCAAGTCGTCCATCTTTCTATATTGTCTGTCGTCTAATGGGTTAATAGCCTCTCAGGTGAGAGCTCGGAGGCGCGGGCGGGACACTAAGAAAGACAGCTGCATCATCAGGAACATGCATGTTCATAGTATGTAGATTGACAGGATCCAGGCCATATGTAAGAATTAGATTCAGAGTATGTATGAGATTGACAAAAGAAAAGTGATGTAATTTATAGGTTGACGTATATTTTTCAAAGGACTATTCCAAAATGTATGTGCAATGGGATAAACCACGATGAAAGAAGAATTGAGTCTCAAACAGAAACTTAAGAAATTGAAGTCACAAGTGGAAATAAAATCCTTGACCATAAAAGTTTTATTGGTGACTGAACTCGAACCTCCACAGGTGGCCACTTTCAAAAGATTTACTAAAGAGGACCGGCTGTTGAAATCAAGTCAGACGGGGCTAACGGTCCAAATTTTGTACAACTGTGCAGCGTAAGATAGTTGGTGAGGAGGTACAGCGGGTCGCCCACTAATCTGAGGGTCAGTGGTTTGATTCCTGGCTCCATATTTCTCCAGAGGGATCCTTGACTGAAAACATAGTAGTGTGAAGCGCTGTGTGAATCCCATAGCATTGTAACAAGCCAGAATGTGAAAGATTACCAGCTGCAAGGTTCAAATATAAACCAAAAAGGAGTTGGAGGGAAAACGGAGAGAAGTGGTGCAGCCGGGACTCGGACCCGGAAGACACCAATCACTTGTAGTAAAGCTCAGAGTTAAAGATGGTCTGCAGAGGCAATAAAAACAGGTGGGCTGCACCAGAGATAAAGGGACAACTGACAGCTCGTTCTGATTCAGAGGCACGGAGTGTGTCAGGGTGCTGCCCCGCACTTCATCTTGTTTGTGGTCGTAACGAAAAATGCAGTCGTCCACTTGTGGGTTCAATGTGTTTTTCATTTCGGTTTGGCCAATCTGCGGCATCGTTGTTTTGTCACTTTTAAAAGTGTCGCTGTGGTGGAGCCCAGCTGTGCATCCATGCAGATGAATGATGGAGGATAAATGTTAGAAATTGACAGCCAGACAATAAGTTATTGTTGTGAGCTTTTCACAGGACTGAATTTACTGTTGTTGTGCTACTTTTAACTACTTAATGTATCGGTGGCCTCAGAGCGGGCAGCTCCTTTACAACCAACAGTGACTCCAGTCATCCATCACTCAAACAGGTTTGGTTTTACTGGTTTGCAGTAGTTTCCAGACTGATGGAATGGGATAAGGGCCATTGATCGCAGGCCACCGCTCCCTGAGTAAAGTCGGTAAATAAATCCATTCATATTTTTTCTATATTTTCTATATTTCCTTACACTTATTATTACCCATTAATGCCTATTTTTGACTATTGCTGCTGTAATATTGCACATTTTCCCATTGAGGGGCAAATAAAGGATTATCTTATCTTATCTTATCTTATCTTATCTTATCTTACCTTATCTTATCTTACCTTATCTTATCTTATCTTATCTTACCTTATCTTATCTTACCTTATCTTATCTTACCTTATCTTATCTTACCTTATCTTATCTTAATTTATCTTATCTTACCTTATCTTATCTTACCTTATCTTATCTTATCTTACCTTATCTTATCTTACCTTATCTTATCTTACCTTATCTTATCTTATGGCGTTTTATCTGAAAACAGTTTGACCAACGAATCACTCCCAGTTGTGTGTGTGTGTGTGTGTGTGTGTGTGTGTGTGTGTGTGTGTGTGTGTGGCTCAAACAGATTCAACAGACTGAAACACTACAAAAATCATGCCACTTTTGCCAAGAACACTTATAAAAATATCTGTGCAAATTAGTCCATTCAGTCTCTCTCGCACACATCTGCATGTGTAGCGACATGTGCCTGCACGCAGGATCAGATGCAGAAACACATTTTATGGAGCATTTACAGCCTCTCTGAAATTTTCACCCTCTAACTCTTCCACCCTCTAACCTGGGAGTTAACAGGCTGTCAGCAGATTAACTCGGCATCACACAACCCACAGACGCATGCAAGAACACATATGGTTGTTCTTTTAGAAGATGGAGTGGTCGGAGGTGTTTTTTTATATCCTGTTCAAATAGTGAAGAAAACATCAAGAAAAGGGGATTTTTTACCACCAATGGTGTTAAAATATGAAATTGAAATTGTTGTGTGGTTGAACTGTGGGTAATGCGGGCTCCAGGTTTTGTGTAGAAACGGGACTCCATGAAATAATAGTGTCAATGTGTCCCATCAGTTCAGCTGAGAGCAGGCTTTAGTCTTCACAGGAGAACCTCTGTTTCCAACATCTGCTTTTATGAATTTTTTAAAAACTTGTTGTGTCGAGAAAGTTTCCCTGACATACTTTTATTGAAAAGAGATGCCAGTCATCATTGAAACCTTGTCTTACTTACACAGTAACTGAAACATGAAGTAAACTAATAAGTGAAACTTTATCTTCAAAGTCAATCACAGGCTCTTGGTAGCTGCCACAATAACTTTCTCTTTTTATTTGTTTTACTTAACCCTCTCCATAGGAGACCTTACACTGGGGCTTTCTATTAAAAAACAACATCTGATGCTGTGAACCTGTAGTTTTCCTGTGAAAAGATACCAAAACACATTTCTGTTAGATTCATAGAACTTTTTATGAATCTATTGTATCATCATGTCCAGAGGGATTCAAATCGTTTGTATAATGATCAGTAAATTACTTAATTACGCTTGATTTGGGACTGTAGTTCAAATTAAGAGCTTTCTGACTCTATCTTTGGCTTAATATTCAATTCACATTGTGGAATTGAAAAACTAACGAAATGTCAATTGGGGTTCTTATATTTCAGGACTTTCAATTCGTTATTCCATCTTAACCTGCAAGAGTTTCTGAACAAGCTAGTGAAACGTTTTATTGCCTCTGCAGACAGGTGTAAGTTAGTTATTAGCGCCTCACATGCAGCACGCTTTCATGCACACCCCAGTAACAAGACATTAAAAGGTAAATGGATTTTTTTTATGGCCCGCTGCCTGTGTGGCGGTGCTGAAGGCCGGTCCATTATGATCCAGAGAGAGAAAATCTGTCAGACCGCCGGGAGTTACGTCAGTCACTGATGACCAGCTCGAAGAAGACTGAGGTGTTAAAAGTCCGCTGTCAGAGGGTAATTGTGCGGGAGGATTGAGAGCGAGAGGGAAATCAACAATCTACAGTAACTTCAGCCAACTACTAGCTGCTGTTTTATTGTCAGGTGGCTTTGGGATGACAAGAGAATAGCAGTTCAAATCCATTCACTCCAAGTCTTGTTTTCTCACCGTGAATGATTATTATCAAAGTGCTGTTTTTGTGGTATTGGGCTGTTTTTAATAGCATCAACTAATTAAAACTAAACTTATCATAAATATAATCCCTGGAACATACATCAGGGTGATAAGGACTTCCTCAAAAGACAGAGACAATCTTTGAGTAAATGTATTTAACGTTTTGTACATTTCCCGTCCACGTTTACGGAGGAGGCAGGCAGTTTATGACCTGTACTGTGGCCAGCCACCAGGGGGCACTTGTGGGGAGCTGTCATGTCGTTCCATCTTTATATACAGTCTACGTTTGAAGCTATTAAACCCATGTAACCCTCCTGTCCATCTCATAGGAATCAAGCCACAACACAACCATAGAAACACCCTGTGCACATACACATGTTGCACACGACACTGATTTACTGAGACAGGCCGTATCCGGCAAGTAACCCCGTGTCTCTATGTGTTGTAGTCAGACTGTAAAACAAAGACAGACCCAGTCCATATGTAGACTGTGAGCATATACTCTGAGTCCTGACACGTACACGGCAGTTTTTACACTTTGCTGTAAAATTAAAGTTTATCCGTTGATCTGTTGCTCTTGTCTCCGTAGGCCTGTGTCTGCTTGAACCTGTTCTGATGGCCCTGACACCTGCCAGCATGTGCACGCCCTTAAAGACGCTCAACGACAGCCTCAGCCACAGGCGACGGTACATGGTGAGAGAATGATGACATCATTTGTCTCCGTGAAGGTGTTCAGCAAGCGCCCCCAGGTGTGGGAAAGTGAGTGGTCAGTTGTCATGACTTCTGACTCAGGCCTGTTGTCAAACGCCACCTGCCTGGGAGATATCCCCGGACTTTTCCAGATCCACCTCCTCACCTGGGGCACATCAGCACATTCTGTTTAAAGGGAAATGATGGTGATTGAGAAAAAAGGAACGGCACCAGTAACTTCATTAAACAATTGTGTTTCATTATGAGGATTGAATCTTGAGTCTTGATCGGGTTACAGCTGTGTTCCACCCACTTCACCAGAGAAAACATACCTCAAAGAACGAAACCAGTGCAAAGCTCTATGCACCTTTTTGAGATTTTCTGTTTTCCATTTTACAAACTCTCAAACTTTACCTGTTCTCCATTTTCCTAAACTTTGCTGTGGTATTTCAGTTTCCTCTTTTCTTGTTTCCTGTGTGAAGCTCTGTGTTGTCTGTGTCTGGCCACCTGTCTGTCCATCCATCTCCCCAAGCATCCACCACTTCATCTCTGAAGTTCCTTTGTTGCACAAGCTTGTCCGTGTCTGAACAGGTTTTTTTTTAACAGCACTCAAAAAACACACTTTTAATATATTAATCTGTGTTTGGTTTTGGCATCTCTTTGAAGGCATTGACCCTCAAGCCAAGTGGACAATAGAAAACTAAAATAATAACAATAGTTACAACAAGAAGAGACTTTACGACATAAATTTAAACATTGTTTTTCATTTCAATTGGATTTAAAGGAGGATTTGATCAATTATAAGATTGCACGAAGATACATTTAAAAAAAGAATCATCATCAAAATAGAAGAAACAAAGGCTGACAGATCCTGACACCATAAAGGATTTTTATGAAGACTGTTGACGGGACAGGGCCACTTCAGCCCACCCCTGGATACGCCCCTGTCTGACTCATTCCTAAATTCGGGTCACTGTCAAAATCACTTCCTTGTGACCTAGTGCCTGGTTAAAGTTTTCAAAACTCAACTAGGGGTTTTCATAGTTGCGGTTTTCAAACTCTTCATCAATAAAACATCAATAAAACCTCAGTTGGTTTGTCAGTCTTGATAAAGTATGAATACGTTCCTTGTCAAGTAAACTCCAATAAACTGCTTTCAGCAATAATAATCAGACATCTTGTGTATACAAGTAAAAATACTGTAATAAAACTAAGATTACTAACTTAAAATTTTACTTCCCCACATGAGGACATGACACAATGGCGGCCTTGTGTCTTATGAACTGGATTTGTGTGCTATGAAAGAAAGTGTTAGTTTTATGTTCCAACTAATTTGAAAACATTAATGGATTTTGAAAGTGTATCAAATTGATCATTTGATGAATAAAACGTTTTATGGATTTGTAATTTTTCTCTCCCTTCTTTTTAACTGTGTTACAGAAGCACAACTTCCCCATCAACTACACCATCAGGGTTCATCAGAAGGAAATCTTCAAACTGTCAAACATCCGCAGAATGGTAAAAATGATGACAAGCTTTTACTCTTTGAGTCTTGATTGACTGACTCTCTCTCTCTGAAGTCCTGAACCTGAGCTGTCAATCATTTCACTTTATACATCATCATCCTAACATCCTCTCCTCTCCTCTCCTCATTAGAAGTTGCAGGTGGAGGGATTGGATGAGCTGGTTCTCCAGAGGCTTTGGTTCCAGGTCAACCAGGGAGTGTTAAAAAAGGTACGTAAAAAGCTTTTCCTTTGAGATAAGGATCACTTCAAAATACCAAGTACAAAGACAGTGTCTCTCCGTCGTCATTCAAAACCAATATGAGATGCTAACACGTCAGCAGCTGTCAACACTCATTTAGCTTTAAATGTCAGAAGTGCATGGGATGAAAAAACAGAGCAGTAAAAATGTCATTAAAGTTGATTGAGGGTCATAAAATACAAACGGCTGGATGATGTCCATTCACCGTGCAGCATAAATCAGATGCTGCACTTAGAACAAGCTTTCCAGTGAGTGTGTGTTCTACTTAAGACACAACAGTTTTAATATGTTTGACCAATATGTATTTTTGGCTAACAATATTAAGGAGTAGAAAATCCCAATGCTGATATATTGGCTGTATATATATATATATATATATATATATATATTTATATATATGAAATAAAAAGTTGGCAGTGACTCCTAAGATGTCGTTATCAAATTAGTTGTAGATAAACAAGAATACCCAAATACAACCAATTATAAAAACTTGAATTAAGTGAATGAAATGTTTTTATATAAAATGTAAACTCTTTTTTAAATATCTTTCCTGAACAGGGTCCGATTATCCTGTAAAATATAAGTTATCTGAGATCCCAAAATCCTGCAAACAAGTGATAAATTGTTGGACTCTACAATATATTGCACTTGTCAATGTGAATTTATTGTATTACATACAAGTAAAACTTTGTAACCAACTAGTCGTGTAAATTCTGTTTCTTTAATTGCTTAATTAGAAGAATCAGATGTGTCCTGTTTACAAAATATTGAGAATCTGCGTGTGTGGTCATTGGCTGTGGTTCCTCAGAGAGACGCGTCCACAGAGCTGACTGACTGATGACCTTGAGCTCCGGTGCATGTTGAGCCCACTTCCCTCTTAAGTGGAAACACAGAGTATCAGTTACCGTTCAGAACACACCGTTTCATGAGAGAACTGAATTCCGTCTACAGTAAATCTGCTCAGACATCGAAGCGGTTCCTTTTTTTACAACTCGGCCAATAGAATTACACCGCTCACTAAAATGCTTTTTGTTTTTACAGTTTGGTCGAAATGCTCCTCAATCTTTTCTATCGCCGCAAAGCTACGTGCACTCGGACAGAAAGAGTGAGGGAGGAGCTCATGTTACACTTAAACAACCCCCCCACAGCTCTCTGTTGAGCCCTCTTTAACCTCGGGGGCCCAAGCCTCTGTAATCTAACCCTAATCCTGCATTAAGTAGGCACTGATTGCAAATAACCCCCAGTTATTCAAAATGGCAACACCCTCAAACCACAGTTGATGCTCACTTAACCTAATACTGACTCATTTAGAGCTAAGTAAGTCTCATGGTTCTTCGCAGTCGCTTGCAACACACCAGGCTCTGTGGACAGTAATGCACTTAGAGGCTGACCACCAACTTAATGAAATCAACCCCCAAAACCTAAAAATATCAACTTCATTACACGTTGGATCCAGCAGGAATTCCAAGTTTCAAGATTCAAGACTTTATTTTCATGTGCACAACAATAAAATTCAGCAGTCGCTGGAAATGAAAGGCTTTGGTCACAGGCTCTCTTTTAGCAATGCTCGAAATATTACACAAGCAAAAAATAAATATAGAATATAGCCTGTGGAAGAAGAAGAGCTGCTGTCTGGCCGTCTTCCTGTGTGGTGAGTCCAGGTCAGGTCATCGCTGATGTGACTCCCTCCACCTGGACTGCCAGACAGCGACTCCAAAGAGAACAACGTTATTCATTTTAGGTTATTAATTACTTCCAATTAGTTATTCTATGTGTGAAAATATGGAAAAGCAACTGCACTTAACAAAAATGTTTCTCTGAGCTACGTGACTCTGTTAGCCTGAAGACGAGGCCCACCTTTTACCTACAGCGTGGCCCTGCACGCTGCAGATTAGTGTTTGAGGGTCCAGTTCTTTCCCTGTCGTGGGAAACAGCTTCTGTGAGGCTGGTGGGGTGGGGGTGAAGAGTAGCCGTGGCTAGTGGGCCTCTTTTGACCTTGAATGGATTCCACTTCATCAGTTCAGGGTGAATGTTTCTTGAGATGTGCACGTCACACACAGAATTATTAGATAGAAGATACTCTATAGTGTCATTCATAAAGTTAATGTTGTTATATACTAACCTAAAGACTAATTTGAATTTCAGATCATCCGGGTGATGGCGGAGAGACATCCTTCGCGGCCATACACTGCTGAGCTGGAGCGACGGTTCAGGGATGCTGAGGGAGTCTTTGTGGAGTCGCATCCCGCTGAGGTGAGGCAGAGGTCACGGATCTGCACCACAGCTGTATTCACTTCCTCTGCAAATGAAGCAATTCAATAAGTGAATCAACTTCCCCCAGACTCTGAGGGTCAGAGGATATTTGGCAGCAGATGGATATCACATTGATTCTATTTATCAATACAGGGAATGAATGCCCTCATCATTAGGAGATTAAACGCAGCTATTTATGACCCCAAAAAAAAGTTAATTGAAGGTGAATTTAGTAAATGCATTGATCATTGAGTGAAATGCGTAAGAGGGATTTTTTGCCGGGTAATGGCGACTAGGATGCTGTTTTTTTCCCTCTGTGATTGTGGCTCATCTGCACTGCTATTTGATCAAAAAAAATCCAATGTTCTGGTGCATTTTTTCAGGATGAATAAGTCCTCTCTGAACTCTGAGTCGTTTCAGGACAGAGGTCGGAGCAATACAAACTTCAAGGCCAGCTTCTTAACGTCAGACATGGACAATCTAACAAATTAAATTCAGATCCATTTACTTACAGATGTTTTTATCAGGCATCATCCCCCCCATAACTTAGGTTTAAGCAGAGAGTGAGTTTGATGTCAGCAGAGACAACCACATCAGACGTTCTACGTTTGATCCCAGTTCCATCGTTATCTCAATTAATTTGGTTAAATATATATGCAGAGTTGAAGAGGTTAAGGACGTGCATCTCTTCCATTCATCTGAATTGTCTCAGTTTTCCATCTTCCTGACTCACCTCAGAATCCCGGAGCAACATTTACAAAAAAGCTTTTTATCTTATCCCAATGACAGTAATCGTTGATGTGTGTGTAGGTGTTCCAGAAAGAGCTTCCAGAGACAGTCCAGGACATTTGGGATTGTTTAACAGAGGAGCCTGAACGAGTGCCGAAGTCCAGCTGGAGATACGCTTCTCCAAAATCCCTCTTAGACAACTTCTGCCAAACCATGTACTGCCTCTTCAGCGACTGCTTTGCCAGCAGCGGAGCGCAGCAGGACTGTGAGTATAACTGAGGAAATGTAACAGCAACACTGTGGCCTACAGCTAGAAATGTTTAATCCTAATGGGACCGTTATGTTGTAGCCGACATTTTGATGCAAATCTAAAACTTGTGGGGACCAAACATGTTGTGAAACTCACACAGGTTGATTTCCTCATCACATTCATACTGTTGCAGACTGTTGGGTTTCTCTCTATATTATTGTACGGTCACACCCTTGCTATGCAAAGAACCTTGTGAGAATGTATGAGATGAAGAAAACAATTTAAAGGTCCAGTGTGTAAGATTTAGGTGAAATTGATCTATTGGCAGAAACTGAATATTGTTATATTTAAGTGTCAGTTTAGACGTGACTCAAATTTATTGGTACACACCAATAACTTTTGTTTCTGAGTCTCCTCCCTGACAAAGCCAAGCCTTTGGTGTTTCAGATGTATTAGGACAAATCTTGGAGATTTACAAGTGATACTGATATTAATCTGCAGACATACGAAAACACATTTATCACAGGATTTAAATTCCACACACACACACCATAGAACTAGACGATATCTCCGTCATTTTTACATCTGGCTCCATGAACGATTTCCAGCACATCACAGAATCATGGGAATGGACCAAATATGTTGTAGAAAAGCATAGTGGAGGATGACAGGGTTAATAGTTAATTTAGTAGTTTAAATGTAAGAGGCCTTGTTTTTCTTTGGATTCGGGACAAAATGGAGAATTGTGCTCAGACTAGGGTGACATTCAGCAAAAATCTAAAATGTGTACTTAGAATTAACTTTAGAATTCTAAATCGTCTGAAAACGGCGATGAATCCAACTTGCAAGGCTGGAAAGGGATTCACATCTACGATTTATATACCTGTGCTTATCCTTGTCAAGGCTCCTTCGGGGGAGCTGCCTGTCGCTCTTAGGAAGAAGTCCATGTTTGAGTGACATGCCAAAGCCAGGCAGTAAGATACAATAGGATTTCAGAACAATCAACTATTCATAAAAAGTGTGTGAGGTGAAGCCAAGACAGAGCCGGAGAAACAATCATGCACTCTTTGTTGTGTTGTGATAATAACATTATTTTTCAACCATGTAATTAGTCAAACTCCTCAGTCAGTAGAAGGGGCATTAAACGTGCACGTGAACAGGATTGCACCAGTTCATTTTGAGCCAGGACAAAGCCTTATGTTTAAAACAACCTTCTGAGGCTGAATCCCTTTTCTCAGGTAGAGTGAAAACCTCACATATCTATGGACACGTTTCTCTATTTAAACTCTCGACCCCAAAAAGGTTCAATGTTACTTCCAGCACCGCCATCCGCACCCCCACCCCGTTGTTGACTACTAGAACTGCATGGGAACGGGACCTCGATTTTCACCTTTCAGAGGACACAAGCAAGATACATTCCTCTTTTATATATATATATGTGCTTGTCATTCACTTTTACGGTTCAAAGTAGTAAATCAGGCTCATATTACCGAACAAAACATCCTGGAATCCACCTTGAGGTGTGAAAGTCCTTCGTATGTTGTGCTCTGATAAGAACTACTTCTTCTGCAAGTGGTGCACCGCTGCACAGTGTTGACATTGATGAGGATATCTGAGCAGAAAGTCAGTCGTGTGTGGTTTCTCAGTTGTGTGAACAACACTGTGGGATGTGTGGCAGGACTGAGGCATCTGTGGCAACACCACAAACATTGTTAAGCATCTGAGATATGATGGGTTTATACGGAGGTGGTCTGAAGAAGAGGAGGAGCAAGTGAGACACTGATATAATCCAGGTGCACAGAGGGAGCATGTCGCTACTGGTATGGTTTATCACTGCCACTGGTCATGGGAAAGTGATTCACGTCTGTCAACACTTCAGTTTGAGTTCCAACAACAGGATTCTTTAAAGCCCACATTCAGATAAATACATGAAATGAAATAAATAAATGCTACAACAAAACTACAAAAATCAGGGCTGCAGCTTTTGAGTTGAGCTTGAAATCCACAGTTCGGCTTAGACCTTGATTGTTGAGCCACATTTGGGGTTTTGGACTAATTATGTTTAAAAATGTTCCTAACTACTGACTTGAATGTCCCTAAGTTGATTATGTGATTTAAAAAAACAGTTGTAATGTGTAATATTTACACTTTAAATCTAATAATAATTTCATGATTTATATGAGTTATAGTGTTAATTGGGAATTCAAAGCAAGTTTTTTAATTTAAATTAGTAATTACCTGCTAAATGTGGACATATGAGCAAACCAATCGTGTTCCTTGACCCTTAATGGATTCTCATCTTGTCTATTTCACAGACTGTGGCGTTTTACATCGGAAGAAAGGCAGAAAGAAAGACAAAAGCTGAGAAGAGCCGAGTGGGGCGAAGGCCCTGTGGATACTGACTTGGGATTTGTATCATTAGCTGTCGGGGGAGAGGGGTAAACGGACGACCCACAGCGAAACAAGACAGTTCAATCCTGATTCCTGACTTGTGAACATGAATAAGTCTTTCTCAATATCTACCAAAGAGGGCCTAGATTGTCTTGATGATCCGATGGAGACGTTCCATGAATCAAAGCAGACTGAAACAATAGGCACATTAACAGCATTCATATTATTTTGTGGGCATATGGACTCTGTACTTTACATAAAGCTCATTTTGGAGTAAAATCTCCAACTCCTTCCAACTCTTTTGCCACTGAGGAAGCCCAAAGTGTGTTTTCTCTCTTCGTAGCATCTCAGACTGATGCTGTAGTATTTGGGTTTCCAGCTTTGGAAGAGAATTATTCATGTTCACACATTTGGACTAAACTGATGTACGATCAATATATAATATATATATTCTCCTAAAGTGGATTATTAAAGAAGGGGAGTGCAGCACAAGCCCCTGAATCCCATTCAGTGATGGGTTAACTTCACCTGGACTGAGGACATCACGGTGGCTTTGCCAAATCTCTACCCCCCCCCTCCCCCCCCAAAAAAAGCCTGTGATGTGCTCCCCTGGGCCTGGATGTCCAACTCAGAGACCCGACCAGAAGCAACAAGAGAGACTACACATTGGATTGTTATTGGATTGAAAAACAACCGACTTTGTACCTGAGACAGACGTCTCTTCTCCGTTTGCCCGATCACATCACGTGTATGTGAACTGAACTCCAAACCTTCAGGCAAACTGATAACTACTGTTTTCTCTTCCTTCTTCAATTGTTGACAATGCATTTCGTAACCTACAGCCTACATTTAAAGTGATATTCAACCAGTGTGCCATAGACCCAAACTGCATAATCACAAACTGTCAAAAAGTATTTATTTCTATGTGTTTATCGTGCGTGAGTGAGAGCTGAACCCAGAAAAACTACAACATACGATCACCTTCCTCCATCTGAGCCGTGCATCTTCATATTTACTGTAGAACTGTGATAGATCCTGCTACTAGTTTAGATTTCTCTCCCGGGCAAAGCTTAAATAGGTGACCGTTGATATTTCACAGTCAGAATTTGTTAACAGTATAATCAAGCCTATACATTTTTTTAAATGTAAAACATAAGTGAACTAACAAGAATTACATCATTACATTTTGTCAATTAACTCCGAAGTGGCTTCGGGTGTTCGGGCTTCTAGTATTTTGATTTGGAGTTTCAACAATGAACATGTTCGAAATTAAATCGATTTATTATATTAAAATCTCAACCCCGTACAATTGTAACCATACCAGTAGTGAGTCGTTTTACATTTGTTAATTTTAGTTTTAAAACCAACAAATTCTGACAGCAAAATAGTCATTAGTTCCTTTTCTTTGTCTGATTGCTGTTTTATTTTCACATTTACATGTCAACTCAAATTCACAGATTTTGACAACGTGTGATAAGAATTGAAAAATGAAGGCAAGTCAACTTTATCTGTGTAACTTCCTGTTTTATCACGTACAGTTGGACTTACAGGTCAACATCAGGAACCACTCAACAGAAAAAAACACTCAATGCTTCTAACATGCGACGGATGCAGACCTAAAATGTGATTTCATTATTTTCACACCTACAGCACATCAGATCCCACGAAAGAGGAAGTTAGGAAATCCACTCAGCTTTTCTCAGCCATTGTTTTCAAGTGTTCACTGCAGAGTGGATCAACAGGTCACCTGAAAACCCTCTGCAGCTGTCGGGGTTGGAATGCAGCCTTGATCTGAAATGTCTGAATGTCGTGAAATGTGATTTTGTTTTACATTCCTCACATGGATTTTACATTCCTCGCGCGATTATCGATGACGATGAAGGTGGAGTAATAATCCGATTATGGTTGATGGTTCCCGGTCGGCACATACAGAGCAAAGATGTCTGGGTGGTGCACAGGAAGGATTTAGTAATAACACATAGAGGACACTGTCTGCCTATTGAGAAGTGTGTAGAAATACAATTTTCAATGTTTGTTCCATACAAATTCAACATTGCGACGTTTCACTGATCTTCAGGTATAAAACTGAGTTCAATCAATCAAATTTTATTTGTATAGCCCATATTCACAAATCACAATTTGTCTCGTAGGGCTTTAACATGGTTTGACATCGCAATGTTGAAAATTGTATTTCTCAGCCAGGGTAAAAAGAAGGTAGAAACCTCAGAGAGAGCCACATGTGAGGGATCCCTCTCCCAGGACGGACAGAAGTGCAATAGATGCAACATCATCAAGGTTTTAGCAGAATTGATAAGGGTAAACATTTTGAAGCATAACTGAAGGTCAGTGAATTGGTGGATTAATGTCATTAACGGTTAAGTATCTGAGGAGAAATACTATGTATCAAGCAGTCCTGCTGCAATCATAGTCTATGGTCAGCAGCCAGGAAGATCATGATCCACCATCAAGATCGGATGCCACTATAGTCCACAGTCATTGTCCACTGCCGCCATTAGGATCCATCAGCTGGCCCCCTCGGTCGTGGTCCACCACCATTATCAGATGCCAACACGATAAAGGATCCGCCTTCATTATCACGACCAGCCAGCACGATACAGAATCCGCCGTACTGGATCCACCATTACTATCTCTGATACGTGATCCACAGATCCTAATCCATTATGTGGCCACAGCTGCGGCCCTGGATCTGCGGACGATAAGGCAAAGGGACTTCGGGGAAGAAGTCAAGTCAGTAACATTGATGAGAGTATGAATTACTTTGATGTGATAACGACTGAGAAGAGGAAGGAGAAGCTGGAAAGAGAAGCTCCGTGTGTCATGTGTCCCCCGACCTTCTAGACCTATAGCAGCATAATTAAGAGCAGGTCCAAGACAAGCCTATACCAGCTCTAACTATAAGCTTGATCAAAAAGGAAGGTTTTAAGCCTACTCTTAAACGTACAGGTGGTGTCTGCCTCCCGAATTGAAAGTGGGAGATGATTCCACAGGAGAGGAGCTTGATAGCTGAAAGCTCTGGCTCCTACTGTACTTTTAGAGACTTTAGGGATGACAAGTAAGCCTGAATTCTGGGAGCGCGATGCTCTAGTGGGTTGATAAGGTACTATCAGCTCTTTGAGGTATAATGGTGCCATATTATTAAGGGCCTTGAAGGTGAGGAGGAGAATTTTAAATTCTATTCTAGATTTAACCGGAAGACAGTGTAGCAAAGCTAATACAGGAGAAATGTGGTCTCTTTTCTTGGTTCTTGTCAGGACACATGCAGGACACGTGCTGTGGCATTTTGGAGAAGCTGCAGCACGTGGACTAGTTTTTCTGCATCCTTTTGAGAAAGGACATGTCTGATTTCGGAGATATTACGCAAGTGGAAAAAGGCAGTCCTAGAAATTTGTTTTAAGTGTGAATTAAAGGATAAATCAGGATCGAAGATCACTCCCAAGTTCCTGACTGTTTCATTGGAAGCAAGGGCAATGTCATCTAGCGCAGCTATATCATTAGATAATGTATCTCTAAGGTGTTTAGGGCCAAGTATTATAACCTCTGTTTTATCTGAGTCAATAAGAGAAAATTGTGGGTCATCCAGGTTTTTATGTCCTTGAGACATGCTTGGAGTTTAGTTATTTGATTACTTTGTTCAGGTTTTATTGACAAGTATAACTGGGTGTCATCCACATAGCAGTGGAAATTTATGTGTCCTGATAATGTTTCCGAGTGGAAGCATATATAATGAGAATAAAATTGGGCCGAGCACAGAGCCCTGTGGAACACCATGGTTAACTTTGGTGCGCCAAGACTGCACCCAAGACTGCAGTAAGAATTCACTGGTTTGTATGAAAGTTACAGTTTCAGTTCACTCATGTCACTTATGATCGACGTACAAGCTTTGCAAGTCCAATCGCGTCGCTCTTTAGTGAGAATGATGATGTTAAATTATTCTGATATATATATATATATATATATATATATATATATATATATATAAAGCATTGGGTTGAGCAGCTTCCATGCATTTCAGGAGGCAACACAAAAGAAGCTCTGTGATGATGTAAGATAAATATTGGTGTATTTCTTTAAATGCAGTAAGTGTATTTTTATTATACTTTATTGATCATATGTAACCGTATGGTTGTCTTTTCATAACCATAAGAGGATTTTAAGGTGTATTCAAAGATCCTTTGTTGTAAAGATGAAGTGATATTTACTACAGCTGACTGGCAACAACAGAAAGATGATAAACTACAAACACACGGATGGTTGTTGTCTATGGTCTGATGATATGTTTAAGAAACAGATTTTTTTATACACAAGATATTGAATTTATTTATTTTTTGGAAATGTATAATGCTACGTGACAATACTTTTATGAAAGAAAAATAAAAAACAAATTTTTGAGAGAGAAAGAGAGAGACTGTTCTTGTGCCAAAAATTAGCTCCCATGAATTTCGTCTCAGAGGGTAAACTAAAAGCCTCTGTGGCCTTTTCTGTAGATAGAAGGGTGAGGGTTATATATATATTAGTGGACTATGTACAGAAAGAAAACACCTTAAATATATAAGGTAAAGTTGTAAAAGCTGGCTAGCAATGTCAATTTGAACCTTTTCAGCATCGTTTGCCATGGAGACCAACACACACGTCTGAGTGAAGAGAAATTGAAAGTAAAGACCCTCATAAAACCATGAGTGCCTGTAAAAAGACTTCCTCCTCCATGGCAAAAGCAAAACAAAAACGATCCCATCCCAAAGACCCCATGGTGTGGCAGGAATGCTGTCTGTAATAACTACCAGCACACCGTTTAAAGTTGGAATCAGTCCTAGTCACAGAGTGAGAGCCTGGGTACTGAGAAACCCTTTGTTGACCCTCACTATAAAACCAAACAACTGTGCCACTCCAGGGAACCAGACCAGTCTCAGCTTATTTTGAAAAGATGCTCCACCAGATGAAAACAGCAGTTGACAGGAACCAGACCCGGCTTAACCAGAGAACCAGAGGGTAATGACCCAACAGACAATTTGGGGTAATTTTGCCAATGTGTTGTGTCCAAGCACTGCAGGAACACTGGACATGCGTCAGAGCGGCTGCAGCGAGATTCCCAAGGTTGTCCCCAGAACATTGAGTGCTCTGGGAGAAACCATTAAAGATGCAAAGTTCTTGCACTATACCCGAGCCAAGACACAGGCAGGGCAGCGACTCAGGCTGCAGTGTCTTCAGGCTGAACTCTGAACCCTAGCTTGCCATTTCGGTTCAATTTGGAGAATGATGTGTGATTGAAAACGTGCAGCATATGGAAGCACTGTATTATTCACTTTAAGTGGTTGTTCAGACTAGAAAAGTGCCACATAAATACAGTCCACTTACCACAAGGATCCCTGATCCTCAGAAACCAGCCGTTTCTGTGAGCAGTGACAAGATGAACAACTCCTGTGTCCTGAGCAGAAGGTGGAGCGAGCGGCTCATTGTCGTGGAATAGCATTAAGACTGGAAACAGCGAGCAATCTAAATCTAAATCTAATACCCAACAATTTCTTGGCCAAGAGCAATAACTTCCTGGAGTTGTCTTTAACAGTCTGTGACATTAGCCACTTGAGAGCAGGAAACTGTTGTTTTAAGGGTTTAACAAGATATAAGGGTTTTACTATGGATGTGGATCACATTACATTTGTGCAGAGCTATATGCTAACTTTGCCCCCCCCCCCCCCCCCCCGTTTGTAATCCTCATACTGAGCTAAGCTAGTTAGTTCAGCTGCACATGAAAGCCGTATCAGCCCTCTCATCTATTTCTCAGCAAGACAGGGAATAAATGTATTTCCCAAAATATTTAACAACACCTTTAAACACTTTGTTGCCTATAACTGAAACATAGATTTCACATATTTCTAAATATTATTTTACATTTAATCTTGTAAATATTTTGAGTGGCCAAAGATCTGAATTTCTTTCAGTTAAACAAGCTGCTCATTAGATAAATGTCTATGAGTCTATGTGGAACAGACAGAATCAGTTAAATATGCAGAGACAGGGCTACAACCTACAACTCACAATCTCATAGCATGTGCACACTGCAGATATAGTCAAGTTTAACAACTACAGCTGCAACTACTTTGTATGAACCGCTTAAAAAATGTGAAATATGAGTGAAGCGGTTCATGCTAAATATCATGTGGAGAGAGTAAAAGAGAAGTGATTCATAACCATGAGGAAGGAATGTGGTGAGATACACTAACCTGGGGGTGTTTTCCCATTCCCATGGCAGGAAGAAAGACTTGAGGCTGAAAGAGGAGAAGAGTTGACGGAGGTCAAGTTCCTGTTCATACTGATTAGCGATTAGAATGACTGCCTCCCCTTCAGCTCAGTACTGATTTGTTAGTGCAGTGTTCATGAACTGAACTTTATACTTCAAGGTAAAATGGTAACTAACGTTTTCCCTCTTCAGCTGTTGAGTGAGCATTTCTTAATCCTGAGGTGCATGGGAGAAACTTTTAGGGACACAGTTCAAATGACCATTCAAAAGGTAAAATGTAAAAAAGTGGAAAATTGCCCATCTATTCTCTGCTATTGCTATTCTCCTGACGGCTCCACCCATCACATACTTGTTTCCACTTATCATCAGCCCTGCAGACCCTGGAGCTCCCCCCACTTGCACCTCATTCTACCATCAACCTTGGAGATTATATGTATCAGCTTTGTTCCTGTGTGACCTGCCTGTTAAGGGATCAAATTAAGACCTCTTTGGTGGACACAATATCTTTGGCGAAACCATTCACTGATCTGGCCAATGATAAGCAGGTAGAAGGGGCGGTATCTTTGCACCATCTTCCCCTTAAGTGACTCCCTGCCCAGACCTGTTTCCTGTTTAACTTTGAAAAGCACCTTCCTCAACTGTCTTTTGTTATCACCTCCTTTGCCTTAATGAGTTATACCTGTGCCTGATCATTAACTATCATGTTCATGAGAAGACTCCATATAAATGCTGCCCTCTTGTGGTATTCACACCCTCAAACTATTTTCTCTTAGCTCTGTTGCTGATGTTGTCTGATGTTTTCTTTGTAATGTTGTAATACATCTGATGAAAATATTGATATTCA
>CM048042.1:22917373-22929873 GCA_026259375.1 Verasper variegatus | reverse complement strand
TAAATTGATAAATTATATGTTGGGCTCATTATTAACAAACCAAATGAATTCAATAGACTTGATAACAAGCCCACAGAGTTTAAAGACCAGGTTCTCCCCACCGGTCATTTATTTGTTTATCATTATTTATGATAACATTTAATCTGCAAATTATCGATGCATTTCTTTTTCATAAGGGTTTGATAATCACATCTTTCTGTTTTTATATCACTATTGGAATTTTTCACTCCCTTATATTGGAATGGGCAAATATCCATATGTGGAAGTTCAGGCTCTAAATCTGTGACAGTTCCGTACAAAGCTGGGACTCAGTTGCAAAAAGGAAGCACGGGAGACAAAAAATAAAGTAAGAAATAAAACTTTACTTCAACAATCCACGGGTCATACACGGGTAGGCAGTCAGGAAGGCAAACAAGTCCATTCAAGTAAAAGGCACAAAATCCAAAGTCAATAATCCAAGTAGAGTCAAAAACCAGGTAAGCAAATAAACAGAACTTAACACTGGAGAGCATGTACACACGGAGGAGACCATGACAATCTGGCAGAGGGTGAGTGGACACACAGGGTATAAATAGGGAAAGCTTAATCACAAAACAAGGTACAGGTGTGTGGGGAAACCAACAGGAAGTAACACAAGACACAAGAACCCAGATAACAAAATAAAACAGGAAGTGAAAACAAACAGACACTGAACGGATGTTACAAAATCAAAAGTAAATAAGAAATGGATCTCACTTTTGACTTTGGTTGCACTTAGTTAAATATCGATTAATTCAGGCTTCTAATCACTTAATGTTTTATTACACTGAGCAGTGTTGCTGTAAATGGTAAATGGTCTGTATTTATTTAGCACTTTTATTGTCTTGACAACTCAAAGCTCTTTACAGTTGTTTTGCTGTGAACTGTATTTCACTTCCCCAGGGAAAGTTCTCTGCCTCAGGGTCTTAATGCAAGTCACTTTTCAGGTTACACCTGAGAGCCAAACATCACCAACTGGGTTATAAGACGTTTTTTTAGCAAGTCATTTGAGAACAGACCATTTCCTGTCATTATCCTCATTATCCTGCCCTCTCTTGTTTCTTCTCTCTGGTCTTGCAGGTTGCAGCACATGGACTTTGTCAAACCTTTAAGTTCTTAAGCACTAACAAGCTCATTCTTCATTCAGCAAATGAATCAAATTGCATTCATGCTTTAAGGCTTGATCTGTCTTTGTGTTCTCTGTTTATGATAGCGCTGGTCTCACTCCCACTGGGTGTGTTCCTGTAAAACTCTCAATGGACCTTTTGAATCTTGAAATTTGTCAAAGTAACAAGAAACAGGCAACGTTAGCCTTTTCCACGATGGACTTAACTGGTGATGGATCTTATCTTTTGTGTGTGTGTGTGTGTGTGTGTGTGTGTGTGTGACAGATTCGTTTTTAAAAGGTTTATTATTATCGATTGTTTGTCTAATCAGATGTAGGGAAGAAAACAATGAATAAATTGATAAATTATATGTTGGGCTCATTATTAACAAACCAAATGAATTCAATAGACTTGATAACAAGCCCACAGAGTTTAAAGACCAGGTTCTCCCCACCGGTCATTTATTTGTTTATCATTATTTATGATAACATTTAATCTGCAAATTATCAATGCATTTCTTTTTCATAAGGGTTTGATAATCACATCTTTCTGTTTTTATATCACTATTGGAATTTTTCACTCCCTTATATTGGAATGGGCAAATATCCATATGTGGAAGTTCAGGCTCTAAATCTGTGACAGTTCTGTACCAAAGCTGGGACTCAGTTGCAAAAAGGAAGCACGGGAGACAAAAAATAAAGTAAGAAATAAAACTTTACTTCAACAATCCACGGGTCATACACGGGTAGGCAGTCAGGAAGGCAAACAAGTCCATTCAAGTAAAAGGCACGAAATCCAAAGTCAATAATCCAAGTAGAGTCAAAAACCAGGTAAGCAAATACACAGAACTTAACACTGGAGAGCATGTACACACGGAGGAGACCATGACAATCTGGCAGAGGGTGAGTGGACACACAGGGTATAAATAGGGAAAGCTTAATCACAAAACAAGGTACAGGTGTGTGGGGAAACCAACAGGAAGTAACACAAGACACAAGAACCCAGATAACAAAATAAAACAGGAAGTGAAAACAAACAGACACTGAACGGATGTTACAAAATCAAAAGTAAATAAGAAATGGATCTCACTTTTGACTTTGGTTGCACTTAGTTAAATATCGATTAATTCAGGCTTCTAATCACTTAATGTTTTATTACACTGAGCAGTGTTGCTGTAAATGGTAAATGGTCTGTATTTATTTAGCACTTTTATTGTCTTGACAACTCAAAGCTCTTTACAGTTGTTTTGCTGTGAACTGTATTTCACTTCCCCAGGGAAAGTTCTCTGCCTCAGGGTCTTAATGCAAGTCACTTTTCAGGTTACACCTGAGAGCCAAACATCACCAACTGGGTTATAAGACGTTTTTTTAGCAAGTCATTTGAGAACAGACCATTTCCTGTCATTATCCTCATTATCCTGCCCTCTCTTGTTTCTTCTCTCTGGTCTTGCAGGTTGCAGCACATGGACTTTGTCAAACCTTTAAGTTCTTAAGCACTAACAAGCTCATTCTTCATTCAGCAAATGAATCAAATTGCATTCATGCTTTAAGGCTTGATCTGTCTTTGTGTTCTCTGTTTATGATAGCGCTGGTCTCACTCCCACTGGGTGTGTTCCTGTAAAACTCTCAATGGACCTTTTGAATCTTGAAATTTGTCAAAGTAACAAGAAACAGGCAACGTTAGCCTTTTCCACGATGGACTTAACTGGTGATGGATCTTATCTTTTGTGTGTGTGTGTGTGTGTGTGTGTGTGTGTGTGTGTGTGTGTGTGTGTGTGTGTGTGTGTGTGTGTGTGTGTGTGTGTGTGTGTGTGTGTGTGTGTGTGACAGATTCGTTTTTAAAAGGTTTATTATTATCGATTGTTTGTCTAATCAGATGTAGGGAAGAAAACAATGAATAAATTGATAAATTATATGTTGGGCTCATTATTAACAAACCAAATGAATTCAATAGACTTGATAACAAGCCCACAGAGTTTAAAGACCAGGTTCTCCCCACCGGTCATTTATTTGTTTATCATTATTTATGATAACATTTAATCTGCAAATTATCGATGCATTTCTTTTTCATAAGGGTTTGATAATCACATCTTTCTGTTTTTATATCACTATTGGAATTTTTCACTCCCTTATATTGGAATGGGCAAATATCCATATGTGGAAGTTCAGGCTCTAAATCTGTGACAGTTCCGTACAAAGCTGGGACTCAGTTGCAAAAAGGAAGCACGGGAGACAAAAAATAAAGTAAGAAATAAAACTTTACTTCAACAATCCACGGGTCATACACGGGTAGGCAGTCAGGAAGGCAAACAAGTCCATTCAAGTAAAAGGCACAAAATCCAAAGTCAATAATCCAAGTAGAGTCAAAAACCAGGTAAGCAAATAAACAGAACTTAACACTGGAGAGCATGTACACACGGAGGAGACCATGACAATCTGGCAGAGGGTGAGTGGACACACAGGGTATAAATAGGGAAAGCTTAATCACAAAACAAGGTACAGGTGTGTGGGGAAACCAACAGGAAGAAACACAAGACACAAGAACCCAGATAACAAAATAAAACAGGAAGTGAAAACAAACAGACACTGAACGGATGTTACAAAATCAAAAGTAAATAAGAAATGGATCTCACTTTTGACTTTGGTTGCACTTAGTTAAATATCGATTAATTCAGGCTTCTAATCACTTAATGTTTTATTACACTGAGCAGTGTTGCTGTAAATGGTAAATGGTCTGTATTTATTTAGCACTTTTATTGTCTTGACAACTCAAAGCTCTTTACAGTTGTTTTGCTGTGAACTGTATTTCACTTCCCCAGGGAAAGTTCTCTGCCTCAGGGTCTTAATGCAAGTCACTTTTCAGGTTACACCTGAGAGCCAAACATCACCAACTGGGTTATAAGACGTTTTTTTAGCAAGTCATTTGAGAACAGACCATTTCCTGTCATTATCCTCATTATCCTGCCCTCTCTTGTTTCTTCTCTCTGGTCTTGCAGGTTGCAGCACATGGACTTTGTCAAACCTTTAAGTTCTTAAGCACTAACAAGCTCATTCTTCATTCAGCAAATGAATCAAATTGCATTCATGCTTTAAGGCTTGATCTGTCTTTGTGTTCTCTGTTTATGATAGCGCTGGTCTCACTCCCACTGGGTGTGTTCCTGTAAAACTCTCAATGGACCTTTTGAATCTTGAAATTTGTCAAAGTAACAAGAAACAGGCAACGTTAGCCTTTTCCACGATGGACTTAACTGGTGATGGATCTTATCTTTTGTGTGTGTGTGTGTGTGTGTGTGTGTGTGTGTGTGTGTGTGTGTGTAGTTGTTAGGAATGCTGGACATGTCCGTTCCAGTGGTGGCTAAGTTCCGGCGTCTGCTGGACAGTCTGCCCAAGGAAACGCTGCCTGATGTGGTCGCCTCCATGATCCGAACCTCAAACAAGGAGAAACTCCAGGTGAGGTGACACTTCGATGTGTGTGTCAGTAAAAGACGACCACTATCAGCTGCTCTGAAATGTCGTGCAGGCTCATAGGGAGCTTGTATGAATCCTTGAAGCTTCTGCTGACTGGGGCCAGAGACACTAATACAGTGTTGATTTCCCAACATAAATGACTGGTGCTTTATTTCCCAGTTGTGTGCTGTGAAGGTCTTGGATGCGGTGAGCCTGGAGGACCGTTTTAAGACAGCTCTGTCCATGTTGACCAGACAGATAGACGGACTGAATCTACTGCAGAAAACCAGGAAGAAGAGTCCTGATAATGAGAAGAGGGTAACTGACGTCTGCATTTTGGTGTGTGTTGTGTGTGCACAGTATATACCTCATGATCTCTCATTGTCCATTCAGGTGTTATCGGTGCGTAAAGGTGGTGTGTTCCCAGGCCGGCAGTTCAATGTGGATGAGGAGGATGAAGATGATGGAGATGACACCTCAGTCCTGGAGAGGAAGATTCATGCAGCCAACATGCCTGAAGCTGCTCTCAGAGTTTGTCTGAAAGAGCTCAAGAGGTGAGCTTTCTTTTTTCCCCTAAATCTTAAAACTTATTTTGAGTAAGTAAGGTTTATTTCAAATACTTCACACATACAGCCCCTGGACTGTAGTCAAAGATGGAAGACATGACATGAGCTCAGCTCTATCGCCCCCTGGTGGCTGGCTGTGGTATAGGTCGCAAACCCCTCCGTGTCTGCAAATAAGACACTGACCAAACTAAACACGTCTTTTTCAAAATTGGCTTCTGTCATTTTAAGGTAGTTTTTAATCACACTGATGCGTAGGCGACAGCAGCCAGTAGTCAGAACAAACACAAAGCAGTCCTCTTCTTAGTGTGCACGTTTTTCACGACACCCATGGATGGAGTTAGGATTGGACCAATCAGCAAGCAAGCAGACACAATAACACAGCTTCACGTCTTCCTCTGTTCTTCTATATCTATGTTTTTTTTGCTCTCTGTTATCTTGGACTGGTGCAAATTAGAGGAGGATGTGAGCCGGACAGTGAGAGATCAGATCTCAGGCTGCAGACCCACATTAATGCCAGATGTAAATCCATTCAGGCTAAAATGTAGAAAGAATCTGGATACAAGACACATTTTCGTAGCAGATGTAAACGCAGTCAGAGACATTTGCAGCTGCTTTCGTGTACTTCATGCAGATCAAGTATTATTTAATTAAATTGAGATCCCTTTTTCTGAGAAGAAAAGTCAAACATTAGTAAGAATCCAACATTTTAAAGCTTTCTGAACCATATTTAGCACTTTTGATCTTTTAAATCACCGCTCTCATGTGGTTTAGTCTTAAATAAACAAAAAACGTGACTGTTTTTGTGTGATTTCCCTGAGGAGCCACAAACAGGCCCAGATGTTCAAGTTAATCTTTGTCATCTGTTTTCAGATTGAAGAAGATGCCTCAGTCCATGCCTGAGTCTGCCCTGACCAGAAACTACTTGGATCTGATGGTTGAGCTGCCGTGGAGTAAAAACACTAAAGGTAAATGAAGGTGACCCTATTTAACGTCCAGGTCGGTAGATCAAAAAATGTCTTTGTACTCTTTAGCTACTTTGAACCACAGCTTTATTGCTTTGCTGCTGCCGAAAGATTCATTTCATATTCAATGGAATGCTTCATGTTTTAATTCTGAGTAATGTTTGACATGTGGTGACTGAGAGACTGTTGTAATAACTGTGTTAAATACTTCAGTCAGGATTTTACTGATGCAGTAATTTACTTAAAGTACGGCTGAAGCTTTTGAAACCATTTGAATATTAACTGTTAATTAATACCGTCAAAAAATGTATTAAATGATCAATGAACTGTTCTTTTAAGATGTTCATCACTTAAGTTGACTCACGATTTAATTCATGATATTAACAGAACAAATAGTTAAAGCTGATCTAATGAATATTTTCATCTATCTAATGATTCCAGAAATCTCTCTCTCTTTGTATCGCACATCTGGAGAACTGTAAACTTGAGAACACGCTCGGCTTTTGTAATGTTTAGAGCCCATGGAAGTGCAGTGATTGAATAAACATGTGCTTTGTTGCAGTGGCGGTTGTTTTTACAGTTTCAGAAACAAATCTGCCACCAGCATCAACACCAAAAATAGATTTGTGTCAAAAAAGACTAAAATTCTTGTGCTTTTACTTTGTAGACAAATTGGATTCTATGTGTGTCGTTGTCGTGACAGATCAGCTCCTGCAGCACCTGTGGATGTGTCCGATATTGTGGAATAGAGTCAAATCTAAATTTGTAAAGTTCTTGCCAATGGGTCAAATCTTTCGTCCTGGATCGCTCATGTCTAAATGTGAACCCAGAATCATTTCTATTTTAATTTCATGCTGATCAAATTACTCGGACAGAAAGTGCGGCGCTCCACACAAAGACATGAAGTTTATGTGGTGTCCAGCCACAGTAACGATGGCGGCCCACTGCCAACGCATCTCACAAACGGACTTGTATTGTACAAAGACCCACAGTCACCACTTTGCATTGTTTCTCTGTCTGTGCAGACCACAGACTGAACCTTTAATTAGTAACAGCAAATCCCTCCAGGGCAAAGTTTATTCAGTTGCAGGGTTCGGAGGTTATAAACAGATTATGAATAAACCTTAAGTGCTTTTATTTATCGGTTTGGGAGAAACATCTTTCCTTGAACAGACGGACGGACGGGGGGGGAACATCTTTCATCTTCTCTGGTGCGTGTGTGTGCTTTGTGTTTTTTCATTATTAGCTGCAACTGCTAGTTTCTAAAGCTCCACCTGGTAGTAAACTCTCATTTTCTACTGTCCAAGCTTCCGTCGTATTTTCTCGAGTTGCAGTAAATCTCTCCTCGGTTCTCTGTCTTCACCACCGTTTACTTTAATGCTTTCTCCTTGCTTTCTTCCACCCGACTCGCACCTCCTCAGACTGCCTGGACATCCGATCTGCTCGCACTCTCCTGGACAACGACCACTATGCCATGGAGAAGCTGAAGAGGCGTGTGCTGGAGTACCTGGCTGTCAGGCAACTCAAGACTTCACTCAAGGTGCTGCAGCCTATTAAACATATTTAATTAAAGGCAAATCTTATGTGTTATATGAAGCTATTTATTTATATGTGTATATGCTGTTTTGCCTTCAGGGCCCCATTCTATGCTTTGTGGGGCCCCCAGGAGTTGGTAAGACCAGTGTGGGACGCTCCATCGCCAGGACTCTGGGCAGAGAGTTTCACCGCATCGCTTTAGGAGGCGTCTGTGACCAGTCGGACATCCGAGGACACAGGTAGGCTCAGAGTGACTCCACAGGAGGGTCTGGAACAGCAGATGTTTTGGATAAGAGGAGTTTATCTTTATCGAATTTGATGGTGCTTCCTTTTTTCTTAAGCAGAAGGAAATATAGTAAGTTAGTCTCAGGACACGGATAATTGAAGCACAAGATATAACAGTGTCCCCCATCTGTTGCTGTTTTGATGGTGTAGTCGACGGCAGGACTCTCTGCTGCTGAGTGGAACATGAACTCTTGTGGTAAAATATTTAGATAATGTCAAACACGATCACAATCACACTGACAAACAACAAGAAAGACTAGAAAACCACAAGGGGAATTATTAGGATGGAAGCAGCTTGTGAAAGTTTAGATTTTTCATGTATGAATTTCTAGGTTTTTGACAAGTACGACCTTCCCACCAAGGGATTCAAACCCGGGACCTTTGTGCCGCCACAGTACGTGACTGACTGTGTCACCTTCTCGCATCTCAAGGCAATGACAGCAAACGTACAGAAGTCTGGTATTTTTGACAGTTTTAAAGATTTTCAGAAAATATCAGATGTTCTGCTGGTTTTGTTTTCGTCATCAATTAAGTTTGATCAAACATTTGGCGAAATGGAAAAACGCATTCTTAAACTGTTTGCATCTGTGTTCTTATATTGATGAATTCCAGGTCTTCGTAAGTTCCCAATCAACTTTGACAAATGCCCCATCGATGCCCATAGAAGAGCATCAGGCTGCAGTGCCGTGTGCACGCAGAGAAATTGAAGAGAACATTTAAGAGCGTGTATGCACGGGGGCAGAGTTCATGTCAGATTGCAGATCTTGGAATTTTAAAGGAAGAATAAACATCGCTCTCAGTCAGATGAGAAACATGTGTGTGACAGACCAGCAGCCACGGGGGGAGGGGAGGGGAGGGAGGGGACAAGAGATAAAGATGATGTTTCACACGTACAACACAACAGGAGACGGGTTCTCACCTTCTGGGAATCTGCACATGAGGAGGGCAGAGAGGAGCCACCGCACGATAGATTCTCGTTTGAATTCTGTGATACTTTGTTTGTTTTTCAGCAGGGTTTTTCACAAAATTGACTCAATATCTATTTATTTTGTTGACGTGTTCAGTTACAGAATCTAGTTTCCCTGTTAATAGGGTTTAGTTCTGGTAGTTTTTCCTGACTCTAGCTGAGGGTTAAGAACAGAGGATGTTGCACCTTGTTAAGTCCTATGAGACAAATTGTGATTTGTGAATATGGGCTATACATATTAAATTTGATTGATTGAACATGGACCAAGAAGGAACCCATTAAATGTCAGCGCAGATCCAGGATTCGTTCTCTCCTGTTTTAGACATTTTGAGATGATGAGATTAGTATTTTTTTTACGTTTTCCCCTGATTTTCCAGGGAATATTTCATGGATCTTGATTCAAACAATCAGGTACATTCAGGGGACTGATATCCATGAGTGTGTGGAATCTGGTGCAGCCTGATTGTATCTAAGGGGGCATGGCGGAGGACTGCACTCTTTCTTGTGCGTCGTTCTGTGATGCGTAGCTCAGTTGATAACAGCATGACAATTCAAGTCTTATTCACTGTTCTATCACTGAGACGTCACCTTGACATTATATATATCTGACTATATTTTTTTGCTTTTAGCTGTGGAATACAGTTCTGTACTTTCGGAGCCATTAGCTTGTTTGAATTCGAGAGCGAACCTTTACTCCGGACCTCAGCAGTTCATTTCCTGCCTCTGCCTCCAGACGTACATATGTAGGGAGCATGCCCGGTCGCATCATCAACGGCTTGAAGACGGTGGCTGTAAATAATCCTGTCTTCCTATTGGATGAGGTGGACAAACTGGGGAAGAGCCTTCAGGGAGACCCTGCAGCTGCTCTGCTGGAGGTGAGTCTGCTCTTCTTCCGTCTGGAGTCGTGTCAGACGTCTTCCCTGCATTTCAAGTCTCTGATGAGAACCTCCCCCTTTGCTAATAAGGACTCATTTGCTGTTCTTCAGTTTCTTCACTTTTCCATCTAAGTTTGATTTAGTGTGAGGAACTGAAACCAACGTCCGTATGTTTCCCGAGGTCCTGGATCCGGAGCAGAATCACAGCTTCACAGACCATTACCTCAACGTGGCTTTCGACCTCTCCCAAGTGCTCTTCATCGCCACAGGCAAACACCACAGCATCCATTCCCCCGGCCCTGCTGGACCGGATGGAGGTGCTGCAGGTACCAGGTGGGTTCAGGTTCAGGTCAAGCATATCTAATAGATTCACTGACCCTTCTGTGTATCTTGCTTAAGATTCTGATTTCACATTTAGAGGAGCAGGGGGGGTGGAGCCTGACTGAGAACTTTACATCTGTGACCTGCACCTAGTAGACGGTACAAGCTGTCAATCACTCTATATCCATGCATCATCTACTTGAACATCATCCTGTAGTGAAGAAGACTTGAAACTAGAGATTGAGACATAAACTCCTCTGGAAAATGTTTACTGACGTTATAAATTGAGAAGAAAGAGTCATTTTCTCATAGGATTCTATACAAACAACCATGGAGTCGCCCTCTGCTGGTCATTTCAGAGAATATATGTTTCAGGCACTTCAGCATTGGCTTCACTTTCTGGACCTGAATCCTTCGACCATTTTATATCCAATCCATGGACTAAACTGTTGATGGTCAAGTTGCATTGTGGGTAATACAGGTGCCAGGTTTTGGTGAGGAGATGTGTAGAATAAAGAGTGATCACATCTCTGGTTCTTCTTCTTTGATTTCCCTCTGTGTATTGTTTCAGGCTACACTCAGGAGGAGAAGGTGGAGATAGCTCATCGTCACCTGATCCGAAACCAGCTGGAGCAGCACGGATTAACACCTCAGCAGCTGCATATACCACAGGACACCACGCAGGCTATAATCAGCAGGTAAGTAACTATAGAAGTGCTCCGTCAACTTTTTACTTTGCCTTCGTTCTTACTCGTGGTTTTTCTGCAGGAACTGACGATGACAGACCGATCACTCTGCTCAACTGCTTTTCTAGGTTGATAAAGGAATATTTTAACATTTGGGGAAATGCATTTATTCATGTTATTTGCTGTGTTTGTTATCCAGTAAAAACCACTTGTGACTTTCAGTGAAATGTGTCTGTGGACCCAGGTGCTGATGAGCTTGGTTTGGCCTAGACTCCAGGATGCAGGGAGAAACTAAATCTCTGATTCGGCCCCTCTCAGGTTCAATTTCTTTAATCGCTACAAAAACCGAAAAAGAAATATGTGAGGTTATTTTATGCAGATATTGGGATTTGGACTTTTTCTTGGCAGGGCACAGGGGCCTCTTGGAAGTCTGGCTTCTCTGGACTCTAGGAATATTTGTATGAGGATGAATTAGGAAGCTTGAGAGGAGCGATTTAAGTGGAGCCAAATAATCAGTGGCATCCTCTGGATCTCATGCAGAGTTGGCAGTGAAGTGTGTTCAAGCTGCATGTGTAGCAGCTCTAAGAAACCAGAGGCAACACGGGGAGATGATAATGATGAAAGCAGATTCATGAAGAAGTATCAACCGCTGTGGACAGCTGTGTCCAAACGTCTGAGACATTCCAGGGTCTTTAGAGAGGTTGAGAAAATTAGTTTGAAAGCTTTTATTGCCAAGTTGTTAAACTGTTGAACAGGAGAAACTCTCACATTGATCTTTATTTCCCAGGGAATAATTCCTGGATCTTTCTAAAAATAATCCGGCACATTGAAGGAGCTGATCTCAATGAGTGAGAATTTGAGAGATGAACTTTAATGAGGTCTATATTGGTTTCAAATGTTTTTCTCACATCACATTAAAGTCCTCAGATTGATGTAGTCTTTATATATAATGTGTTCACTGCTGAGATGCTGCAGTTTCCCCAGTGAAGAACAGTCCCAGTGTGCGTGGAGGCGAGTGCTCGGCCAGCTGGCAGCTCTCGTCTGAGACCAACCTCGAAATCGTATCATTGAATTGTTAAAAGGTTCAGTGTGTTTTGAACATATTTCTCTCAGTCGCCTTTTGATTCAAAACATCAACGGGCCTCCGGTTTCCTGTTCATGAGTTTACACTGATCTGTCCATCACCGTCACTTCGTCACATTTCATTTCTGATCTGATCTAATTATCAAACACAGCACCAGAGTGAGTTTCATGGTGATCATCATGAATTCACTGAACACTCCACTAAACAGCCTGATTGAAACGTTTGCTGATGCCTCTGCTCTGTCGGATGAAGAGCGTCATGCTTTCTGCCGACCTGCCGAGCGTCTCTCTAACACCCTCAGGTCTGGTTACTATAGAAACAGCCGACAGCTGGATGCTCGTCATCCGGGGGAGACGCTCCCTGCTCCACTGGCTGCTTCTCTTTTAAAAAGACCAGTAATGATTCAGCAGATTCAGGAACCAGTGTCCGGCTGCTACATGAAGCAGACTTTGGTTTTGCAGTGATTTCTATTTTCTTTTTGCCATTTTGTCCTCTCACGATGCCTAAGTGTCTGATTCTGATCCACAGGATTCTTAGTTTCAGTCAAGAGGGCGTCACGACAGTCACAGTTCACACTGGGTGCACCAGCACTGATGTGATTGAGTTTAGGGCTGTGAGAAAAGAAAAGAATTAAAAGAAGACTATGAT